>CM040626.1:109147109-109705820 GCA_022817965.1 Solanum lycopersicoides | reverse complement strand
CCTCTCAAATAATTCAGTTATATTATGGTTCAAATTTGCTAATGAGATAATTGAATTTAAATAAATACTCTATAATGTTTTTTCGAAAATTACCTCTACAAATTGGCAGTCATGTCACGTATACTTTGTCACAATTTTCACTAAATGTTGATGGTAAGTATTGATTAGTTTTAAACAATAATTCTTATAAACTTGACTGCCTATTTAACGTGTATATTCTTAAACATATTTATGTAACCATAGTTCCCTTCAACAACGCACTGGACTAGTAGGTTTCTCTGAAACTTAAGGGGTTCGTTGTAGAGTGTAAAGAAAATGCAAATAGGAGTGCAATAGCTAATGCTTGCCGTAGTAGTCTTGCCATTATTAATACCTGCATAGTTATGCGAAGATTATTCTTATACATTGTTGGTTTGATGATTAGAAAATAAATCTTGTATATATTTCTATGTGAAACATATATGTTTACAACATACTCACCCTTCACACTTATTCTATTGTACACTTTCGTGCAAGCTGGCAACAAGTCATTTGCTAAAAACCATTAACATTGCTTCTCTTCTTTTATTTTTTTCAAATATAATCATTAACATAGTTTTACTATTTGAGTCAAACATATTTTTTGTGAAACAGTTGGAAAGAATTTTTTTTATCCGATTTATCGCCACTAATAGTACATTTTCTTAATTAAATTCAGTTTCAATTAGTTATGATGTTTTTGTGTTTTTTTTTCTTACAAAAAAATATATTAATAGGTCATAAAGTCTATAAAACACCAATAAATTAAAAGACATAGAAAAATAATGAAAAATACAAACACATGCCACACAAAGAAATCTACACAGAAAAGAAAATGTTAGAAGTTAAAACAGGCTTTGAGGCACAGTCTCTGATTGATTTACACTCCTAAACTGTAGCTTTAAATATATGCATCTGCATCAATACTTCTTTCATAAAAAAATTGTCTTGAATAATTACCCTCCACAAAATATGCGTGCGAAAGCGATATAAAAAAAAAACATATCTAGGCCAATTGTGCTTTTATAACTGTAAACATGCATTTAGAACCCATTGCATTACTAATTGCATAGAAATAGAATGGTATTAGTTAATACACTCTTGATACACAATAGAGTGTAGTACTAATGCATGCATTTAGTTTGCAAGGTTAGACCAAGTGTACCAAACAATTACTACATAATACTCAAGTAATGCGGCATGTTATTTTCTCTAATACACTCTACAAACGACCCTCTTAAGAATTTCAGCTCTTGACGCTAGTAAACCATAGTTCAAATAACTGCCAAAAAAAAAAAAAGTTACATAATTTATACATATAGCAACAGAGTCAGAATTTAATACTTTCTCGTTAAAAAATATGGGCTAGTTTCGACTTAAGAAAGTGGAGTTTAAAAAATAAAAAGCGACTTTAATCTTATGATTCTAAATTAAAGTTATGTCAATGGTATCAAATATCCTTTAATCTTGTTGGGTCTACAACATGTCAGTGAAAATAAAGACTTAAAGTGTTGTCAAAAAGGAAAAAGCGTCTTTTTTTTTTAAAAAAGACTAAAAGGAATAGAATTTTTTTTAAACGGAGAAGAGACATTATAAAGAAGTAAATGTAGGAAAAAGAATTCAAAAGATTTAAAGTTAATTTATACCTATGAACATAAAGGTCTAATTAGCTCCCATGAGGGATTTTTGCAACACATAATTCTCTCCATCTAAATTTATTGGGGCTTTTTCTGAATTTTCCTTTGATAAAGCAAAAGCCATTTGTACTGATCCACCCAAGATCTATAGTAGCTACTGTATTTTGGTAGCTTTTACCCAAAGTTTTTAATAAATAGTTCAACCCAACCTGCAAAAAAATAATTATTGAAAAAAGCAAGCAAACATGTTAAGAATTATATGATTAAAAGTAAATAAAAGTGTCTTTTCTTTAAATTTAAAGTTCAAGATTTTAGATGAAACGGTCTTAAAACTCAAGACTCTTATAAGTATTGAGATCGAATCTCACTGTTGTCCGTCACCAAGAAAAAATTGATATATATGTGGTTGGTCTATGAAAGAAAAATAGGCTCGCACGGGAATAGACATGTTAAAAATGTGATTAAGTGAGTAAAAACATGTTCTCTTTATGATCGCATAATTCAACACAACAAAATGAAGAAGTAAATTATTATTATTCCTATCGATAAAGTGATCAAAAGGTGGAAAAGGGACATTTTTTGTGTGTTTTTTCACACGATGTTTATTAATCTTGCTTTATAGTTTGACTAATCTAAATTTTTATATATATTTTTGTTACTTTGAAAGTAAAAAACGCTTTGAATTAAAGACAATTTCATATCCCGAGCTCAACGGAGAAAATACTTACCCAAAGATAAGAACCTTCTTGAGTTCCACTAAGGATAGAAACCCATTCATCCTTGTATTCAAATATGCTTTCATTCTTCAGCATATTTCTCACCTTTGAAAAATATTAATTAACATAATAACACAAATAATTACCAAACAATTAATTAAGTTAGTGGCATTTATAATTACAATTATAGCCAGAAAAAAAAAGTAATTAGAATTGTACCGATTGCATAATTCTTTCTGCAGCATTGCCTTTTAATATTCTTAAGCCTGCAGTTGCCTGTATTATTAACCATTAAGATAACAATTTTGATAAGATAAGAATATTTAGTAAATATTTTATCTTTTAAGTTAATTATTTCTATTTTAATTAAACTTATTCATTCTTATTTTCCCCTGTATTTATCATTGTGAATGTATTTTTGTTCTTTACAAAATTAACTAAGTATTTTCCGAGTTAATAAATAGCTTATAACAACAACATATTCAGTGAAATTCTACGAGTGAGGTCTATGGAGGATATAATATACGCATATGTTATTACTACCTCGAAAGTGTAGAAAGACTATTTCCGAAAATCCTCGGCTCAAATTCAACAAATCTAAATCGTGTATAACAATCGATTACGTTATACTGATAGTGTAAAAATTACAATACTAACCCCAAGTTCCACAGGTGTATCAGGGTGCAAGTTTATAGGAATAACACTTTCAGCTTTTAATAGAAGAGGCTCTAATGATTTGGCAGCTGCCTTTGGATCATTTTCATATGAACTCAACCCTGGTTTAACCTGAATTTTTTGTTACAAATCTAAATTAATCAAAGTTCAAACGGAGAAATATTAAACACTGAATGAGAAATAAAAAAAATAAACATAATCCATATTTCGTTGTGTATTAAATCCTAAGCTATTTTTTCACATCTGAATATTTTGAAATACGTTAAATTAATTTGTCAAAACGACTAATATTTGAAATCGAAATAACGTACCTTATCAAAAACTTCAAGACCATATTCACCAATAGGAAGTAAATCCAAATTTTGACTAAAACGAAAAACATGAACTCTACTTCCACTGCTTCCAGCATCAAATATTACTGCATAATAACTATCTGTTTGGTTGCTCAGTAAATTTCTCCCTATATGAGAATGTCCATCACTTGATTTCACACAATTTAGCAGAACAACCAAACAGGTCATAAGAATAAGTGAACTATTTTTCTTCATCTGAACCAATTAACTTGTCTAGTGAAATTCTGCAGCTTTACAATAACAAAGGAAAAATTAATATCCCTCGTGAAACGAAGATTGCTCAAGATCATATAAGAAGATATCAGTTTATTCTAAACTTGTGAGATGTATTCTTATTAGCACCAAACATGCCCGAAGTAGGATATATTATATATGAAGCGTGAATAATATAATAGGAAAGTCCAACCTCGGGCAAATAAAAAGTAGAGATAGATATTGATCATGACGATGTGACTTACTTTCTTTTTATTCAGTCCCAAAAAGAATGACATCTTTCTATATTAAGCAACAATTTGACTATAAAATGTCTATTTGACCTTTAATGAAATGATTTACAGTCACACAAATTTCTATCATTCATTTTAGACCACAAGTTTTAAAGTCTTTATTTCTTTCTTAAACTTCGTATCGAGTCAAACTACCTCACATAAAATGAGACGGAGGGAGTATAACTTTCTCGATATACTCCACTGAAAAATGTCTTAGTCACTATTTCTATAAATATTTTGAGAGAAGAAAAATAATGCTAGTGAAATACCATATGTCTAGTGACTATTTCTATAAATAGGTTTTCAGTATTTCAATGAGAACCTGTTTTACATCATATAATTTCCTAGTGAGCTGTTCAATGAATAAAAATCATATTTTACTATATAAAATTTCTTTTGATTCATGGTAAGAAAAACCTCTATCTTTAGTAGTGTGATCGGACCTAACTCCATAAAATTAAGTCAATTTATGAAGTGAAAATTGTTGGTGACCATAAATCAAGAAAAAAACAGCAAACAAGCTTATAAGATCCAAGGGGAATGCTAGATAATAAATACAAAAAAAAAAATGTAACCAAAAAAATGTATATAAATGATAAAATTCATAGTATTACATGGACTATGGATTTAAGGTTGTTAGAAGTTTTAGAATTATGAAATGTCAAAGGCAAACATGAGTGGTTTTATAGAGTTAAATAATAATCTCTGTTTGTGGAATCCAACAAATTTGACTAAGGAAAGTATAACGTGAAACGTGTCCTAATTCTACTGGCCCAACTGCTAATCTTTGCTTTTTAATAACTCTAATCAATATGAAACACATGGGAATCAAGATTGGGAAACTTTTTACTTAAAAGTTGTTAATACCTGATTAACATGGTCTCGATGGCCAAAAAATTTGATCAGAATGTGGTTAGAAAATTAAAAAAAAAAAAATTTAAATTTTAAAATAATATAATCTTTTTCCATTTTTTAATTAAAAAATATTAAAACTAAAATGATAAAAACATTTAAAAAGATAAAATAATATAAGTAAAATGTTGTTCTGGCCAAAAGGACTTTCCCGTATATTATTATTATTATACTAAGCATGCGATTCATGTAATGGAATCAAGATTGGAATTTTTTTTACTTAAAAGTATCTGTCATGAATCATGATTAATCTTCAGATGCCCAGTATGTATGATCATTTAAAGGAAAGATATATTATCGTTTCAATTTATTTGACTTATTTTAGATTTTTTTAGTTTGTTTTTTATAAAAGTGACTTTCTTTTTTAAAAAATAATTTTTTATATATATTTTAACATTATAAAAAATAAATTAAAAAGATGTTGACACACTCTATATAACTTCATCTTTAAATTAAGATTAGAAGATTCAAAAGAAAATTTACTCATTTAAATTCGTATCAAATCAAAATGGGATAATAAATTTAAAGGGATGAAGTAATTAGAAAATTTGAAAATGCTTTTATGATTTCTCGGTGATTGACCGTTTAATGAAAGTCATGTCGAATTATAATGTGACAAATTCATATGTGAAGCAAAGGATGAAGTTAAAGAAGGGACACATTTGTCTCCTCAAATTATTTATGTTATTTAAATTATATATATAACATCCAAAATTGGACGCACTGATATTAACGAAATTCAAATTAAAAAGCAGATTTATGTATTATGTTCATCTTTTGTTTGGTAATAAGCATGGTTAATGATAAAATTGCTCTTAATGCACCATACCAAACTAATTTCAACATATTCAATATTATTTTTATGCACTCTACCAAACGAATTATAAATTCAACTTGATGTTAGTATATTATTAAACAATTGAACGGTTGCTTTCTTATTTCTTTGGATTTTGGCAGGTGAAAGTTAGGCTTCAAACGACCAACATAGAAAATTTGGTGGTGGTGTGTGGCCATGGGATTTCCTTTCCACCAAAATAGAGACTTTGAGGTTAATCCCGCTAGTAATATTGTTCGCTTTTTGCCTTAGGTTTGCGTGGATTTAAAGTGTGTCACTATAAGGTCAGCTTACTTATATACCCAACATTACTCGTATGTTGACATGGGACTCTTACCTAAGTTTGCATTCAAGAAACAAAAATCATAACCAAAAGGCACATGAAGGTTACTTAAACACACCACCAACCATAACTCAAATATTATTAAAAACATTTTGGTCTTTCTTTCAAATGAGACCATTTTTTTCAGCATAACATGCCAACTTCCACACAAATATATCCCAAACAATAATCAAAACACTATCATCCTAAACAAACTCAAAATATTGAAAGCAAAATAATCATGCCGCGACGATATTGTTCCATTGTCAAATTGTCTTCCCTCAGTACCTGTAGTGAGCAGGCTTGTAAGGACCCTCAACTGGTACGCTAATGTAGTCGGCTTGATCCTTGGTAAGTTTTGTAAGCTTGGCTCCGAGCTTTCCAAGATGAAGGGCAGCAACCTTCTCGTCAAGGTGCTTTGGCAAGACGTACACCTTCTTCTCGTATTTACCACTGCTCTTCTCATTCCACAACTCGAGTTGGGCAATGACTTGGTTAGTGAAAGAGCAAGACATCACAAAACTGGGGTGTCCTGTGGCACATCCCAAGTTCATGAGACGACCCTCGGCCAACACAATGATGCCACTGTTGGTGTCTGGGAAAACCCATCTGTCAGTTTGAGGCTTGATTGTGATCCTCTTCACACCAGGGAAGGTCTCAAGACCATGCATGTCGATTTCGTTGTCAAAGTGACCAATGTTGCAGACGATGGCATTGTTCTTCATCTTCCTCATGTGGTCAACCATGATGATGTCCTTGTTACCAGTGGTGGTCACAAAGATATCAACCTCAGAAACAACATCCTCAAGAGGAAGAACCTGGAGGCCTTCCATGGTAGCCTGGAGAGCACAGATTGGGTCAATCTCGGTCACAATAACACGTGCACCAGCTTGTTTCATGGCAGCAGCACATCCCTTGCCGACATCTCCATAACCAGCAACAAGAGCAACCTTTCCAGCAATCATAACATCAGTAGCCCTCATGAGACCATCGGGAAGTGAGTGGCGGCATCCATACAAGTTGTCAAACTGAAACATCAAAAGAATCAATACAAATATCAGTCTATAAGCTAACATTATCTTTATCTAAACAAGATCTACAACAACAAGCGTCTTAATTGATCTTTACTAGCTACCAAGTCTTTTCGCAAAATGAATCAGACATCCATTAGCCAATTACAGGACATATAAGTATACATATCTAACCTAATCACAGCTGCAACTCATTGGAAAATTAGTAAGTGGAAAATTGTACCAAAGATCAGACATTTAAGTAACCATCTACTATCAGCTTAACAAGAAAGATCAAATGAAATATGTTCCTAGTATAATTCAAGTTACAATCTTCCAATTGGTGAACTTTAAGCTACTAAAGTCCACTAAGGCAAATAATCCCTTCCATCAACCAAACAAACCACATGAGTAATGAAACAAATCAAAACTGATCATAGCTTTAAGTTCAAGTATGATTCCTCTGTATAAGATCCAAGAAAAGATATAAACTATTCATATAAGATCTGTATTTCAAACAGTAATTCACAAAACAAATCTGCAGAGATCTGAAATACAATGGAAAAAAACAGAGTAAGCAAAACATACATACCTTGCTCTTGGTAACAGAGTCATTAACATTAATAGCAGGGAAAAGCAAAGTTCCATTAGCCTGCATTTGGTAAAGCCTCTTAACACCAGTGGTAGTTTCCTCAGAAACACCAACAAGTCTCTCTTTCATCTTAGTGTATTTTAAAGGATCAGTCTTTAAACTCTCTTTAATAATAGTAAGCACAAGTTGAAACTCAACATTATCAGTAGAACTAGGATCTGGGATAGTTCCATTCTTAGCAAACTCCTCTTCAGCCTTAACACCCTCATGAATCAAGAGAGTAGCATCACCTCCATCATCAACAATTAGATCAGGACCACCACCTGGACCCCAATCAAGTGCCCTCTCAGTACACCACCAGTACTCCTGCAAAGTCTCACCTTTCCAGGCAAAAACAGCAGCACTGTCACGTGCAATGGCTGCTGCAGCATGATCCTGAGTTGAGAAGATGTTGCAAGAACACCATCTAACTTCAGCACCCAAAGCAGTTAGGGTTTCAATAAGAACAGCAGTTTGGATAGTCATATGCAGAGATCCAGTGATCTTTGCACCTTTAAAGGGCTGTGAAGGGCCAAATTCAGTACGGGAAGCCATGAGACCAGGCATTTCAACTTCGGCAAGCTCGATTTCGAGCCTGCCGAAGTCAGCCTGGGACATGTCCTTCACCTTGTACTCGCGGCCAGAGGTGGTCTTCTCAACAAGTAGAGCCATGGGTAAGGCGAGTATAGACGAAAAAATGAGAGAAAATGGGAGAATTTGAGATGAAATTGAGAGAAAGAGGCGATTTTCTTTTCTTCCTTTGGGTTTTAAGGAAGAAGAAGAGTGTTGCAAAGAATAAGGGAAGGAAGTGAGTGGTATAAATAGGCTTCTTTGATGGAAATGGACGGTCAAGATTTGTTCAGATCTGAAAATTTGATTGGATTAAATTGAGGTTTGGTAGACCTACAAATTTGATAAATAAAAAATATCTAAAATTTTGATTGGATGAATGTATTTTCTTTTCAAAATTGGAAGTGCTTAGTTTAATTTTTCATTAAGGTGATGTTTTAAATTTATTTCTAGGGGTTTGGTTGGTTGGTTGGTAGCGAAGATGGATTGACAAAGTTATTTTAGATTGAAATACTTTTATAAGATAAGTAGTTTTGTTGTATATACGAGACGAAGAATATGGTGCAGTAAATGAAGTTGTTTCTCCTAAAATCATAAGTCTTATGGTCGAGTCCTCAGTATATGAAAGATCATTGATAGAGATCGTTTCTTTTTAAATGAGAGGTTTCACCTGGTCTGAATCTGAACTAGTCAAATTTTAATATGAATATCAGACTTCAAATTAAAAAAAATAGATGATGTAGTATATTTTTTTCTCGAATTATTAGCCTTTCCATTTTTCACTTACAAATTTCAAATTTTAAGCTTTTGATTAAGGGCGGAGACCGGAGAGATTTCTATATATTAATCCTTCAACAATAATTCTCTTTATATTAAAACCCCTCATCATTTAGTTGGCATTGTTTTTAGGTAAAATGGGTGTGTACTTGACGCACGCGTAGTTATGTGACGATGGGGCTTTTTAACATTTTCATTTTAAAGTATACGAGGTTTAGATATATAACTCGTGAAAGTATGATAGTTTAGGTCTTTTTAACCTATTCATTCTAAATACGATTTGTTTATATTTGTCTTACATTTAGCAATTGATCCATGAAGCCTGAAGATTTTTATTGTTGTTTTTGTGTAGAATTTGTACATTAATGGAAAGATATATTTGTGATAAAAGATACTAATGATAGTTCATGAACCAAATTATAACATTGTATTTTATGGATTAATGCAATGATTAATTTCTTTTTTCTCTCAAATGTAACATATTTTAGGAAAACAAACATTACCTTAAAAAAAATTAATTAAAATGTAACTATTCTTGGCAATCAGTCTAGGTATAATTAAGAAAAATTGTCCACAAGAAAATATTGAACAATGTTTGAGCACAACTAAAATGAGTCTCAAAAACTTCTCAAACTTCTGGTTAGAAAGGTTCGATTTTAAAATCGTACGTTGAGCCTCCACCTTATACGTTTTAGAGATAAATGAATATGAACTATGCTCACAAGAACTTTCCTTTTTATATGTAGAAACTTTGACATGTTTACTTGTCGCATGCTATTATTCATGTTTTCAAATATGTGATTCATCGAGTGACTTCTTTTTTCACCATACTATATAAACAGTCGATTGAATTGAAATTAAAAACAATAAAATATTTAACAATACAATTATTTTAATGTCTATTGTAGCTACTATAAGCATTGTGCACATTTTAATTTCCAAATTGTGGTGCGGCAAAATGACCATGTTGTCTATTGTTTTTGTTGCTCCATTTTAATAGACTTTGATACTATTTTCTTGTGACATATTATATTTTCCTCATTATATTTGAACAGTTAGCATTAAAGCTAACGGTCTTTCGAAAATAGTTTATCTACCTTCATATAATAGTGATAAAATTTGTATATACTCTATTCTCTCAAATCTCACTTATGAAATTTCATTAGATATTCATTGATGTTCAGAGTTCAATTAATTCGATTTTTCATTACTTAATATTCATTCAAAACGGAAGTGTTTCCTTTTCTATCATTTTTTTACATATATATTAGAACTCGAACTCAAACCCATGGTTAATAGATGCATGATATTTCTTTTACTAAACCATGGTTAATTAGACTATCTTATCTATTTGGATAGCATTAGGTGAAGTGAAGTTGGAAAAAAAATGGTGGTGGTGGTTGGTGAAAGATCATTTACGAGAATGAGTTTATAATTACTTTATTTTTTTACTAGCAAATTTTGATTTGGTCTTCCTTTAAAAACTATTTCTTTTCTAACAAGCAAAGCATTCAACCAAAATATCTCAAATTTGAGGTTCTTTTAGATTGCACAAAATAGTTACAAGAAGTGTACATACAAATGATTGATGATCGAATAGAGGTTTGGTTAAATGGGCCTCAAATTTAAGATTTGAATTTAAAATAATTATTTATAAAACGTGAATAAGGACTTCAAGTTATAATTACTAAACATGAACGTAGGCGGGCGATCCTATCAGGAGATAAAAAAGATAGACGAAAAGATAAGGGGCATTTTTCAAAATTCGATCGGTGTAAACAATTTTTTTTTTCTTTCTTAAGAGACTCCGGACGCTCCTTGTCCTAAGCCCCAAGCATCCGTATACCTTTGCGAATCTTCACCGCCAGCTTTTGTGTTATTGTTACTTACTACGTTCTCTCTCTTACACAATTTCTGACTAGTTGTAATTTTTGTAAAGACCGAAATAAAAGATTTCAAACTTTTCGAAATATTGAAGATAACGAATAAGAACTTTGAAATTTCAAATTCTCCAAAACAAAAAATCAAATTTCAAGTGTTGTAATATTTTATTAAAATGTAGAAATTGACTCTTTTTAAGTTTTTCTAATTACAAAAAAAGGGTCCATCATTTTAAATTATGTGAAAAGAGATTTATGCTCAAGGTAGTTAGTTAATTGTTTGTACAATTAGAAAAAAAAATATAATAAGATTCTTTCTTCTTTTTCTTTTTATGTATTTGCAGGAGAGGCGACGGGGGAGGGAGGGGTAAGATCCACTGAAGTGGAAGCCTTAATTGGAACAAGTTGAGATCGACTAAACAAATCTTTATAAATTTCTAACACTAGCAAATAAGTTGAGATCGACTAAACAAATCTTCATTGTTCCCTATTAGAAGTGAACTCTCTCATATGGATGCATAATCATATGCCATACTCTTCATACATAAAACAAGAAGCAATGAGAAAAGGGAGGTGTAGAGGATTTGCAATAACATCAAGTAAATAAAGCAAAGATGTACTGAAAATGAAAAACATGATGCTTTGTTTTCTTGAAGCAAATTTTATAGAGAAAAAAAAAAGTAATGCATCTAGCATAGTACAATATCACATGACACCACCCCAACCATAATTCAAATATTATTCAAACACATTTAGATCAACTTTCCAGCAAAACATCCCCCAACAATAATAAAAACACACTACCTAAACAAAATCAAAGTATTAAAAACAAAACAATTATGCCGCGATATCGTTGTTCCACTGTGAGCGTCTCTTCCCCTCAGTACCTGTAGTGAGCAGGCTTGTAAGGACCCTCAACTGGTACGCTAATGTAGTCAGCTTGATCCTTGGTGAGTTTGGTAAGCTTAGCTCCGAGCTTTCCAAGATGAAGGGCAGCAACCTTCTCGTCAAGGTGTTTTGGCAAGACGTACACCTTCTTCTCGTATTTGCCACTGGTCCTCTCATTCCACAACTCGAGTTGGGCAATGACTTGGTTAGTGAAAGAGCAAGACATCACAAAACTGGGGTGTCCTGTGGCACATCCCAAGTTCATGAGACGACCCTCGGCCAACACAATGATGCCACTGTTGGTGTCTGGGAAGACCCATCTGTCAGTTTGTGGCTTGATTGTGATCCTCTTCACACCAGGGAAGGTCTCAAGACCATGCATGTCGATTTCGTTGTCAAAGTGACCAATGTTGCAGACGATGGCGTTGTTCTTCATCTTCCTCATGTGGTCAACCATGATGATGTCCTTGTTACCAGTTGTGGTCACAAAGATATCAACCTCAGAAACCACATCCTCAAGAGGAAGAACCTGGAGGCCTTCCATGGTAGCCTGGAGAGCACAGATTGGGTCAATCTCAGTCACAATAACACGGGCACCAGCTTGTTTCATGGCAGCAGCACATCCCTTGCCGACATCTCCATAACCAGCAACAAGAGCAACCTTTCCGGCAATCATAACATCAGTAGCCCTCATGAGACCATCGGGAAGTGAGTGGCGGCATCCGTACAAGTTGTCAAACTGGAAACCAAAGTGATCAATACAATTATCAGTCAATGACCTTGGTATAAATACAATAATCAAGATCTACTACTTTATGCATCTTCAACGACTAAAGACGACATCACATTTGATTCCTCAAACCAGTATTGCTTACAAGCTAAAAGACAGTATTTCCAAATGGAGCTATAAGTAAACCTATATATCCTAATCAAGTTGTCATTCTTCAACAGAGTAAGGGAAAAAATATACACTTAACCATTCTTTCCCTCTAAGCAAACAACCAATACAATAAAGTTATGAACTTATGAGATTAAACAAGTATCATTTTCTTCATGTGAAAAGATCAAACATTTTAGAAACAATCTTCTCAGTGCTTAACAATACAGATCTAGTGAAATATGCATCATCACATAAATATCTTACCAAATTTCTAATCAGTGACTATATAAACATCCACACCAATTAGAAAAGATGTCAACTTTTAGCTTTTCAAAAGGCAATAGCATTTATTCCTCAACATTACCAAAACAGTTGAAGATTCATGATTCATTTATAAGATTCAACTTACAATATACATTGCACTAACACAATAAGTATAAATCAATCAACATTAAGTTCACAGTATAGTTCCTCTGTATCAGATCCACGCAATTATCAATCATTCATAACAGATCTAAAAGTATAACAAGCACACACACACTTTACACAACCAATTCACATAGATCTGAAGCATAAGAATCAAAAGAAAAAGTTAGAAAGCACATATAATATACCTTGCTCTTGGTAACAGAGTCATTAACATTGATAGCAGGGAATAGCAAAGTTCCATTAGCCTGCATTTGGTAGAGCCTCTTAACACCAGTGGTAGTTTCCTCAGAGACACCAACAAGTCTCTCCTTCATCTTAGAGTACCTTAAAGGATCGGTCTTTAAGCTCTCCTTAATAATAGTAAGCACAAGTTGAAACTCAACATTGTCAGTAGAAGTAGGATCTGGGATTGTTCCATTCTTCGCAAACTCCTCCTCTGCCTTAACTCCCTCATGAATCAAGAGAGTAGCATCACCTCCATCGTCAACAATCAGATCAGGACCACCACCTGGACCCCAGTCAAGTGCCCTCTCGGTACACCACCAGTACTCCTGCAAAGTCTCACCTTTCCAGGCAAAAACAGCAGCACTGTCACGTGCAATGGCTGCTGCAGCATGGTCCTGAGTTGAGAAGATGTTGCAAGAACACCATCTAACTTCAGCACCCAAAGCAGTTAGGGTTTCAATAAGGACAGCAGTTTGGATAGTCATATGCAGAGATCCAGTGATCTTTGCACCTTTGAAGGGCTGTGAAGGGCCAAATTCAGCACGGGAAGCCATGAGACCAGGCATTTCAACTTCAGCAAGCTCAATTTCGAGCCTGCCGAAGTCAGCCTGAGACATGTCCTTCACCTTGTACTCGCGGCCAGAGGTGGTCTTCTCAACGAGTAGAGCCATGGGTAAGGCGAGTATAAGAGAAATGAAAGGGTTTAAGATGAGATCTGAGAGGCTTTTCTCTTCTTCCTTTGGGGTTTTTCAGGGAAGAAGAAGAAGTGTGGCAAGAAATTTAGGGCGGAAGTGAGTGGTATAAATAGGTTTGATTGTGGAAATGGACGGTCAAGATTTGTTTCAGATCTCAAATATTTATAAGGGAATTTATTGGTTTGGTATATCTGATAAAGTTTCATTTTAATTCATATGGTAATTTTTATTAAATATTTTTTACATGTTTTATTTTTGAATATATCCTTATCTTCTCTTGAATATATTCATCCTTTCTCGTGATGAGAAAATTTTCGATGTTAAAAAGTATCATCACACGTCAATTCAATTTGTCCAGTAAATTATTTGGGCCTCGGGGCTCCCCATTCATCCACTTTCGGATATATTTTTCTCATTAAATAATGTATTATTCGTAACATATCCGATAATCAAAGAATATATTTAAGGACAATACAAATTTAAATTTTTATAAATGAGAATTTTTTGATAAAATACAACCCAAATATATGAGATTTTTATACTTTTACCTTATTTTAGGATCATCAAAATCAGGGGCTGAGCCAGCTCTCTGTTAGGAGGTTCATCCGACCCGCTTTGACGAATTTTTTTACTATGTATACATGATTAACATTATATTTTATGTAGAGGCGGAGCTAAAAGTTTTGATAAGGGGTTCAAAATCTAAAAAAATAAATATACGTAATAGGCGAAGGAATTCAATATCTACTATATATACCTAAATTATTTTAACCATATAAAAATATATTATAGATGTTAAACTCATTCGATTATTTCATATGTTTAATTTTTCACATATTAAACTTTCTTATTAAAATTTTTAGATACGCCATTTATCAAAACCCACTTGACTTTTCTTGTGGATTCATCTCAAAGATACGACTAAAGATAGTAAATCAATCTATAGTCGAGCACATACACTATTTGTCTGTGCTCGACTATAATGAAATAAGCTGGCATTATTTCATTATTTTGTCATATCTATATTAATTTTGTCAAATCATTTGAATAATAATTATTTTCTTCGCTTAAAAAAATAATTAAATTTAATTTCATATAAAGTTTGAGAAAATAAAGATTTTTTTTTTAAAATTTGTAATTTTAAACTAAAATTATGTTAAATGTATAAAATTATAATTTAATTTTATAGCTTTGTACATATTATCGTGAAAACTGAAATTAAAATATTAATATAAAAAAAATTCTTTTTGAAGCAGTAAAAAAATGCCGAGTCCTTTTAAGATGTAAATTGAAGTTTTTTTTTCTTTTGATTTAGCAGCTTGTGTCTCTAACTAACTAAAATAAAGAAATTTTGGAATTATAATAAAGTCTAGAAACGCCTAGTTTTTATTATTATGGAGAGTATTATTCAATGTACCAAAAAATAGGAAGAAAAAAATCAATAGGTTTGGCCAAATGCGGTGATTAAGTTGTTCCGTCTTTAATAAGAGATTTTAAATTCAAGCATACTAAAATTTTCTTTTTGATACAATGCATTTCTTTCTTGAATAAAACTTAAAAATGATACGAATATAAATTTATTATACTCTAATATAAATATTGAGAATTATCAAAAAAGTTATTTTTTTCGTTTTAAAAAAATATCCTAATTTTCTTTTTAATATGATTCAAAAAGAACGATCATTCTTTTTTTTTCATCAGCACTTTAACTTCAATTTTTCACGTGATATATTTAAAATTATAATATTAAAGACATTTACTATATTTGACGTAATTTTAATTTAGAATTATAAAATTAAAAAAAATTCTATCTTTATTAACTTCGTTCTAAATTAAATTATGTCATTCTTTTTAAAACGTAAAAATTAATAGATAATAAATGTTGGCCGACAGGTATTATTGGACCCACACTTTGTAAATCTCAATGTAACGGCCATCTCGTCGGTGCTCTCACTCTCACACCGCCATACAAATTAGAAAATAGGAGTTCTATTAATATCTCATATTCTTTTTGTTTCATATTAAATTTTATGTTAATAAAAAAAGAATATCGTAAATTATTTGTAATTTAAAAGGTTAAGTGATAAAAATATATTTTTCTAATAAAAAAGTAGAAGATTTTTTTTAAAAAATCGTATATTATAAAATAGTCTCTAAAAATCTTATTAGTCCAACACTATCTACTATAAACTCTAAATTCATCGTCTGCAAGAATATAGGGTATGTAAAAGTTATAGATATTCATATATTTATATATGAAATCACTAAAATAAAATTTTAAAAATATAATTTTAAATATAGAAATATATTAAAAAGAAGAATGCATTGTACATAGGGGTGTACAAATCGAATCATTAAGTCAAACCGAATCGATGAACCAAATCAAACCGGAAAAAAAAACGATTTCTAGTTTGGTTTGATTGGTTTGGCGATTGAAAAAAAA
Organism: Solanum lycopersicoides; assembly: GCA_022817965.1. Taxonomy (NCBI): domain Eukaryota; kingdom Viridiplantae; phylum Streptophyta; class Magnoliopsida; order Solanales; family Solanaceae; genus Solanum; species Solanum lycopersicoides. The sequence continues at coordinate 109,689,436 of CM040626.1, read as the reverse complement.
AACGACCACTTTTGGTTTGGTTTGGTATTAGAAAAAGAAGGAATCAAATCGAACTCAAACCAAACCGACACATATATATATATACATAATTTATTTATTTATAGATAAAAAATATTATTTACATATAATCTACTTTGTTGATATATTTTTAGTTAGTTTATAGTTTTCAATTTTATATATCTTATTTCAAATTTGGGCTTGTAAAATTTTGTAAATATTATATATAAAATTTTATTTTATTTATAGCTAAAAATATTATTTATAATCTACTTTGTTAATATATTTTAAGTTAGTTTATAGTTTTCAATGTTTATCTATTTTATTTTAAATTTGGACTTGTAAAAATTATAAATATTTTATTTTGTGTTAAAATCTGAAGTTATAATTATATTGTTATAGTTTTTCAAATTCGAAGTTAACAATTTACTTTGTAAATATTTTTTGTATTCAGTTTGCATTTAGCCTTTAATCTTATTAGTTTAACATAATGAACATTGATATTTTTAAAAAAAATATTTTGTATTCATATGAATTTGATAGTATTTTCGAAAAATTATATTCACTTAACATTTTTTAAGGTTAGTTTATCACACACGTAAGTGAAAAATATTTATCGCTTTTTCAAATACGGTATTATTGTAAAAAAATAAAAAACCCCAAAAGAATCGACTAAAACCAAAACCGAAAAAATCGATTTTATATGGTTTGATTTGGTTTTAGATTTGATAAACTGATATAATTAATTTAAATTTTTTAAATGAAAAATCATATTGAATCGACATATGTACACTCCTAGGGTAACGATTTCGTTTAGTCGCAAATCTCTATGTCCTTTCATCACCCAATATAAACCTTTTTTAAATATTTTTTAATTATCTAGTACTATATTATATGCATAATGTCCCACTAATTCGAAGCAAAATAATTAAAGGGAATAGAGAACAAAAAAGTTGGAGAATATAGTATTATTATTAATATACACCCACCCAACCCACCCTTTATTTATTTCTTTTTTAAGCATGGAACATGAAGAAAATTTAATAGAAACTATTTTGGAACGATATATATTTTGGAGTAACAAGAATTTGTTGGATTTATCGGTTTGCTTCTATTCTACCTTTATAATCTGCTCGTCAAACCTACTTCCTGAAAGTTTTTCGAGAGTCTATTCCTCTTACTCTGCTCAATTTAAAGTTCAATGACTTTCATTGCTGACGAACATCTACTTCGATAAAATAATAAAATCAAATTAATATCTTGAAGAATGAACCAGTAATAATAAATAAGTAAAATAAAAGATCAAGAATGAATTAAACGCTTTATATTTTGTATATGATTCAAATATCATAATTAACACTAATCAAATAAAGCTTAAATTAAACAAAACTATAGTAGTGCAAAACCAAAGATAGAACTCAAAAACAAGTACATACATAATAAATGGTGAGTGATTTTGACATAAATAAACAAAGGGGAAAAACAATACTTTCATACACCTAATTAATTCCTATTCGTAAGGGGACCAAACCACCCACCAAGCCAAACCAAGAAGTAATGTCAAACAGTGGTGGAGCCAGAATTTTATATAAGAGGGTTCAAAAATCTGAAGAAATAGACACGAAGTAGGCGAAGGGAGTTTGATATCTATATATATACCTAAAAAAATATTTTAACCATATGAATATAATATAATTTTCCGTCGAAGAGGCTTCGAATGACCCCCCTAGATATATGATGGCTCCGCCACTGATGTCAAATATTCGAAGAATAATTTTTTGTTTAGGGTTAATCATCTTACATACAAAATCTATTTGTTTGATTATTTCGATATTTTATAGGGAAAAAAAGCTTACTATTAAAAAATTTTCATCGTTAATAGAATTCGAACTCAAAATTTTATTAAGACTGAAAGACGCTTAAGCATTCCACCACATAGGTTGACCAAATTGACATCAACAAACACCATAGGCAAACCTTTCAAATCTTACCTACTCTAACAAGGATATGGTGACACTATCATTACAAAGTGTTTCAGTTTGAAAGGTATATGTGGATTGATCAATTTTATTAATAATAATTCGTGCATTGCGAAATTCAGATTTATGTTTTAAATAATATTTAAATAATAAAAAATATTGAAGTAAAGTATGTATACATATCACCTTTTGACAAATAAAATTATATTAATTTTCACAAAAATCTAAATTAGAACATCTTAAGTTCCACTAATTTTGCTTAACTAATGGACTTAACAGTTGATTATGCACACAATAATTGACAAATAAGGTCTCGACTTGTCTGCACGTCTATAAGAGTAAGACTAGATATAAGATAATTTTACATTTAACTTTTAATATTAGATTAAAATAATAATTTACTCACCATAAATAATGTTGTAAGCCTTTAGAAGTTCGAGTTTCAATTTTGATAATGAAATTGTTCTTAATCGTAAACATTAAGACCCCATATAGTAGACTACTTACATAATAAATTCAAATTAGTTGAGTTAAAACTCGACCAAAAAAACACATAAATAATATTTAAGTAGGATCTTTAAAAGGATAAATTTTTTTATCTCATTTCTCTAATTTCCTTAGACGAAGATAACCACTTGAAAAATTGAAACTCTTTCTCATTCAATATGAAATTCGACTTATTTGAATTTATTTAAACTCGAAACCTTTTATTGTTTGGTGAAACCTTATATGGTATGAAGTCAAAGAAATGGAACATTGCATTGCTCAAAACTTTAGGAATAAGTTTAATTTTTGTGTTGGTAAAGTGTTTGGTAGAGCTATAACATGCTAATATATATCCATTTTTAATTTATGTACAACAACTTTTGACCTTATAAATACATTTTAAAATAACCATTTTTCCCCACTATATAGGCCAAAATTGTTGGTGGAAATATAAATTGACCATATTGACCTCAACAACCCCCAACCCCCTTTCTCTAGTGGGGTATATTTATTTAGATATATAACAAAAATGTTACCAACTTTATGAGGACATATGAGCGATTGTTTTTCTCTTATGATTTATCAAGTTATCAAAAAAAAGAAAAAAATTTAATAAAAGGTTAAACAATTAGTGATCAACCAATAATGTACCTTGGTGAATTTTTTTAATGTTGGCTATTGGAAAAATAATCTGAAAAATGGTTACTCCATACAATTTTACGATTTTCTATACTTTAGTTTCTATGTTTAGTTTAGTTTATAATATTGAAATACAATTAGAAATGATATTTCTTTCAAAAAGTCTAAAAAATAGCTGCTCCATACAATTGGTTAGCATGTTAATTTCTTTTCAACAAACATTTTAATAAATACAATTTCAAAAGAAAAAAAATCAAATATGTTATTAAATTCTAAATAGTTCAATTGTACTATCCATTACTAAATAAGTTTATTTATGTTATCATTGTGATCAAATATATCATCAAACTTTCAGACTGAATTATTTTCTTTTTGAATCTTTTAGCTTGAATAGAGGAAAGGGGAAAGGTAATAAAAGAATGGGTTTTACGATATTCTTGTGATTGTTAGGGCAAAGATGCACCATAAAATTATAAATCTTTTTTTTATATTAATAATTCAATAAGCTTAGAAATAAGCGATTTTAAAAAGAAGTATATTATTAATTTTAAAAGATAAGATTTCAATTAAAAGTTCTATAATATCATAAATTTTCATCCGTTACCATTCGATATATCTATAACTTGGATCTCTACCGTTAGTCAACCAACAAATACCATCCTCTTGTGTAGTCCATTGACAATAATTTGTTGTAGCAATAGGCGAATACAAAATGCAATGATCGTAATTATTGAATATGATAAAATCTTTGTTTTTCTTACCTCACCAGAAATGATAAGTGAACACTGTTCTAGCACAAGCCATTGATTAAATTTAAATTTCCAAGTGAAATTTTCATAGACAGAAAGTTCATGAAATCCTAAATCGTCATCTGCAAAATAACAGTGAATTCTTAATTTAAGAGAGTCAAATGGAAGGCCATTATATATTAAAACAGTATATTTCTTCCAACGATGATTCCCTTTTGCTTGAGGAAAGCAATTAAAGAAAAAAAAAAAACATAACAATAATATAGTTTTGAATTGTGAATAATTCATGATAGGAAGAAACTGTCGGTTTTAATTTGCTAGAGTTTATGATTTTTTATAATAATAATAATAATAATAATAATAATAATAATAATAATAATAATAATAATAAGTATTCCCCTTTTTATAAAAGAAGAAAAAGAATTATGAACAATGATATTATCAACATTAATTGATAGTAAGTACAGAATTTGCCCCACCCAAACCTAGCATTTTTTTCAAACTTTAACCAAAAAAAAATAATATTTTCATCTAAAAGAATTGCGCCATTAAAATTCATATCAACAAATAAAATACTCTTTTAAAGGATAATTTCGTACTTTTTTCATACTTTTTTCATACTTTAGACGTAGCAATTTTATACTAACTAATATATTAGAACTTTCTTCAAGATCTTAGATAGTTTTTACCATTTGAATTAATGTAAAAATTATTATTGATTTATTTCATATAAAAAAATAACGATTAATAATAATGTATCTGTATATATATATTGATTTACAAAATAATTAATTGGTCACTTAACATCTTAGTTTCTAAATATTGTCTTAATTCAGTGATTAAATTTAATAGAAGTCATTTGATTTACTAAAACTCAATCCCTCACTCTGTTCCATTGTCATGTCAAAATCACTCGACATAAATGATGGGAAAATAAATATTAAAAAGCAAAAATGTTTTCGAAATCGAAATCGAAATCTTAAAACTGAATGATGGATAGAAAAGTTATAACAAGAGAATTAAAAATCTAATTTGTATACACAAATAATTCAATAAACTTAAGAAAAAGTATTATTATATTTTTAAAGTTAATAAGATTTTCATAAGAAAGTATTATAATATCATAAATTTTTATCTTTCACCAGCTAATATATCTGTAACCATAACGTTGTTCGCCACTCAAATAAATAACATCCTCTTGTGCTGTCTATTGACAATAATGTGTGGATTGAGGAAGTTGTGAATCTGAAACGCAGACTTTTTCATCATCGAATATAATAATTTGTTGGGCTCTTATACTCCACCAAAAACTACAAAAGAACCTAGTTCTCGCAAAAATCATACGATTTAATTTAAATGACCAATTAATATTTTCATAAGGAGAAAGTACATGAAATCCTATTTCATCATCTTTAGAAAAACAATGAACTCTTAATTTATCAGGAGAATCAACTGAAAGGCCATTATATACACAAACAGTATATTTTCGACTCCCCTTTGCTTGAGGAAAGCAAAAAAAGAAAAAAATGCATAAGAAGGATATAGTCTTAAGTTGTGAATAATCCATGATAGGAAGAAGCTATTCAGCTTTAGTTTGTTAGAGTTTATGGCTACATTTTTTTAAGTATTCCCCTTTTTAAAAGAAAGAAAAAAAATTAAAATTTATGGGGCAAATTATGAAAATTCCAATTTATTTTATATATATTATAGATACCATCAACATTAGTAGCCCAGTTTGACTATATTAATGACTTAAGAGGGCGTTTGCATTTGCCTTAAAAATTGATCAAACATATTTTTATGTCAGTTTTTTATTTCTAAATATTAAAAAATGATAAAAGTCTCACATCGGTGGTTAATGAGATGGGTGGACTCGCTTGGATAATCCTCCTTCTTTGAGCTAGCTTTTGGGGTATGAGTTAGGCCTAAGACCTAATTTCCACACTAAAGTATTTGATAAATATAAAAAAATAACTTTAAATAAAAAATAACTTAAAATAAGTTAGTAAGTGTTTGACAAGGTTAAAAATAGCTTAAAATAAGTTAAAAATCAAAAGTAGATCTCCCTTTATTTTTTATTTTTGACATAAAAATTATTTTTTAAGTCAATTCAAACGACCTCTCAGTATATATTCCATATTAAGTGTATTATTAAAATTTGACACAGAACAAATATATTTAAGAATAGAAATTAAAGGTTATTTTTTATTATCCTCAAATTAGTTTACAAAAGGTAAAGTATTTAACAATTTATTAAATGAATTAAATATATAAAAAAAAGTATAAAAAACTCTTCTAAACATTGAACAATTTTAACTTTTTAACAAATTCATATTTTCTCATCCTATCCTATCTTGTTTTATTAGCATTTCAAAATCTCTCGACATGAATTGTGGGAAGGGAAATGTTAAAAGTAAAAGATGTTTGGAAAATAGAAATCTTAAAATTAAATGATCGATATAAAAAAAAGTTACAACAAGAAAATTATATATCTAAATTTTGTACACTAATAATTCAATAAACTTAAAATTCACAATTCAACAAAGAAGTATTATAACTTTTTAATATTGATAAGGTTTTAATAAGGAAGTATTACGACATCATAAATTATTATCATTCACCAATTAATATATCTGTAACTTTCACTTTTTTCGCTATTCAAATAAATACCATCCTCTTTTGCAGTCTATTGACAATAAGTTTTGAAGGTAATTTGTGAATCTGAAACAAAATTATTTTCTTCATTAAATACATCAATTGCTTGAAAGAAGTCAATAAAGTAACATATTCTTTTTGGTTAGCATTTTAATCAAACTTTAACCAAAAAAAATAAAAATTGTCACCTAAAAGAATTATGCCATTAAAATTCATATCAAGAGATAAAATACTCTTTTAAAGGATAATTTTATATTATTTTCATACTTTAGATGTACCAATTTATACGAACTAAGATATTAGAATTTTCTTTGAGAATTTTAGATAGTTTTTACCATTTGAATTGATGTAAAAAATACTATTGATTTATTCCATATAAAAAAGTTAACAATTAATAATAACGTATTTGTGTATATATATTGATATACAAAATAATTAATTGGTCACTTAGCATCTTAGTTTCTAACTATTGATCCCTTACTCTGTTCCATTGTCATGTCAAAATTACTCGACACAAATGATGGAAAGATAAATATTAAAAAGAAAAAATGTTTGAAAAATCGAAATCTTAAAACTGAATAATAGATATAAGAAAAGTTACAACAAGAAAATTAAAAATCTAATTTGTATACACAAATAATCCAATAAACTTAAGGAAAAGTATTATTATATTTTTAAAGTTAATAAGATTTTCATAAGAAAGTTTTACAATATCATAAATTTTTTATCCTTTCACCAGCTAATATATCTGTAACCATAACCTTGTCCGCTGGTCAAATAAATACCATCCTCTTGTGCTGTCCATTGACAATAATTTGTAGACTGAGGAAGTTGTGAATTTGAAACGCAGATATCCTCATCATCGAATACAACAAAAGCTTGGCTTCTTCCACCCCACCAAAAATTACAAAAGAACGCAGTTCTCGCAAAAATCCAGCGATTTGCTTTAAATGACCAATTAATATCTTCATAGGGAGAAAGTACATGAAATCCTATATCATCTTCTTTAGAAAAACAATGAACTCTTAATTTATCAGGAGAATCAACTGGAAGACCATTATATATACAAACGGTATATTTTGGATATCCTTTTGCTTGAGGAAAGCAAAAAAAGAAAAAAATGCATAACAAAGATATAGCTTTAATTTGTGAATAATCCATGATAGAAAGAAGCTATTAATTTGTTAGAGTTAATGGTCATATTTACATAATTATTCCCCTTTTATAAAAGAAGAAAAAAATCAAAATTTATGGGGCAGATTATGAAAATTCTAATTTATAGATATTATAGATACCATCAACATTAATAGCCCATTTTGATTATATTAATGACTTAGAAGACGTCTGAATTTTTAAAAGTTGGTCAAATATATTTTTAAGATAATTTAATTTTAAGAGTGTTTAACAAATATAAAAATAACTTTAAATAAGTTAAAATTATGGAATATTTGACAAGGTTAAAAATAGTTTAAAATAAATTTTAAATGACTTAAAATAAATTTAAAATCATAAGTAACTCTCTTCCTACTTTTTAGTTTTGACATAAAACTTATTTTTTAAGTCAATTTAAACGGAATCTCAATATATTATTTCATATGGTCCATATTAAGTGTATTATTAGAATTTAACACAGAACAAATATATTTAAGAACAGAAATTAAAGGTTATTTTTATTATACTCAAATTAGTTAACTAGAAAATGTAAAGTATTTAAGGAATTTGTTAAATGAAGGGCAAATATAGAACAAAAAGGTATAAAAAACTCTACTAAACATTCAACAATTTATTTATTTTATAGGCTTGAACCTTCTTCAAAACTCATAACATGTTCTACCTCCTTGTCTTTTTTTTTTTAACATATAAATCTTAAAATGAAATCTTAAAATATAAAAAAATTTACAACAAGAAAATTGTATATCTAAATTTTGTACACTAATAATTCAATAAACTTAAAAATTCACAATTCAACAAAGAAGTATTATAACTTTTAATATTGATAAGGTTTTAATAAAGAAGTATTACGACATATAAACTATTATCATTCATCAGCTAATATATCTGTAACCCTCACTTTTTTCGCTATTCAAATAAATACCATCCTCTTTGGCAGTACATTGACAATAAGTTTTGGAGGTAATTTGTGAATCTGAAACACAGTTATTTTCTTCATTGAATATATTAATTGCTTGGGTTTTCTCACCCCATCAAAAATGACAACTGAATACAGTTCTAATAAAAAACCACTTAGTATATTTGAATGACTAACAAAAACTTTCATAGGGCGAAAATATATGAAATCCTATATCATCATCTTTAGAAAAAAAATAAACTATTAATTTATCAGAAGATTCAACTGGAAGACTACTATTTATAGAAACATTATATTTTCGACTCCCTTTTGCTTGAGGATAGCAAAAAAAGAAAAAAAAATGTATAAGAACAATGTAGTCTTGAATTTTGAATAATCCATGATATGAAGAAGCTACTCACCTTTTACTTGCTAGAGTTTATGGCCACTTTTATATAATTATTCCCCCTTTATAAAAGAAGAAAAAAATAAAAATTATGAGCAGACTATGAAAATTTCAATTTATAGATATTGGACAGTATATATATATATATATATATATATATATATATATAAAATCAACATTTATAGCCTAGTATTCTTTAAAATAGTTCAAATATGTGTGAACTGCTTAGAAAATATAAATAACACGTCATTTTTTGGTTAGCATGTTAATTTCTTATTTAACTTCAACGAAAAATCTAATTTATACACCAATAATTCAATTGGCTTAAAAAAATCATCGATTCAACAAAGAAGTATTATTATTTTTATAAGGTAAAGCTTCAACAAAATGTATTACAATATCATAAACTTTTATCCTTCACTATTCAATATATTTGTAATCAATACCGTCACGATTAGTCAAATAAATACCATCTTCTTGGGTAGTCCATTGACAAAAATTTGTTTTAGGAAGAGGCGCACCATAAATACAAACATCGTAATCATTGAATACCTCGAAAACTTTATTCTCTTTACCCCATCAAAAATGACAAATAAACTTTGTTCTAGTCAAGAGCCATTGATTAAATTTAAATAACCACGTAAGATTTTTGTAGATAAAGAGTTCATGAAATCCTATATCGTCGTCACCAGAATAACAATGAACCCTTAATTTTGGAGCATCAGATGGTAGACCATTATATATAGAAACAGTATATTTTCCTCAATGGTGATTTCCTTTTGCTTGTGGAAAGCAAAAGTTGATGAAAATGCATAATAATAATAATAATATATTTTTAAATTGTGAATAATCCATGATAGGAAAAAACTATTCAACTTAAATTTAATTTGTTTTAGAGTCTATATGGTTTCTTATATTTGATCATTTTATGGGAAGAGATGATGAGATAATTTAGATATTAATATCAATATTAATTTGCAGTGACTTTATTCCTTTTCTAGTTTTGGAGTCTTTGAATAAAGAAATTCAACATTTCTAGTTTGACTACAACAATCTACATTGAATGGATTTGATCTTTTCATTTATTTATTATCTATTATATTTTTTATTTTTTTTTCTAATTTTAAAAGATATAAAATTCCACCTTTAATCCTATTTTTAATTCTTTTCATGACATTAATACTATTAGTATCTTTTCTTAAACTTGAGATTTTATAGAATATCAATGACATTATATTTAATTTCTTTCATCATTAATTTATTAATCTCTTTATTCCCTATTTTTTTTCTCAATTTTCACATTTTTGTCTTCTCTTAATCATAATTCTTATCATAGATGTTATTTATATAATTTTCTTAAATCACTTATTATAATTTATATATCTGTTCCTTTTTTACATTTTTTTTATTTATTTGATTCAAGAAATTTATATTCATATTATAATATAAAGTTGTTTCTTTTATCTCCTTTATTTGTCTTTTTTTTTCTCTCTTATTTGTTTTTGAAGGTTAAACTTTTATTCCTAATAAAAAAATATCATCAACTTTAATTTATACACTAATAATTCAACAAGATTAAAAATCAGTAATTCAACAAAAAAGTATTGTTATTTATATAAGGTAAAGGTTCCAACTAAAAGTATTATAAGATTATAAACGATTATCCTTCACCATTCAGTATATCTATAAGTATCCCCTCTATAGTTAGTCAGCCAAAATCCATCTACTTGTACAGTCCATTGACAATAATTTGTCGTAGGAATGGGCGAATACAAGATACAATGATCATAATCATTGAATACAACAAAAGACTTGTTTTTCTCACCCCACCAAAATTGACAATGAAACCTTGTTCTAGCCCAAAGCCATTGATTAAATTTGAACTTCCAACTGAAATTTTCATATGCAGCAAGATCATGATATCCTAAATCATCATCTGCAGAATAACAGTGAATCGATAATTTAGGCGAATCAAATGGAAGGCCATTATATACAACAACAATGTATTTCTTCCATCGATGATTCCCTTTTGCTTGTGGAAAGCAAAAGAAGAAGAAAATGCATAACAATAATATAGTCTTGAATTGTGAATAATCCATGATAGAAAGAAAATATTTAACTATATGTTTTTTTTATTTATATATATATGATCATTCCTCCTTTTATACAATTAATTTTATGGGTAGTGGTTTGTGATCTAATTTATTTTAGATATTACCATCATTATTATGTTTGAATTTTTTTTCCAAATTTTGGTGTCTTGTATGAAAATATGCAATCCTAGTTTGACTACATTGATAACTCATATATATATGTCATCATTTCAATAAATGACAATCATCCATAGTCAAATAGTCAATACTATCTCAAAATCAATTTTTATTAAAGTCAACTTTTATTTGTCATATTATATTTTTTAAAAGTTAATTTGATTAACTTTAAAGTTAGATTATATACATTGTTTTGATAAATTTTTAAAAGAAAATTAGATATTTAAAAACTGTACGAAAAATACTATAAGTTGCAGTTTTCTCCATATCAATACGATGAAAGATTAGCTAAAATTGTTATAGTTAGAAAAAAAAAACTATGACTGTTAAAATCCCTATATTTATATATATAGCTTGGTGATGTGGCACTTTTAGCTGAAATCTTATTTATCCCTTTCAATAATTTTTGATCATTTTTCTAAATAAAAATTCATTAATTTTGGCTAAATTAAAAAGTCCTGTTGTTGTTTTTCATTCCTTACTTTCTCCATGTCACCATGTGTGAATTACACATCATTATAAAATCAAAATTTTAAATTTCAATCTATAAATGATATATAAAATTACAGTCATGAAATTAAAAATTTAATTTGATACGACGATTGAACAAAAAGTATATCATAAAATCTAAAGTTCATGATATCTTAATTCATCGTCTATAGATAGCAAAATAAACTATTATTTTTGCTGTATCAATTGGGAGAATACTATATATTAAAGCAAAACAAGAAGAAAATGAATAACAATAAAATAGTTTTAATATGTAATTGATTCATGATAGGAAGAAATTATTCGAACTTCTTTTTTTCTTAGTTGTTGTATTTCTTTTTTTAGAGTAATCGATATGACTTCGATTAGTATTTTATAAAAAATTGTAATATATATTTTTTATATAATTTTTAAATATATAATTTTTAATTAAAAATTTTAAATTATAATAATTTAAATTAATTTAAAAATTAATTAAATTAATTCTCAAAAAAGCGTAACATGATAACTAACGAGGAACGGATGGAGTTCCATACGACTGTCCACGTTGACTGCCTAGGTGGACAATTTGGGACCAATTAAGTATTTTTCAAAAGCTAGATGGATGAAATGTTACTTTTCAAAAACATAAGGTGTCTAAAAGTAAATAACTACTAATATTTCTTTCCCAATTTCAACTTCATAATCGGAAGTTGTCAACCCTAATACCGAATTTCACCGATTCTTCCGCCGGAGCATCACCGGCGCCGCTGTATCCATCGCCTCCGCCACCATCACCGGCGTACACACTTTCCCTTTCATAGCCATCTTTCAAAAATGGCAATTAGAGCCATTTCAAGACTAAAAATTCCATCTTTGCTTCTTAAACACCTTTCAGTTTCTCCATTACCATCAGTTTCTTCCACCTTAACATCTTCTTCTTCGTCATGTTCTACATCATGGGTTCCAGAGTTTTCTAGAAGTTCAGTGAGGGATGTGAGGTGGTACCATGATGGAAGACCAAGAGGGCCACTTTGGAGGGGAAAGAAATTGATTGGTAAAGAAGCACTTTTTGTGATTCTTGGGTTAAGAAGATTCAAAGATGATGAAGAAAAGCTTGACAAGTTTGTTAAATCACATGTCCTTAGGCTTCTTAAAATGGATATGATTGCTGTACTCAATGAACTTGAACGCCAAGAAGAAGTCTCTCTTGCTGTTAAGGTAAAGCTTTCTAATGCCAAAAAATGTGATTTTTCTTATCTCTGTTCATATATGGAGTTAGTGAAACTAGTGAACAAAAATTGCACAAATAGTAGTTTTAGTACTGCTGTCCGGGCCAGCTTGTACGCACATCGACTAATTAAACTAGTAAACGGGTACTAGGTGACTCTGCCCACCAGGCTTGAGCAAATGTGAAAAGATCACCTACTGTTTTTTCATTTCTATTTCAGAAGTTTTATTGTTGCATTTAGTAATAGAGGAACGTTGTTGCTGTTGGATTTATCATTATAATACAAAGCTGTGATCTTTCTTTGTTCCCATTTAGCGTCTAGGTGCCCAAGTTTAGTTGGATGCGATAAAACTTGTTTAGTTTCGCTTGTAAGGCAGTAGCTGCAGTAAAGTGCATTTGGTGCTTTAGGATCATGGAGTTTATAGTCAATGCTTTGGTGATGGGGCGTAGAAGAAGGTGTTTATATTAGACCATGATATAAATAAGAGAATTGGTCAATAGTGTTCGCTGTTCAGTGGTTTTATAATATTTTTTCTTGTGAAGCTGTTCTATTTTAATTCATCTAATGGGCAAAACATTGTTAAAATTGTGCTGTTGCTTTTCGGATATCTGTTTACAGCTATTCTATCTTCTTACTTTTTGGTTGAGATCATACATTTTGAATCTTGATATGCATGCTAATGTCATTTTCAGTTAATTTATTGAAGTGTATTTATTCTCATTAGCTATCCACTTGCCTTTTCTACTTTGAAGCATATGGAATGGCATTATCACACACAGCTAGTTTGTATTTCAGGTGTTTTGGGTAATTCAGAAACAAGCCTGGTACCAACCTGATGTCTATCTTTACAAGGACCTGATCATTGCGTTGGCGAGACGGAGAAAAATGGATGATGCAATGAAGTTATGGGAGAGTATGAGAAAGGAAGATCTGTTTCCTGATAGTCAGACATTCACTGAAGTTATTAGGGGCTTCTTGAGAGATGGATCTCCTGCAGATGCTATGAATATATTTGAAGACATGAAGAAGTCTCCATACCCACCCGAGGAGCTGCCTTTCAGGGTTTTGTTGAAGGGGCTTTTGCCACACCCCCTATTAAGAAACAGGGTTAAGCAAGACTTTGAAGAGATTTTTCCGGATCGGCACATATATGATCCTCCAGAAGAGATTTTTGGATTGCGTTGAGGTTCGTATGTTTTATATTTTGCATTAACTTGTTTCATATTAGGTTACTCGTTGGGGCTCCTTAATAATTTGCAGGAAGTGGCTCCCCATTAGCTCTTGCATCATCTCCTTATAAGAGTTGTAGCTTATATTGCGTATCTCATTGGAAAATTAATTCTCTTAATAATTGTCAAAAAGATAAAATTGTTCTCAGAATGGCTAGCTTGTTATTCTAAGTGGTTGCAATTTAGAATAATTAAGTGTGAATATCAATGTGATTCTCTGTTCGGGATTAAGACTTGGTGCTGCTATGAGACATGTAGAAGTGGAGGCAGGGGAACAATGCGGTGGTCCTTCAGTTTGCATGAGTACATTGGCTCTTAGGAGATCATAGAAATTCGCTGTGCCCTGCTTACTGGCGCAATCTGGTCTACAGCTCACAACAATCAGTATTTATAAACGATAATTTTGAACGATGTTTCTCCTTTTTACCCCCTGGGTTCTCGCATAAGTACAACCTTTTAGCAAATGTTGAATAGGATTAAAAAAAAAGAAGCAACTGAATAATTGACTTACAGAAAATAAACACGTTCTGAATTACTTAAGTAGCTCTGTGCTATTGGCAGTTCTTATGTATCCAATACTTCCAAGGGTCTCATGGCTCTGGTGTATAAGTCTACTTAGTCATTCATGGTTCTTTGTTACACTATGACTTTAAGAACGATTTTCTATCATATTCTTATGTCAACGTTTCGAGACTAAGTTATTCTAGGAACTGACAAGCTTGCTGGACAAAGGACTCTTGTGATGAAATAAAATGGCCTCGTTCTTTTTACCTTCCCATTCTAAACTAAAGGCACTTTGCTTTCTGCTTACACTTTGCTTCAGTCTTGTATATTCTGGATTTTGTCGCTTGAGACTCTAGGAACAATTTCCTTCATGTTGATTAGGTAGGTAGACATTGTTTGCTGTATCTTGTCTAAAACTTATTAGAAAGTTTCTGCTCGGCATCATTTTCTTGCCTGCATTCTGAACCATATCTGAAAATTGGTAAGTACATTGTTAATATCATCAGTTATGATTCTCTCTGTTTTAACTCGTTCATTCTTCTAATAAATTGTTCGAAGGTATTAGCATTCAGAAGCACCCTTTTGGAAATGGGGAAAGAAAAGATTCTTTTATTATATCATATGCTATATTATCCTTTTTTGTTTATCCAATTATGTTATGTTTGCTTCTTTTGCGCTTCAATAATATGTTACTGTTTTGTTTGGTCTCAGGCTTTGATAAAACAGCGCCATACGATTATTGCTGCACAAATATTATATTAGTGGAGAAAAGCATGATATCTTCTTGTAGGAAGCTTATTCCACCTTGCTATCTTGTAGTATCCAAACGCTGAGAATGAGTATCGGTGTTTCTTGCTATCCTTGGTCCCCGACTCTATCGAATTCACCATTGAGTACTGGTTTCTTATAGTTATTTAAGACCAGACATGTTGATGCTAGTGTGAAGTTCAAGACTTTATCTTATGCTCTTAGCTACGCGACTAAATGTTGCTGCTTCATTCAACATGAGAATAAATCAACTTCTCATCAATCTCATAGTTCCATATTTTTCCTCTTGGGAATCTTATTCAGATTAAGTTACTGTTGCTTAGGTAAGCTCAATAGTATGTTTTGGTACCTTTCTGAGATTTTGGTGGTTGTCATTATAGTTTGTAAAGGTGCCTTTGACATTTAAAATGTAGAATGATGTTACATTTGGTTACAAAGCTTATGATTTTATATACTTGGGCTTATTGCATTTTGTATCTCAATTTTCAAAGTCCATTTTCTTGGACACTCATGGATTATGGCTTACATGCATTTCTCGATCGATGAAGTGGGTGAAAATCACGTGAGAACATGTGAATTCAAATCAGAGACAAAAGATTGTTTAAGATTTGTTACTTGAACCAAAGGTTTATCAATACCACCTCTTTACCTTCAAAAGGTAAAGATTAGGTTTGTGTATACATCACTTCTTCAGATTTCACTTGTGGAATTACACTGGATAGTCGTTATTACCATATTTAACACTTTAAGAACCACAAACCCGTCTTCTCAGATTTCACTTGTGGAATTACACTGGATATGTCGTTATTACCATATTTAACACTTTAAGAACCACAAACCTAAAAGAAGATTGAAAATGAAGACATTACAACAAAACAAGATCTTTAAGAATGATTAAGCTTTCCTTTTTTTTTTCCCTCAAAAAAATTATTTCTTAACAAATGAATGGTCATTACAAAGATAAAAACACAATCCCTCAATTTTAGTTCATTTTTACAAAACAAAAATAAAATTAATTAAACCCCCCACATTTAAAAAAAAAACCTCTATTCATAAAGGGTGGTCAAGAGATCATTTATCTCCACCAATCTTTTTCAACTATCAATAACAATTTCATATAAAACAAAGAAAACAAGAAAAGAATAATGATAATACTCAAGTAAATTTGGGGTAAAAAAAAAAAAAAAAAGTTTTTTTTTAAAATAAAACTAATTATGGCTTTGATCTCCTTTTCTTTATCAAGGAGGTCAAATTCTTTTCTTATCAAATTAATTCCTTTAGCCTTTTTCCTTTGCTTAACTCTTCAATTACCTATTGTTAATGGAAGAATTCAACCTCAAGCCTTAAATATTATTCCTCCAAATCTTGCCAAAGCATGTAACAACAATAATGAATGTATCTCATGGATTCAAACAGATAGGTCACAAGCCGATCTCGATTCGCTCCAAAAAGCCGATTTAAAAACAATAGGCTTTTTGGCGCTTAAAAAAATCGAACAAGAGGCCACTAATGTGTCGATAACGGTCCGTATGAAGCTCCTTAACAATAATGACAAATTATCGTCCGATACACAACAAGCCTTAAGTGATTGTAACGATCATTTTATACCGGCTATCGAGTTAATCGATGATGCGGTCGATTCTACGGTTAATGGCGCGTTTAAAGATGCGATTAATTATTATACGATCGCGATAACGGATTTCGAAGTGTGTTATCCTCGTCTTAAGGCAATGCGTACCACTAATTCAGTTGATGTTGATGATTATGTTGATAATCATATTGCTGAGGTTGCTAATGCACGTAATGCTTTGGTTAAATTTATTCATATTCCTTTAGAAATTCTTAAAGTTGTTGCAGCTAATAGCCCACATTAAGTAATTTTTATTTCGATTTGTTATGTTGGAAATATTAATTTAGTATTATGTGTGTGATTCAGCAAATGTTTGTTGTATCATATGTATAAAGGGTATGTCATACATAATTTGACATACAATAATAAATATTTATTTTGTATAGCCTTGATCTTTCGTGATTCTTCATTTATCGATAGATAAAATGCTTCAATTTTCCATATGAGGCCGAGAAGTGAATTGGATAATAATCAGTTCAAAGTGATTCGTCATGTTTAAATCATAATTCATGAGCGATTGCTTGTTGTTAGGAAGAGTTTTGACACGAGCTTAAATAGAGTTATATGGTCATGTGGAGATTTATATTGCCGCGTAATATAGTTATTGTGTAATATCATTCATTCCAAATTAATTAAGGTCGACTATATGAATATCCGGTATTTGTGGGTGGAAAGTGTATTATTCAAATAGATAATGGGTCAATCAAACCATAATAAAAACTTTTATGGAGTAAAATGCAAATAAAAAAACTAAAAAATCAAAGCTCAAAAGTGCCGCTATTTTATCTGCATAAAAAAGAAAAATCAGTTTTCGTACTCTTTTAGCGAAAATGGGAACTCCGATCTCCGGCGAATTAGACGATTGGGATCGACCTTTTACAGAGGAAGAACTCCAAGAGATAGATGCTGCATTTGAATCAGCTACCAAGAGAAAAAGAGATTCCGAAGATGTAGCCGGCGGCGGCGAAGAATCCCGTCGGAAAAGTCTCCGGAGATTGCCTGCATCTCTTTTTGTTTATCATCAACAAAATGAAGTTTCCAATTCGTCGTTGTTGTCTCCTTGCACTAGAAATCAGTCTCGGTGTAGTTATTCCTATCGTTCTTCTAATCAAGGTGACGGTTTCTCCTATCTGTTTGCCAAATTGTAGTAAATTGTTAATTATTATCCATGAAAGAAGTTATTTTCTTGTGTAACTAGTTTTTGTTTTTTAATTTTAGCTCTATTTGCCAAATTGTAGTAAATTGTTAATCAGGGATGTTACTGGCCGGAGGTGATGTTACAAATTAGTCGAGGTGAGCGAAAACTGGACAGACACCAGGGTCATAGAAAAAATAGTGGAAATCAAGTATATTATATGAAATATCTATATAGGGAAAATGACTTAGTTCTGTGTTTAATAGTTTAAGATATTTGAACACCAGAAAGTAAATTCAGAAGGGAAACAATTTAGGTGTGGTATGATTATTTTGTTTTTTCACCTAAAGATTTAGTTTTATAGGGTTATGGGTAAATATTCTGCTAATTTCCATTTTAATGAATTAATGGATTGACATGGTAGCGGACATCTATTTTGAATTCGATATAATGAGAATCAATCCTGCACAAAGGTGAGTTCTTAGAATAAGCTAGGTAAACTTAATGAAGGAACACAGTTTGGGATTCTGTTTTACTGCTCCGAAAAACTTGTCCGAGCTTGTAGTAGTCATAAATTGTTTATCTTGTGTATTATAAATGGTTGCTAGTTTGTTAAAGGATTTTAATGTCCAAGTTTTCGTTTGTGTTTTTGTTTTTTGATGTACCAGCTAAGATAGTGATGCAATACCCGGAAATGTCTTTTAAAGGACATGTTATATACAGCAGAACTATTAAAGAGGTGGAGAAATCTGCAGTAGAGCTGTTAAATTTTGTTGAGGAAAAGAAGAGGAAAGAAGGGAATGTTGCTCTTGGATTTGACATTGAATGGAAGCCCACTTTTAGAAGAGGTCAGTTCAATGTTAGTCGAATAATAATCAGAATTCTTGAGTAGTTCTAGAGTCCTATCAGTCTTTCGATTTACTAGCTTTTGCATTTATTCTCTTTCTTTAGCTTTTTACTATACTAAGCTTAAATCAGGGGGTGTTAAATGGAATGTTGTAGGTTCTAAAATGTGACATTTGTTGAAGAATCATCCCACAAGGTTAAAAGGTTACATTGTTTGTTTTGGCACCCGGTGAAGTTTGATAGTTCATACTTGATGTTGCGGAACTTACTTGATCTTGTGTTATCTTTAAAACTTCAACAACCACTACTATGCTTCATCTCGAGCTAGTTGAGGTTGGATATATGAATCTTCTAAATCATGCAACTTTATCTGCTTTTGTTTTCTTGGAGCAACCAGAGTGTATAGACAAAAGTCATGAAAAGTACATCCAGAATATGTTGACGACAAAGATATTTTGAGAAAACAGGCATAATTCATTTCGTCTTAGTGATTACATCTGCATCTTTAGTAGATATGTCTACCAAAAGTTTCTTAATATACTTGTGATTAGAAAGACTTGTTTTCTCTATATAGAGTTTCTCCTAAAATATATTATTGAGAGATTATTCTTTTGTATGTTCCTATTTGGCTTCACTTCTTGCAATCATACTCTAGTTGTTTAGGCATGCTCTTTAGTCTATAATTAGGCGAATACACCCCCCTCCCCCACCCCCCCCCGACCTTTTGTTTTAGTTGTCACATGCGTAATTAATTGGATTTCTGCTTCATGTTACTTGTGTTAAATGGAATGTAAGTTATAGCGATTAGAGAATTATGGGTGTTCTCTTCAGGTGTGCCACCTGGGAAGGCTGCTGTTATGCAGATATGTGGTGACAAGGGTATTTGTTATGTTCTGCATATCATCCACTCCGGAATCCCTCAAACTCTGCAATCTATTCTTGAGGATCCAACTGTTGTGAAGGTTGGCATTTGTTCACCTTTTCTGGTAACATTAATCAAACAATGTATTATAATAGGATGTGGTTTATTAACTTTATGGTGTTCGAACAAACCTAGGTGGGTGTTTGCATTGCAAATGATGCTTACAAAGTTCGCCAAGATCACAATGTATCTGTGAAGGCTTTGGAAGATCTTTCTGAACTTGCCAACAAAAAGCTTGATGATCCCAAGAAGTGGAGTCTAGCATCACTAACTGAGAAGCTTCTTGCCAAGCAGGTCTTTTGATTTCTGACTCTACCATTTACAATAGGTCTCTCTATTTTATGCTTTTCCTCTCTGCTTTGAGATCCTTGACCAGACATTTTCAATCAAATCTTTAATTTTTCTAAATTGGAAGCTTTGGAATCTTGAAGTGAATGTAAAATCTTGCTGAACAAAATTTTTCTGTCTACATTAACTATGTTGTGCTTCGACGTCCTCCAAATCTTTCCAGTTGTTCTTTTCTTCCAGTTAAGTGTGAGATCAACTGAGATTTTCTATTTATTGCAGCTCCCTAAGCCAAGTAATATCAGGTTGGGGAATTGGGAGGCTAATGTGTTATCTAGGGACCAACTACATTATGCTGCTACAGATGCCTTTGTTTCCTGGTACTTGTATCAGGTCAGCAACAAGAATCATTGTTCAATCACCATTTCATAATCTATTCTCTCTCTCCCCCGTTGGTATGAATCTCTTTTTCCATCACAGGCACTGCAGAGCCTTCCGGAGATTGTTGATGACAAAGAGTGAAGATAGTTTCCTTGGCCGGTGAAGGATCTTGTTACTTTGGTTGCTGAGAAGAAATGCAGCTTGAACTCCATTAATCTAAAGTAAGCTCTACTCGAGCTTTGTCCATGGAAATTACTCATTCATTTGTACTATGTAGTGAAGTTCCATGTCTCACATTGTTGTGCAAGTGATTGTTACTGAAATAATAATTGTAAAACCTCATGATAAGTTAAAGCGTTCTAGGTAATGCTGCTGTTGTAAAATAGATAAAACCCTCTACATGATTCTTACAATGTAATATCCCTCTGGGCTTTGGTTCAATGGTAAGAGTGCAGCCTTGATGTTTGAATAGAGCTCGAAACTCTCTTTTTGTGAGGCTTGATTCTTCTTCAATCCTTCCGTTCTACAAGGTATTCTCTTCTCTCATATTTGAAAGAAAGTAAATGGAAAAACAGGAAACGTATCTCCGAAAGGAGGATTGAGTGGTTGAGGCATATATGAGTAACAATCTAATGATCTCAGGTTCGAACCCTCAGCTACAATGTTTACTATGAGCCTATTGTTATTTAACTTTGCCTGAGAGAGTTACCCGATATCTGTGTTCGTTGACTAGCGGGTTTTTTGCTTGATTGATCAAGGTGAGCACAAGTTTTTATACACCTATCATAAACATGAAATGACTATTTGTATACATACTTCCAGTTATATGCACACCTAGATAACTAATTAAGCAAAAAATCTCTCAAAAAGTATTATGTTTGTATCTACTCTGTGACACACTGGACCAATCCATACCTTGTATATGTAATTTGGGTTGGGCCTGGTAATAAGTTCCATGGGTCATGTGGTAGTGGCCCGCCCCAATTCATGAGTTTACCCCGTCGTCATTATATAGCCCATACTCAACGAAATTTTACAAGTGGGGTCTGAAGAGGGTAATATGTACGTTTTACTCCTACCTTGTAAGGATAGAGATATTGTTTTCGATAAATCTACTAAGATAAAGCATATCAAACAATATAAAAGGGAAATACAATAGTAAAAAAATCATGTAGAATTACGTAAAAAACTACGAAAATCGAAGAAGCAAGGAAAGATCACGTATTAACAACAACAGGGTAGTGAGAGTCATAATAATTATATACCAATAAGAGAAATTAGACAATACTCGACTATAAATTTTCTACTTATCTTTAACGTAATGCTCAACCACCATATCCTCATATAGGGTCACGTCTTTGATAAGCTACATGTGTCATTTCCTGTATAATTACTTGTCCCAAATACTTCTTTGGCGTTCTCTACCTCTTATTAGACAACCTCATTAAGACATTTATATAGCTTCTTTTCGTATATTCTAACCATCTCAATCTCGCCTCCAGGTTACTTATTTTTTTCCTCCAATTTTACATCTCATGGAATTTATCAAGAGCCTAGAGGGTGGAAAACAGTACATAAGTGATTGTGATATTCGAGATCTTGGTAACTGAAAATACTTTTTGTCTCTTTTTTTTATTTCAAAAAAGTCGAATGTGACTTTAGATAAGATAATACGTTGAAAAGATGATAGCAACTCAAAGTATTGACTTATTAATCCATTGCATGTGGGTAGGCCTTTTGTGTACTTGGATTTATAGATATTCCTTTATTATCCAATTACATCACTAAACATATACATATATATATATATATATCAAATAAAATAAATGTTATTTGAGATATTGATATTTATTTGGTGAAATTACAACATCTCATTCCCTATTCCTTTTTAAGTTTAAAACATTTTTCTTATTTTTTATTACATAGGGACAGCTAGAGGGGAAGAATGGATTAATGAGAATCGAACTCACACTTATTACGAGTGAGATTTCCATCGATATTATTATTATGAGGGAGATTTCATCGATATCATTAGACTCTAAATATTGTGCTGTAGCTAGGTTGAACATATCAAATCTAAGTGATTATCAAAAAAATTAATGGATAACAGTTGTGCAAAATTGAAAATGAAAAATAATACTATCTTCATATATTAAGTATGACGAGAATGAGATACATGATGTTTCATTTACACCAATTTAATCGTTAAAATATAGTAATTTACTAATACAAACGCTATATTAATATGATCTTTTCAACTAAGAAATAGAGCAAGCCATACGAAAAATAAAAAGAAGCAAAATTTACTTAATATTAGAATAAAATGATGAAAATTTGAAAAATAATACGTGAGTATTTCAATCAATTAACAATATTAGTAATAAAAGTCAACATATACGTAGTCTTCTCCATGTCGTGGAAAATAAAGTTTAATTTGAACCATAAGTCTATAAAATAAAATATAAAGGCACTAAAATTCAACTCTTAATTAGTCAACAAATTACATTTCAATCATTTTCTCTCTCAATTATATCCGTGTTGAATAGCTAATTATAAGTCTAATTTAAATTCACGAGTAATTATTCTATTTAATGATGATGAACCAACAATATATATTATTAGAAAATTTTACTAGCCACAAGTTATTTACAATAACTAGTGATATTATCCGTTCTAGGTCTAGATTCACACGACTTTAAAGCACATCACTAGTTCGTAAGATCTGGTTATTAATATGTCAAATATTCTCCTGTAATTTTGCCTATTTGAGAAGATAGGTGTCACAAGATCTAAAACAGTTTATCTATCTCTGCGAGATAAAATTTGTGTGTAATCTATCCTACTCAAATCATAATTAAATAATGAAAAACGTCTATTTCAAGAACCAACCAAACAAACAAAACAAAAAATAGGAAGGGACGTATCTATCACATTTATAAACGTGTGGGGTCAATGTGTAGGGAATGTAATTCAATTGTACATACACAACTTATAGTTCATGAAATTACATTCAAACCCCATAAGTTTCAAAAATTACAGCAAGAAGGAATAAAAGTATCTTGTGGACTATAGTTCTCTACCGACATTTTTTCATGGACGTGTGTATAGTAATGATAGGTTATAAAAATAATAATTATTATTATATAGGTGATAAAAATAAAATAAAAATAATAATAATTATTATATAGGTGATAAAAATAAAATAAAAATGATATAGTAGGTGATATAAGAATATATAAATATAGCAAAAAGGAATTTGGACATCCTACTTTTGTCGTTTGGCTTGTTTTTTTTATTTATATTTACCTCTAATGAAACGTGACATTTCTTACTAGATCAAATCATTTTCTTGGATCGATAAAAATTGTGTTGTAGTAATAATTTTTTTTTTAATTAAAAGTTTTTAATCAATTCTTGGATGTAGAATTATTTTTGTATGAATAGTTTACTTCGTAATGTGAAATTTTATAGTATGAAATTGAAGTTATAAATCGAGATTCAATGCAAACAGTAGATGTAACATCAAACTCTATACAAATATAGAGTTTAAAAGATACGTTATCAATCAAAGAATCAAATGAATTGTAAGTACTCACGATAAAATTTAGAATTAAGGGTCTGAAAATATCTCAACTTTGGTCGAATTTATTATTTTGATACTAAACTTTCATGAGGATTTATTACCTTCCTAGACTATTTAATATCGTATTTTAAACATATATATTTGCCCACGTGGACATAAAAAATAACAAAATTATAAATAGTAATATGTTCACATTGACACATATATATCTTTAAAATACACTATTTAATAGTTCAGATGGTAAAAAATAATTATTAAATAATTCAGAAAGATAATAAGTCCTCATGAAAGTTTAGTATCAGAATACTAACAGCAAACTCGATCAAAATTGAAAATATTTTTTAAATCCTTATCCATAAAATTGAAATACTGAATTCGTTTTGAGAGATATTTGATAAGTGGAGTAAAAAAGTTGGATAGAGGGGCAAGTGTATATAGGGTGTGTCTTAAAGAGTAAAGACTTTTGGTGTTCAAGTAGCTAGTCCACTTGCACATTTAAGGACAAAAGTATTAGCTGTGGATTTTGGTCTGTGTCCTTGTAGCTTAGGGGTGCCCTGATCCTTCGTATAAACGGAGAAACAAATTCAAAATTTAAAATTTATTAATCGTAGAAAAATTAAATTATTTGAGTACGTATTTATATTAAGTTAAGTATATGTTTTTGAAAAACAAAACACAACAATTAAGATAAGACGAAGAAAATAACACTTAACTTTAATAAATTTTATATGATTTTATGTAAACACTTGATACGAGTAAATATTTATCCGTTAATTATATTTGAGGTAGACCCTCTGGATTATTATATTGCATATGTGAAATGTTTTACTGATACAATGTCCCATTGTTTCTTTGTCAGTTCTCATTAATTAATTGTTTCCTAGAATTTTATCGTCCTACTCCTGCAATTCCTAAGTTGTCTATTTGCATATATATATAATCTAAAAAGAAAGAATAAATGAAATGTAGAAAAATAAATGCAAAAATTGAAAATTTCAATTTAATAATACTACCTTTATGATTTTCAGTGTTAATTATCATAATTATTATTTTGGTTTTACTCAACAAAGAGAGAGAACCTGTCATGTCTACCACGACTAATGATTCTAATTTCTAAAAATATTAAAATATATATGAAAAGAACATGAATGAATTTAACATGTAGTGTATGTATGTATAAATAAATATAAAAGATTTTTAAATAAAGTGAAATATGATTTTAAATTGACCAATCAGGATTGTAATAGAGTGGTAAATACTCTTTCATTCTTAACCAAACCAAAGAACTTATATTTGAGTCCCTCTAGATACATATTCGTCTTTTTACGACGCCTTTAGTCGAGCTATAATGTGAATAGTAACTATCAATCAAAAATTAAAAAGATTAAATTAAATTTGAAATTTTCTTCATTAAACAGTAATACTAACTAGCAAATAAAATAAAATTTTATGATCAAACGAATCGAAAAAGATAGAAATAATTAAATATTTGTACTTCCAACTTGTCTACTTGCACATTTAGGACTACAAGGAAGTCCAATTACTCAGAATAGCATATAGGGTAGTTCCAAGGAAAATTACATCACAACTTTATGCTAAAAGGATAAGGATTTGGTTAAATTAAATAAATGTATCAATCATATTATATAAAGATTTTTAATATCAATATAATTTTACTTTGTAATAATAAATTTGGAGATGATAATATCATTATTGAAACTTATAGCACTATAATATTAATATTTATCTATACAAATAATCTGATTATATAAATATATTTTGACTCGAACAAATCCTTTGAAAGTCAAAATTAATATGGCTCCACCTCTCACTCAACCAACCATGAATCAATGTTGTGAAAGCAAGAAAAATAAGGACCATGCATTATTTTCAAATCCCTATATATATTCTATGAAAACTGTGGGCTTCAAATTAAATCTTTGTAAGGGTACCCTTTAAAAGCAAACACATCTTCTATTTATTTCATTGAATAATTTGTCACTTTATTGTTTTAGAAAAAAAAACACATATCTCATATCACTATACTACTATGTCCCATAGATTTTGTTTACTCTCACATTACCTATTCGAAACGTAAAATTAAATTTAATCAGATATCAATATAAATTAAATATCGAACTATTATAAATGATTTGTTGTTTTGTTTTCTAATATGAAGAGGATTGAAATTGGTCATCGTTAAGTGTGTCGGCACATATCAAATTCAATGATTGACAAATGGGAATCAATTAAATAATAAATTTTCCTTTAGGAAAAAAATAAAATAAAAAGCGATAAACAGAAAAATAAAATAAACAAATCCAGTTACGTCAATATGTCAATATCATGATTATTTAAAGATTAAATACATAAACAGATTTTTAAACTTGTTGAGTTTTTCCCTTAAATACCTCAATTATGTTATTTTCTTATTGAATCATTGAACCACTCATAATTTATTCGTTTTTAGCAAACACCTTTGGCTGATGTGGAATCAGATTATGTGAAGGATATTAATAGAAGATACATATGTTGTTCCAGTTATCATTAGTCCAATTGACAGTGAAAATATTCGAGAATAATTGTATTTTACTTCAAGTCATTTGAACACATTAGAAACAAATCAGATCCACACAGTTTGTCTTCATTCATTCAATCAAAATCATTACAATACGAACACAATTGAAGATATTTACAATAGAAAA
Source organism: Solanum lycopersicoides (assembly GCA_022817965.1). NCBI lineage: Eukaryota > Viridiplantae > Streptophyta > Magnoliopsida > Solanales > Solanaceae > Solanum > Solanum lycopersicoides. The sequence goes on along the minus strand of CM040626.1, from coordinate 109,662,499 downwards.
GACTATCAAAATCAACCAACAGTATTTAAAAGGAACAAATTATGGGTGGTTTAATGATCTAATAGGAAAATGACCTAGTTAAGATACCTAAGGAAAAAAACCTAACAAATTTAGAGATTTATGTATAAGTTCGGCCTCATTTAAAATATCTTATGTTGGATAAGGCTATTTACAAGGTCTAGGAGTAAATAATAAAGATCAGCATTTAAAATTAGTGGAGGGAAAATAAAATTAAAAATCTGCAATTGTTTTTATGTTATTTTTTTCAACTTTCTTAAAATTTATGTTTCTTTCTTTGAGTTTTTGATAGGTAGTGATCAACTAACTTGCACGTATTTTAATTATTTTATTAAATAATTATATGCGTGAAATAATTTTGCTCCTAGAAATTATCTATTATGATTTCCCCCCCCCCCTTAGTTATGTCACTAAACTATTTTTAATCTATGAATAAAGCTGACTTTCCCTTATGGTTCCTCAAAGAAAAATTATCATGAAATATTAAACTGGTTAAATTAGCTCTAAATCATGCGAAATAAATTACTTATACCTTTTATTATATTTTGGGATAAAAAATACTCCACCGTTATTCTTGAAAATCACAAATACTCTCATGAGTTAACACCTCAATTTTTAGTGACGTAGCAAGTCGCATGAGACTAATCCCTCCACCTAAGCGTTGCCAACTAAGATTTAATACAAAGAACTTCACCTTCAACAAAATTCCAAATATTATCACTAAAGGTTATGAGTGATTTTTAGTAGCGACTAAGGCTCCAATAACCATTCGCTAGTAAAACCTATTTTTTCAAAAAAAAAATATGACAATTAATTTTAGATTGCAACCTGATTTTCTAAAATAAATAACTTGCAATATCAATATTAAAAACATCAAGTATTATCACGAAAAATCATGAAAATTACTTTTCGTTTCACATCTCCTACTATATAATGCATCACTGTACATTTTATACATTTACATATGACATAAAAATAAAACATTTTCTTCAAACTCCCACTTGATTGATATCATTTTTGTTTTTTTTTAAATAATGAAGAAAAAAACACAAAATTGAAATTTAATTTTAAAAACTTTAGCAACAATTTTTTGGGCTTTTGTGGCGAGTATTGTCGCCGCTAATAGTCTAGTTCTTTTATAGTGAATCCTAGTTGACATGCTTAGGTGGAAGGATTAGTCCCACGTGGAGTGTTAACTATTAAGGGTATATGTGGTCTCTTAGGATAACAATAGGGATATTTTTTTATCCAAAAGGTAATGAAAGGTATAAGTGATCTATTTCATATAATTAGGCGCAATTTTAACCCTTTTTCGAATATTAAATGATCAATTTTCTATGTTTTCTCATTCTCAACATTATATTTAAGGAATTTTTCTTTTGAACCTGATAACATTCATGTTACTCAAACACTACACAAATATATCTATATTCTTCAATTCAAATTCTGAAAAAGAAAAAAGAACCGCAAATAATAAGGCTTAAATATGTCATTAAGCTTTCAGAAAATACTCATTTATGCCACCAGTTAAAAGTTTGGCTCATTTATGCCATTATTTTTTAACGGTTGTTTTGCAAAATCATTTTTAACACCTGGTCAATTATGATTCAGCCACTTCATCAATTTTTTAATAAAAAATTCAAAAAAAAAATAATTCAATTTTTATTCAGAATTTTGATTATTTTATTTTTAAAAATTAATGATGTGGCCAATTATAATTCGTCCACATCATCAATTTATTTAATAAAAAAAGAAAATTAATTCAATTTTTTTTTGCAGAATAATGATCTTTTTATTAAAAAAATTAATGAAGTGGCAGAATCATAATTGACCACGTGTCAAAAATGGTTTTGCAAAACCACTTTTTAAAAAATGGAAAAGGGTCAAAATTGCCCTGAACTATGTGAAATAGATCATTTATACCCTTCGTTACATTTTGTGATAAAAAATACCCCCGCTGTTATCTTAAGATACCACAAATACCCTCAAGAGTTAACACCCCCATTTTTTAGTGACGTGGCATGCCACATAGGATTAATCCCTCCACCTAAGCGTTGCCAACTAGGATTCATTACAAAAGAACTAGACCTTTAGCGGCGACAATAGTCGCCACAAAAATCCAAAAACTCGTCACTAAAAGTTTTTAACATTAAATTCTAATTTTGTGGTTTTTTCTTCATTATTTTTTAAAAAAAACGCAAATGATATCGATTCAGTAGTAGTTTGAAGACACTGTTTTATTTTTATGTTATATGAAAATGTATAAAATGTACAATGATGCATTATATAGTAGGAGATGTGAATCGAGAAGTAATTTTCATAATATTTCGTGATAATATTGGGTGTTTTTAATATTAATATTGCAAGTTATTTATTTTAGAAAATTAGTTTGCAATTGAAAATTAATTATCATATTTTTTTGTTGAAAAAATAGGTTTTACTATTAGTCGTCACTAAAAATCACTCTTAACCTTTAGTGGCAATTTTTTGGGTTTTTGTGGCAAATATTGTCGCCGCTAAAGGTGTAGTTCTTTTGTAGTGAATCCTAGTTGGCAACGCTTAGGTGGAGGGATTAGTCCTATGTGGCATGCCACATCACTAAAAGATTGGGGTGTTAACTTTTGAGGATATTTGTGGTCTCTTAGGATAACAACAGGGGTATTTTTGATCCCAAAATGTGATGGAGGGTATAAGTGATCTATTTCGCATAGTTCAGGGGCAATTTTGACCCTTTTCCAATTAAAAAATAATGGCATGAATAATTCTTTTCTTTAACAGTGATGGCATAAATGAACCAAACTTTTAACTGATGGCATAAATAAATTTTTTCTGAAAGTCTAATGACATATTTAAGCCTTTTCCCTCTTTGTATTAATTTCCATGTGAATAAGTCACTTCATTGAATTTCTAAGGTACATTAAAATATTTATGATAAATGTTCTACATATATGTGTAAAATCAACATATTGATCTAGACATTATTAATCTGCTTCAAATTATTTTTCTTATTTATAATTTTCTTAGAGACCATCACTATCGTATAAATAATCATGTTAAATGCTAAAAATGACATTAAGGTTAGTGCATATTGGATAGTATGTACTGGTTAGATAAGGCCATATATATCAACTGAAATTCTAAAAGTACAAAATCTAAAACAAACAGTTAAAATCTTTTATATTCCAATATTGAGCCAACCTTAGCCCCATCAAATTAAAGTCGACCTAACTCTAATTTATTTAATACAATAAATGATAAATCAATCTTTAATGTACTACTGTTGGCTTATAATAAATGAGTAGCTAATTTGTGTTCTCATTTCTTGTTTCAATTGTCTTTTGCATAGTGTATAATATAGGTATTAATCAATTTCTTGATAAGACATAATCCGTTATTAATAAAAGCAAAAATTGAATAGTAAAATATTAATTGTCTTCAAGAATTAGTGAAATTTTAAAATATTTGTGGACTTTCATTAAGAGTTGTGATCAGATGATAAAAACCCTCCATCCTCAACTCGAATTGTGTTTCCCCTTTAATCAGCCTCATGCGATCAGAAGAGAATTTAAGATTTTCAACTATGTTAGTTCAATTTTTAAAATTAAAAAAGAAAAAAAACTATTATTTTTTAAAATTAAAGTTATAAACGATAAAATATTGGTTTATATGAACCAGCTATCGATATGCTAGAATATGTTCTCGCCTTTTTGTGATACAAACTCAATTAATCAACTTTTAAAGTAGATATTATATTTACAGACAAAAGTATTTGATAAGTATTCGATTATCAAGAAAAAATCTTAGATTCTTCATATGATTTTCATTTTAACAAGGTATCTTTGACACCTTTACAACTCAACTTAGGTATATTTGACAATTTTAATTTAATTATTCAATTTATTTTTAAATTTTTAAATATTTTAAGTGGCTTGAATTTTCCCATCCCCCCACCCACCCCCTAGGGCCCCCATCTCTATTCCCACAACTCCTTCTTCAATGTTCTATTAAATTTTTTGCCTCCATGTGATAAAAAGTGAAGTTGATGTATATGTGTGTATGAAGAGAACCTTTAATTTGCCTTTTCCCCTCTAATTGGTATATAATATTTATTTATATGTCAACAACACCGACGTAACATGCAATTTTGTTATGGGTTCCACTTCTTACATGAAGACATTTAATTTGAACTTGGATTTTTAGTATAGTCTCTCAGGCTCAAATCGCCGATATAATAATAATAATAATAATAATAATAATAATAATAATATATTTAATATAATATCGTAAGTGAGATCTGAGAAGTATAGAGTATAGGTAGGTTTTTACCTTATAGAGATAGGGATGTTTTCGAAAGTCTCTCGACTCAAATAACATATATCACAGCAAGTTGATTTTTTTTTTACATATAACAAACAATAGGGAAAATAATTACACAACATTGAGCAAACAAGACAATAACAAAAGCGAAATAATGTGATTATATATAGCCGAAATACAAAGAAATAAAAGATGATAAGTTAAGAACAAAAATCGTTTGATGACATGAAACTATGAGAATAATGTGATTCCTATTGGTATGACCGGAAAATCTACGATAAGAAAGGGACAAAAATACCTAATTAATATCCCCACTAACCAAAGAAAGCTCGATTAATCGATCACAAATCATATTAATCATCTTTTCTACTGTTAGTTCATATAACTTAAACTTTGACTAAGTGCCTTTGACAATTTTGGCCAAACCGTTCCATATGAAACTTTGATATAAAAAGACAATTTTGTAAAATCAGCAAAATATAATTATTATTATTATTATTATACATAGAATTAAAAGTTAGTTCAATGAATTTGTAACGTAAACTACGTTGTCACTCACTACCCATGCACATGCACGTTGTATTTCCCAGTGCATAGTGATGATGAATGCCTATACCTAAAGGTTCAGTCTCAATAAATTCTCAAAATTTTAAAATAAAAAAATAATGTAAATATAAAAAATATAAAATAAAATATTGGTGACATAAAATTTGGTTTGTATATATTGATGTTGTCTTACTATATAATTTATGTGATTCACACTAAATATATATATTGTCAATCCATTGATTTGACATTTTTATAGGCTATTCTGTGCGGACTCTATTAGCACCTCAATTAAGAATATTGTTTCAAAATATAATAAAATATGATCAATAATAGAACTTTTTTTTAATCTGTCCAAATTAAACCCTAGATCTAAACCATTTATAATCCTTCATTAATTAAATAGGTGTATACAATTAATAATTAGAATTGCCTAAGCTCTCTAGTTTAAAAATATTTTGTCGGTGACAAGCAAACGGTCATACACTTTATAATTCCTAATAATATAAAAGAAAATATTACTAAAAGATAAAATAGGGGAAAAAGAAAGCAACAACAATAAAATGATAACAATAATTGAAGTAAAACAAGAGGCTAAAGACTTTTCAGATTCCATTTTTAAAGTCTCATTTTTGTAGACAAAGGATCAATTAAATCAAAAATAGTAATTTCTAATTAACTTAAACATTTTTTTATTTTTTTTATAAACTATTTCACATAGTCTCTTATTCTTCAATATATTTATATATTACTACTTATTTCATTTGCCTTGTATCTTGTCATATATTCTTGCAAATCTTGCTTGGTAAACTATTCTTTTGAGCCAAAGTCTATCGGAAAAATATCTTTACCTCCAAAAGATAAGGAATACGTATATCTTACTTTTTTCAACATGCCTCATTTATAATGATTTTTTTATACTTTAATAGGAACGGATCGCGCATTGTAAGGTTCATTCAAGAGTGACATTTTCAACATGAGTATTTTCATATCAAGAATTTAAATTCGATATAACCTTTAATTAAAGGTGAATCAATTTCATCACTCCACCACGTTCCGTTCGTGAGTTTGTATAATGTTGAATAAGAGTACGTGAGTCAAGGATCAGTGTTTACACTTCTAATAAATTCCTCATGTGTGTCTCACATGGTTTTGAGATTCTTTATACAAATTCGAGTCAATTTTTAGCTGGCATTTCAACCCTAACATAAATGCAAGGACCATTATATAAATATCTAAAAGTTGAGGACCAATTTGGCTTATTCCTTGAAAGCAAATTCTAATTACTCATTAATGTTGTATTTTATTATTTATATCCATGTAGCTACTTTGTATTTTTTTTTTTAATGCCAAGTTATTGTTATTTACTGAGCATGACCTAATTATTATTCACTCTTGAGACGTGAGAGTCAAATAGTCTTTTCTTAACCACAAATCTATAATTATTTCCTTGATTCATTTTTATAATGATAATATAAAATTACTTATGTTTCACCACTTGTAGATGTAATCTTATGTTTCATTTAATGTGCTTAGCTAAGTATCCAAATTCCAATGTACTATCCATGATATCTGGTTTTTGTATTTCGAAATTTCATTAAAATATACTACATACCTTTTTAACTCTCAAAAGTAAGAGTAAAGTCTGCGTAACATGCATTTTCTTTAAATTTTTTGTTTATTTTTTCTATCACGTTTTGTTTGTCATATTATAAATATGCCCATTTTTATCAAATTAAAAAATTTAAGAGATGATTGACCATTTTATGTATATTTTACTCTTGTTATTCATATTTAAAGTATTTAAAATTATTTCTCCAACATTAAATCAGTTATACTTTCTTCATCCCATATTAATTGTCAAGATTATTAAAAGTACTTATCCCAATTCACTTATCATTTCATAAAATTAAAATGAAATTACTAAATATTTTAGTCGCATTTACCCTTTAGTAAAGTTCATGTCCTTGAAATAACATTAGCTTGATTTTTTCTTAAAGAAAGTGTAATTTATAATTGAAGAGATATAATCTTAAAGTAATAAAAAGATGGGAGTGTAAAAAGAAAACATAACGAGTAATATGAAATGAAAATTGAAAGGAATAAAAATAGTTAACTTATTATTGTATTTATAATTTTTAAACTTACATCAAACTCAAACGTAAACAAATATGCTATAAAGATCAAACTTTGGATCAAATTACTATAGAGAAAGGAGATCAAATAGTCATAGATATCATTCATAAACCAATTCACCTAATTTTTTAAAACATTTTTTTTTCACTTCATTTTTTTTTTAAAATTTTAAAATTTTAAAATATAGATTGTAGAATACTAAAAAAAGAAAGTGGCCTCCAACCAACTACAACTCAATACCACTCTCCCTCTCTTTGGTCCACCACTCTTATTTCTTTCACACAAACACACCAATCCTTCTTCCTTTATAAACATCATCTCTTCTTTCTCTTTCTTTCCTCAGGGGCTTGCTCAATTCAAAGCACTCCCCATTTCCACATTTCCCAATATCCATTAACCTTTCTTTCGTATCTTTCTGCAATATCAAAGCGATAAATCAATTGATATCGAATATATATACATACCAAAAAGTTATGAAAACTATAATGGCATCGCCACCTGACACAAGCAAAACCACAAAGCTAGAGCGCTATAATAGTTATATTCGAAGAGTTAATAGCACAAAACTCATCGCTGCATCGTCTAAGCTTTTATTTCGTGTCACTTTATTAGTGGCTCTTTTACTTATTTTCTTCTTCACTATAAATTACCCTCCGTTAACTTCGGAAAAATCATTTAACAATAATATTCACACCACTACTCATAACCTTCTATCCTCCGCGATTTACGGCGGTGGGGCGTCGTGGGAGAAACAAGTTCGTCACTCCTCGACACCCCACCGCCCTAACGGGCTATCCGTCCTCGTGACGGGAGCAGCTGGGTTCGTTGGTTCTCATTGCTCTTTAGCATTGAAGAAACGTGGTGATGGTGTTTTAGGTATAGATAATTTCAATTCATACTACGATCCTTCGTTGAAACGTGCTCGTCAAGATCAGTTATCCAAGCATCAGATTTTCATTGTTGAAGGTGATATTAACGATACGGAGCTTCTGAAAAAGCTTTTCGATATTGTTCCTTTTACTCATATCCTTCATCTAGCTGCACAAGCAGGTGTTCGTTACGCTATGCAGAATCCTCTCTCTTATGTAAACTCAAACGTAGCTGGATTTGTAAATCTGTTAGAAATTGCTAAAGCTGCAGATCCACAACCGGCGATAGTCTGGGCTTCATCGAGCTCTGTTTATGGATTGAACACCAAAGTTCCATTCTCCGAAAATGACAGAACAGATCAACCAGCGAGTTTATACGCTGCAACGAAGAAAGCAGGGGAAGCAATTGCACATACATATAACCATATCTACGGGCTTTCATTAACAGGTTTGAGATTTTTCACTGTTTACGGACCTTGGGGTAGACCAGACATGGCGTATTTCTTCTTCACAAAGGATATGATTCAGGGGAAATCGATTAACGTGTACGTCACTCAGGATAATAAAGAGGTGGCGCGTGACTTCACGTACATTGATGATATAGTAAAAGGATGCGTCGGCGCGTTGGATACGGCGGAGAAGAGTACCGGGAGCGGCGGAAAGAAGAGAGGTCCGGCGCAATTGAGGGTTTACAATTTGGGGAATACTTCACCAGTGTCGGTGAAGAAGTTAGTGGCAATTCTCGAAAATTTATTGAATCTCAAGGCTAAAAAGAATGTTATTAAAATGCCACGGAACGGCGACGTTCCGTATACACATGCTAACGTGAGCCTGGCGTTAAGGGATTTTGGATATAAGCCTACAACTGATTTGTCAAGTGGGTTAAGGAAATTTGTGAAGTGGTATGTTAGTTATTATGGGATTCAATCAAGGGTAAAAAAGGAAAATGAAGGGGAAAAGTGAAAAAGACAATTTTACCCTTTATTTTAGTTTTTGTTTTTTGTTTTTCATGATTATTATTTGGGTCAAAATTATGTTTACTTGTTTATTTTTAGTATAGGAATAGAATTTTATATTTATAAAAAAAAATAAGAAAATTAGAGAAGGGTGGAAATGGCAAGTGTAGATCTATGAAAAGTGGGGTTTATAATAATGTATTTTTAAGGTATTATTGGATGTAGGATTTAAGGAAAAAAAATCAATCATAAATTGTAATATTATGGAACAACAATGATGATTCCATCAAGATTAATCTCATGTCTTTTTATCTTGTTTAATTTGATATAAACTATATATGTGTTGGTAATAAAGATTTTTTTATTTTAAATAAGATGTTTTTGAGTCTTAATTTAAATTTGTCTTTATTTAAAAATACGTTAATATAATCACATTTCAGGTGAATTTTTTTCAACGAGAAATTTAAACAAAACTTAACATAGATACTAGATATCAAGTAGGAATTAAATGTAATTATTTGACTTGGTGTAAGTAGTTGAGAGAAGAAAATCTCCATATCCTTGTTGAAGATGCCTTTATGATTGACAATGGGCAAGGTTGTCTTCAACTAGTCAATTAATTTACTTATCAAAATATTCTTACAAAAAGAATAAAAAGAATTCGCTTCAAATAAACTATTCATCTTGTCGAATAATTGGTGCGGAGTTTAGGATATTCTTAGATGAAAGAGTGAATTTTTAGAATTGTGTATCATCACCTCCCACCTATCATAGACATTATTCAATTAATGTTATTGTTACAGAACTATAGTTTAAACGTTCAAAGTCTTACCGTCTAGCTATTAATATTCGAATGTCACATAATTTAGGACAAATGACATAAATTATATATTTTAAAGGCAAAATTATCATTTGTCCCTTATAAGTTTATAATACAAAAATCCCTCAAACTGATACAATAATATAAGCGCTGATACATTAATCTGATGCGCGAGATACATTAATCGTTAAATAAGATAATTACATTTTATACATGATACACTAATCTGATGGACATTTTATACATGACACACTAATCTGATGCGCGAGATACATTAATCTGATACGCGAGATATATTAATTTGATGCGCTGATGTATTAATCTGATGCGTGAAAATGAGGAATTTTGAAAATTTGTAAAACTAATAGGAGATAATGGTAATAAGAGAACTTAAAGGTGAGATTTCTGTCATTATTCCATAATTTATAGTTGACGAACAAGATTACTCACATGACAAAGAAATTTCTCTATCAACATATATAATTAGAATTACATTATCATTTTCTAAGATTTTCATTCAAAAGTTATAATATTTCTCTTTTTAAACTTTTGCTATCGACACATATCAAACTCTCTTACACTTGAAGAAAGATGTAAACGTTTGGAAAAATCATGATGCGGCTGTCCGACATAATTCTTTTTTTAATATGTATGTAAAATAATGATTCTCAAAAGTATTAATATTTAGACAGGAAAAAGTGATGTATAATCATAAGCTTCAGATAATAAATAGTAAAAAGATAACTTAACACATGATTAAAGGAAAAGATATATACAACTTTAAGAATACGTTAAATAAGTACTATTTAATAACTTAAACTATTTTAATCGGCCACTCATGAATCATGCATGATGTTTTTTTTTTTTTATTATTTCTTTTCTTTGTCTAGTACAACTAATTATAAAAAGCTTAACATTATTTTTATGCTAAAACATTGTAGTAGTATATTTTAGAAGATAAGCTTAATACATATCTAAAAAGTGGTCTATCAACAATAAAAAAAAAACCTCGCTGTTGTATAAAGTAAGAATAAGATAAGGTATGATAGACGTTATTTTCTTTAAACCCTAATTATGAAATGACGTTGAATATATTCCTCTTGTATATGTAGAAACATATATATTTTTACTTAGTTCTTTGATTTGTGATATGTTTCTATTTCGTTTCCTATTTTTTAATAATCTAGATGGACTAATAAAAAGGAAATATAACCACTTCAACTTATAACACATGAACATATATTTCATGAATAGTAAATTTAACATTCAAAATATGTATGTTTTGAAGTTATAATCAATTAAGAAAATTAAAGGGGTTTTTGTACTTTTAAGATGAAATTTAGTTTCACTATCTCAACAACCTTTTTGCGCTATATGTACATGTGAAGCTATCTTTAGTCTCCCACTTTTTCTTCTTTTCGATCATTTTTATAAGGATGAAGTCAGAATTTTCAATAGGAAAATCGATGAAGTCAGAATTATCAATAGGAAAATAAAAATATTAAGAAGTGTAAATAGGAAGAAGCTAGAGAGACTTCACTATTTACTACAAATACTTGAATTAAAAGGATACTTTTAATTATATATAAATAATATAATTTTCTATAGTCGGCTAAAAATTGCTATTGGCCAACCTCAGACAGCAAAGCTGACAGTACAAATGAACCCTCAAAGGCTGTTTTACCAAATCATAGAACTAAAAGCTGACAGAAAAAATGTGTGTGATAACTATATGATCGTGATAGAGTGATAAATATTATTTTATTTTGATTAATGAATATATCGTTGTTCCTCAATATAAGACTTTTCGAAATAAATTTATATTTAATTAAATTTTAATATAAATATCAGATATTAATTGAAAAACAAATACTAATATATATTTCATTTTTGTGTTTAGTTTTATTTCCTTTTTTTTTCCTGTTTTTTATTTGCCTTTTTCCTATACTGACATATACTCACTATTTTCAGTTCTTATCTGTTACTGCTTTTTCATAAACATTTGCCAGTATATGAAGCCCTTTACAAATCAAAAGCTAATGTCATTTTTTCTTAAAGTGGATTCCTTCATATATTTCATCATATTTGTGGACCATATAATACATGTTTGGCTTCTTTTGTTTACTAACTCAGCCTAATTTGATCTCTTAAAAATAAGTTTCATTTGTCATCTTTGGTATTTTCTTATTCCAATTTATATGATACATTTCATTGAGAAACAGACAGTTTAAATTTACGCATGTAATCTTCAAACTTTATGAAATAAAATTTATATATTTATAAACTATGTAAAAAATACTTATGAGTCACAGTAATTAATACATTCAAAAAATTTAACAGATATATATGAACACTCATGATCAAAGATAGACTAATTTGAATCTCGAATTCAGAAATACCACATAAGAGTAACTATTATTTATTTTAAAAAATTAAAATACAATCTTAATTTTCTATATTTGTTCCTGATTTAATTTGCTATTTGACTCGGACATGTTCTTAAAAAGTCTTACATATTACACCTTGTGATTTGACAAAAAATTTAGGTACCGACACACAACTCATAATTAACTCGATTATACAAGAAAAATCTAAGCATAATTAAACGCATAATTTTCTTTTTTAAAGAGAAAAAGAAAGAAAAAAAGAAACAAAAACAAGAAATTAATAAAAAAAGAAAATGGTCCAGCTAAATAAAGAACTAAGAATATATTTTTTGTCTGCTTACCCCACACTCCCACCTCTTTTTACAAATTTATTTGGACTAAATATTTATTAGTGAAGTATTTGATTTTTTATTATTTGATTTTAATTTAGCACGAAATTTTAAAAAGATAAAAAAATCTTTTGAACGGTCTGATCTTGAATTAAAAATAAATGAAATTATATACTAATCTATACATATTTATTTGTTTTAAACTCAATTATTATTATAATATTATTTAAATATATCAGTCTCAACACTTACATTCACATGCCCAAAGGCCAAATCTATACATATAAGCATATTAACACACTTCCTTTTTTCTCCAACATTTTTTTTTATATATATAGAGAGAATATTTTAAAAAAAAATCATATAGTATAGTATTTTAAGACAAATAATCTAGAACTTACCATTTTTTCTTGGCCTACCGTGAATGGTGGAGTAAAAATAATTAGTTGAGTCTTTGAAAGTGACACAAAATTGAAGAACATTGATTGCTAGATCTAGATTGCTGACACTTTTTATTTATTTCATAAAAAATATATTGGAATTTTGTTTAATCAAGAGTCCATATACTAACTTCAAAGACCGATCCAAGTTTTGAATTTATAATTTTTAAGTTTAAAAAAAGATAGATCATTCGGTTCTATATAAAATATTTATATATATTCAATAAATATCTTAATAATACAAGATTTGACTAGGACTCTACGCTGCTAGAAAATATAGAAATAATTGTGAAAATTATTGATAATATTTAACTAATTCTGTTGCTAAATAACTCTTAGCTGGCTAATTGAATTTTCGTATAATATTATGACGCTAAATGAAGTTAACATGAAATTTTTTATAAATTTTGTTTACATATATGTACTTTTCTGATCATAAAAATTGTTGGACAAGATCCAAAATGGTTGCAATAACATGATACTTTGTTATTTGATTTAATTATGAAGTTACTTACAAAACTATAGGTTTAATTGTAACCTAAAATAACTTACTAAGAACTGATTTTTGTAGCTTTTGGTCAACAACAAACGTGTTCACAAATCACAATATATATATATAAGGATTTAATTAGAAAATATTGCAAGAATAATCCGAGGGTAATAGAACCGCGTAAAATATAAATATGTATTTAATAGTTGGATAATAAATTCGGGAAGCATTTGACTATATATTATCTCAATTTTCATAAAATTTAAGATTGCTTTTATAAGTTTAAAGTCAAGAATTCTTACTAAACTTCATAATAGTGTCTTAAAGTTTCAACAATATAAGGTTGAACTTCATAACACCATCATAAAATTTTGCTTATCGAAAAAATATCTATAACAAGACTGGTATGAACTCAATGTCAGATTAGTCATGATATTTTTATTCATAGAAGTTGAAATTCCAATGGTTAATTGGTTTAATACTCGTATTTTACAAATTTAATTTTAATTATATATATTTTTTATAAGAAATATTCATTTTCACACGCAATATTGTAAGTTGCTATAAAACTTAATATTTGCCACCCTAATTAACCCTAAAGTCTCTAACTCAAGATTTCTTCACTATTTCCTCTAATCCTATTTTCTTAATACTAAACTCTTCGAGCTTGTTTGAGCATAGACAATAACTTTGCTTTGTAATTAGTAATGTCACACTCTTAATTATAACAACGATAATAACATATTCAATCTGTTATAATTTTATATATAAAAAATAGTTTTGATGAGCCCCTTAATTCTAAGTAAGTGTCACACTCTTAATTGATTTGTAAATATCAATTTATTTGGACCATAGGCACATGTTAATAACTCAATCATGAAAAGGACATTAAAGAAAATAAAAGTGTCGGCAAGGCTTAATTTGTTGCACAGAAAAACAATTAGCAATAAGATTATTAAACATTAAAAGACTTCACTATAAAATTTGTGTTCAAGTAGTGGGACAACATTCTTATTATTATATTAAAATTAAATATATTAATTTAGGCTTATGATTTCATGTCAATTGAAATTTAGACTTTAGAAAAGCAATTTAAGTTCTTTATTAACAAGAAAGTGAATAATTGGTGCTATACATGAAGTATGAAAAAAATACTTTTTTTAGGAAAATAAGTTCATTAAGAATAAAAAACGGACATATCTAATGAAAGTAGGAAAAATAAATTGTCATTTTACATTGATTATGTTGTTCACATCATTCATCACACCTCGTCTTCACCCTACCTTCGTATAGGTATAGCCTCCACCCTCACCACTCTATCACCCCTACCCTTATCTCGATTGTCGACTATATCCCACAATATTTATTTAAATGATATACAAATTATTTGTTATTATAATTTTTATTTACATGTCGTTAATTTTTCTTTCGTACTAAACATATCCTAAATTCAAAATTAATCAGCATGTGCATCTTTTCTTTATACCTTGGGCTTAAGACTTGTTTTCTGGGCTTTAGAGAATAGATCAATTAGTCTTAACCCAAATTAACTTTTCCAATTGTATAATCACACATTCAAGGGCAAAGCGCACGGATATCCAATTTTGACGTCGTCATTTAACTTGTGTTGCTTACATAATTTTAGATATACGGTGTATGAAGTTAATCTTTAACCAAGTCCAACTTCACATAGCTGATGGGTACATATGACTGAAGTTTAATCATTTTTTGTTTGAACTTTAGCACATAAAAACTCCGACTAATTCAAATCGACTTGCCCACTTGGACCAAAGTTAGGGCAAGTCAAGTGATCATATGATAAACACTTAATATAGAAGCATACATTAAAAGCTAAGGAAAATTCGTTCAAACACAAAATCGCGTTAAGTCCTATCTCCTACCTATGAAATTTGCCATGCCTGTATAGACAAGTGAGCAAAGATTACAAGTTTTACTTAGTATGCATCATTTTGTCTAGATCCACCATAGCCACCGCCAAATCCACCACCACCAGAACGGAAACCACCGCTGCGTGGAGCTCTCTCTTGGGCTAGAGAGACGCGGATGTTCCTCCCATTGAGATCCTGCAGGGAGCATAATGTGATATCAGCCATGATTCATGAATAATCAGCCTCTCACTTCTGAGAGGTAGGAGTAAGATCTGCCTACGTTCTACCCTCCGTAAGTCTACACTAAGTATGTTGTTGGGTTTCAACTAATATCCACAACCGAACATGATAGAAAATTTAATCCAAATCCTTATAACCAAACAGTCCCTTAAACTATACAAAGGCATAAATCAAAGGTGGCCATTGCACTTGCATATTCAATGGTTTCATGTGTTACTAACAAAATTTTACCTGTCCATCCATTGCTGACATAGCCTCTTGGGCAGATTCGCCGTCTGTGAAGTTCACGAATCCGAATCCCTTTGATTTCCCAGAATCTCTATCCATGATGACCTTAGCTGTGCCACAATCAAAGTACACGAATATTTAACACACGAGCAAAGTTCAAACAGCAGAAAGTAAGAGCTAGCAAGCGAGATGAAAGGGAGGAGGAGCATGTCAAAAAAGCCAGAAATATTGGTTCAAATCCAATGTTAACTAATCCTAGCACCCACAACCTAAACGAGGGAGATGAAGATAGTAACTGATAATGCCTTAACCGATAGAACAAAATAAGAAACTGCCAAAAAAATGCCATTATCCCAGCCCAATCACTAGCGTATGCAACCAAATATGCAATTAATGACAAAAACGTGTGGAACACTCGTTATATGAACACTTAAGGTCATGAACACAAATCACGAGCTGCAGAAAATCCATCAAGTTTCATAGACACAAGACAACAGGTAAATTTATGCATCCACCATGCCATATATAGGTTAAAATTATATAAATCGTAAGCTGTTATCAAATACATGTCGTACTATGTATGATCCTTCATAAAAGATAGTATTTATCATCCAACTTGATTTTCATTGTGTTGTTCAGTCAAATATTCATCATGGGAGGATAAAAACAAGATGAAAACTAAAGCAAGCCAGACTCGAGATAGTTGGGAGATTACCCTCGACAACTTCACCAAAGCTGGTGAAGGCTTCCTTCAGAGACTGATCATCAGTTCCAAATGAAAGACCTATTACATTGAGCAATAAATAAGCAAACTTTACATGTCGCAGAGTATTCACTAAGAAACAATACTTGTGATATTTTTTTCAAACTACTAGTCACATACCTCCAACAAAAAGCTTTGTTGACATGCAACGGATGGCATTAAGCATTGAAGGTGCTGATGATTGTGCATTCAATGCATTGCCACTTGTTGAGATGCTCTGCTCAAAAGACCACCAAGTTTGTTGTAGAAAGCCATAGATATCTATAAAAAGAATGAAAAGTAGGTTATACAAATTTAGAGTTTTTAAGTATGGAAACCTTTAATCTGACAGGCAACATCAATAAGAAGATTGACAAAGCAGAAAACCTATACAAACGTAGACGAATGACACAACTAAACGATGCAAAACTCATTCATTTTAATGCGTACTAAAAAAAAACACATAGTGGCACACATCCACAAACTAGATTTCTGAAACCACATATGCGGTGAAATCTATTAGCTCTATAGGTCCCCCCTTTCCCTTCACTCTTTCACCCCCATGGGATTTGTTACTAGATATTAGAACTCATGTTTAGATACACTACACAAAAATTAAATTTCTGGCCTAATATTATATCTTAGGTTCAAACCATCTTCACAGAGGCAGAGCTACGATTTTGAGCTTATGAGTTCTAAATTTTTTTTAAAAAAAGTAGTGTATTTGGTTCTGGATAGACTATTTATACATCTTGAGTGAAATTTTCAACATGATTACAGAGTCTGTTTTCCCAAACACATGAGATGCGTTGTGGCTTTGCCCTGCCAACCAGCTATCATTCAACAGTAGTCAGTTAAGTTTCTGAAGCAAATAACAAGTGAGAGCAACATTTAAGTATATTTATTTCAAAACAGAACAATCATCAAACTCGTTTAACTCAAGTACACATATTAGAGAATTACACATCATACATGCAAGAAAAAGAAACACCACTAATAACAAAAGATATCAAACTAATAAGAAGGCCAAAGCATCATCTCACTTTGAACAGAACATAGAACAATATTTTCCACCAAACATAAAAAAGCAGTAAAAGTTCTACAAAGAATACATCATCAGACTTGAATAGGGCAAAGAGTGATTTATTTTAAACAAACATGAAAAACAACGAGAAAAAGTTCTACAATATGAAACCAAACATAAAAACCAAGACACACCAAAGACTTGCCATTTACCAAAGCTCCATATTAACCAAAAAATAAAGAAACATAACATAACAATTAGGTAAAGAACCATGATATAACCAAATAAGCATAAACCCATCTCAAAAAACTCATCTTTTTTCACCAAACATCAAAAAACAATGAGTAAAAGCTCTATAAACCATACACAAAACCAATATACCCCAAAAGACTTAACAAAGCTCCATAATAACTTGAAATCAAAAACCATAGCAAAACAATAAGGTAAAGAACCATAATATAATCAAATAAGCATAAACCCATCTCAGAAAACTCATTTTCTTCATCAAACATCAAAAAACAATGAGTAAAAGTTCTACAACATGAACCAAACATAAAACCAAGAGACCCAAAGACTTAAAAAAGTTCCATATTAACAAAAAATCAAGAACCATAACAAAACAATAAGGCAAAGAACAATGGCATAACCAAATAAGTATATACGCATCTTAAAAAACTCATTTTTATCACCAAACATTAAAAAAAAATCATTTTTTTCACCAAACATCAACAAACAATGAGTAGAAGTTCTACAACATGAACCAAACATAAAACCAAGAGACCCCAAAGACTTAACAAAGTTCCATATTAACAAAAAATCAAGAACCATAACAAAACAATAAGGCAAAGAACAATGGCATAACCAAATAATCATACACGCATCTTAAAAAACTCATTTTTATCACCAAACTTTAAAAAAACTCATTTTTTTCACCAAACATCAAAAAACAATGAGTAAAAGTTCTCTAACATGAATCAAACATAAAACCAAGAGACCCCAAAGACTTGACAAAGTTCCATATTAACAAAAAATCATGAACCATAACAGAACAATAAGGCAAAGAACCATAGCATAACCAAATAAGCATACACCCATCTTAAAAAACTCATTTTTATCACCAAACATCAAAAAACAATGAGTAAAAGTTCTACAACATGAACCAAACATAAAACCAAGAGAACCCAAAGACTTAACAAAGTTCCATATTAACAAATAATCAAGAACCATAACAAAACAACAAGGCAAAGAACCATAGCATAACCAAATAAGCATACACCCATCTTAAAAAACTCATTTTTATCACCAAACATTAAAAAAAAAAAACTCATTTTTATCACCAAACATAAGAAAAAACTCATTTTTTCACCAAACATCAAAAAACAATGAGTAAGAGTTCTACAACATGAACCAAACATAAAACCAACATACCCCAAACACTTAACAAAGCTCCGTATAAGCTAAAAATCAAGAACCATAACAAAACAACAAGGCAAATAACCATAATATATCAAAATAAGCATAACCCCATCTCAAAAAAGTTACAAAAAAACACGAACCTGATGAAGACAAATTTTCAGGGTTTAAGAGGCAAGAAAATGAGAAGCGGCTAGGTCTTACTGTGGACTGTGGGGTTTAAGAAAGGGTATATATAAGTACACTGCCTTTAAAAAATACTCATATATCTGCGGCGTTATAATAGCTCAAAATAAGCAAGGCACTAGAAGATAATTTTACTGCTTAGAGGTGTTGTACCTTGATTTTCGAAGAGGGTATTTTTGGAATTAATGTACAATGCATTATGTGAACTCATAATAGTTTATAAACGAACAATTGTTGAGATTGAGAAAGCTATTTTAGGATGTTATGTGAATTATTTGTATTTTTTTTGAAATAGTGTTTCACTTTATTTCAAAAGAAGTTTGATTGTAAAATTCGTCAATTTTTTAGTTGTTTTATTCTTTCATTTGCAAGAACAAAATAATTAAACATAACTATATTTTCAATTTTATAAATTTTAGTGAAAAATATTTGAATTTCACAATCAAATGGCCATTTACTTTTTTTAAAAAAACTTTAATACTAGACTTTATTTATATTTTATATTTCCTTAAATTATATCCTTTTTTTTTTCTTTTCCTTGTTGTAAGTTTTTGTGAAATAACCTACAAATATTTTAACTTGTGTTGTCATACCACAAGGATTCGAAGATCACACATAATGAAACAAAAAAACTAAATCAGCTCCGAAAAATGAATTTTTTTTTAATATAAAGTAATTTTTTTCTTAAATCAGTATTAAGTGATAGAAATTTAAATTAGTCTAATTAATAAACTTAGAGCAAAACACTTTTTTACTAGAAAAGCATAGAAATTTCGACCATTTCACTAGAGTCATTATTATAGTAATGTCTCATCACTTATTAAAGTTAAATAAAATCGAACTGAAGAATCGAATCCACTCAAAATATTTTGAGAGCCCAAACTCACAGCCATGAAGGGTGAAGTTTTGCAAGACGTTCATCAAACAGTTAGGAAACTTAAAATGGCGTCTAGATGTATAATTTATTTTTTTCAATGTAGTGTGATTGATGATAGTATATATTACTTAAAGGGTTGCTGAGCGCAGGCATGTTAAGGGCAAGATAAAGAACGGAACATGCATGGAAAAAAGTATTTGAGAGTATGGGCCATAAAGTTCAAGATGGATGTGCTAAGGTATTGGCTCTGAGTTACAATGATTTGCCCATTGCATTAAGACCATGTTTCTTGTATTTTGGCATTTACCCAGAGGACCATGAAATTCGTGCTTTTGATTTGACAAATATGTGGATTGCTGAGAAGTTGATAGTTGTAAATAGTGGTAATATGCGAGAGGCTGAAGATTTGGCGGAGGATTTCCTAAATGATTTGGTTTCAAGAAACTTGATTCAAGTTGCGAAAAGGACATATGATGGAAGAATTTCAAGTTGTCGCATACATGACTTGTTACATAGTTTGTGTGTGGACTTGGCTAAGGAAAGTAACTTCTTTCACACTGAGCACAATGCATTTGGTGATCCTGGCAATGTTGCTAGGGTGCGAAGGATTACATTCTACTCTGATATTAATGTCATGAATGAGTTCTTCCGTTTAAATCCTAATCCTACGAAGCTTCGTTCACTTTTCTGTTTCACAAAAGACTCTAATTGCCTATTTTCTCAACTGGCTCATCTTAACTTCAAATTATTGCAAGTGTTGGTTGTAGTCATGCCTCGTTATGATTCTTTGAGTGTCAGTATCCCAAACAAAATTGGGAACATGAGTTGCTTACGCTATCTGAGATTGGAGGGACCAAATAGACGAGAAGTGCCAAATAGTATTGTGAAGCTGAAATGTCTAGAGACCCTAGATGTTCGTCGTAGCTACATTAGACTTCCTAACTGTGTTTTGGAGTCTAAACAATTGAGACATCTTCTTGTTAGTTGTTCTAGACTAAATCAAGCATGTGTCGGTTGCTGTTCTATAATCCCATTTTCCCCGAACGTGTACTCATCATTGCCTCCTAATAGTCTACAAACTTTGATATGGATTGATGATAAATATTTTGAACCGAGATTGTTGCATAGATTGGTACATTTGAGAAAACTGGGTATAAGTTTTGTATCCGATTCTACCACTAAGAAATTATCAACATTGAGCCCTGTGCCAACGACACTGGAGGTTCTGAAGCTCTCATTTTTCATTGGCACGAGAGAGCAAATAAACTTGTCGTCCTATCCAAATATTGTTAAGTTGCATTTGGATCTTTGCAGAACAATGCTCTTGATCAACAGTGAATCCTAAGCCTACGAAGCTTCATTCACTTTTCTGTTTTATAAATGACAGTTGCCTATTTTCTCAACTGGCTCATCTTAATTTCAAATTATTGCAAGTGTTGGCTGTAGTCATATCTAATGCTGATTTACGGAGTATCATGAGTATCCCAACCAAAATTGGGAACATGAGTTGCTTACGCTATGTGCGATTGGAGGGGGGGATTGATGGGAAACTGCCAAATTGTATAGTGAAGCTCAAATGTCTAGAGACCCTAAATATTAGTAATAGCTTAATTAAACTTCCTGGTGGTGTTTGGAAGACTACAGAATTGAGACATGTTCGTTATAAAGGTTTTCATACATCTAACATACGTGTTTGTATTAATGTACAAACATTGATGTGGATGGATGATAAATATTTTGAACCAAGATTGTTGCACCAATTGATGAATTTAAGAAAACTGGGCTGAGTGAGCAAATAAACTTGTCGTCGTGTTCAAATATTGTTAAGTTGCATTTGAATGGAGGAATGCCGTTGAACTCTGAAGCATTCCTTCCAAATGTTGTCAAGCTTACTCTTATGGACTTAAAGATAGACGGTCATGTAGTGACAGTGTTAAAGAAATTACCCAAATTAAGGATACTTAAAATGATTTCCTGCAGCCATATGGAACAAAAGATGGATCTCTCTGGTGATGGTGATGGTGATGGTGATGGTGATAGCTTTCCGCAACTTGAATTTCTGCAAATTGGAAAACCATTCCGGTTATCTGAAGTAAAGTGCAGGGATGATGTTGGTATGCCTAAATTGAAAAAGCTACTACTTGTTGGGTTATCCCACATCGGAAATGAAAGGGGCTGGTGGTCAATTTATAAGTGTGAGGGAAAGCCTCAACCTTTGAGCTAGCTTTTGGGTTGAGAAGGCCCAAGACCACCCAACATTGGTATCAGAGCCCAAGTTGTCAACTAGTCTTAGCCCACCGGGAGAAACTGGGTTGTCGATCTCTCCAACCCAAGGCCCGATGTGTGAAGGGGGAGATTGTTGGGTTATCCCACATCGGAAGTGGAAGGGGCTGGTGGTCAATTTATAAGTGTGAGGGAAAGCCTCAACCTTTGAGCTAGCTTTTGGGTTGAGAAGGCCCAAAACCACCCAACACTACTTATCCGTTACGACATTAGGCTCTCTGAACGCCTTGCAAAGCTCAGAATATGAAAATCTAACTAATCTGTCAACAGTTAGTTAGTTATTTACTTTTAAAATCGATCTCAAAATAAGCTAATTTGTATTGCAGATGCATTTGAGAACTATTAAGTCTTTGCTGGAGAACATCTTCTATGCCTGTTTGTATTTGAAATAAATGTAATTGAAATAGTTGATGTATTTGTGGTTTGTGATTTATAAAAGACATTTATTGGTTGTCTTATGTATATTTACCTTTGGAATTTGCAGTATTTAGTTTCTTTCTTCTTCAAGAATCAATGCTCACAATATAAGTCATGGCTTGCATCCATCTGTTCGGGTCGATTTTATGTATTGTCATTTTCAATTTATTGGTTTTTGGTTATGGTTTATCTTGTAGACAGTGAAGTTTTATTGATAAATTCATATTAAATTTGGGTTAAATTTTAAATCACCATACATTGACCAAGTCAAATTATGATTGATAAAGTCGAATTAATATCTAAATCAAAATTGTATGACTTAAATCAAGTCCAAATCACTTGGATAAGTCCATTAAGTTGACAAGATGAGCTCAACTCATGTTCTTCAGGCCGAGGGGCCAAAATTGCTCAGACCAAAATACCCCTAAAGCCCTAACTCAAGCCTATATAAAGAGGTCTTCTTCTGACCAAAAGACACACAAAATACATACATACAGAAATACCTAGTTGCTCTTCAGTGGTGATCTGCAAGTCTTCGGCATACGAAGAAGTCTTCGCTCCAAGTGTTGAGCCGCAAGTATTCCGTCAAATCGTGAAGAGAAAAATCAGAGGATTACATCTTTTATTAAAGATTTCATAAATATTGTAACCTTCGCATAAATTCAATTTCAAATATTACTGTTTTCTTGCTATTTTTCCTTTCCTGTTTGCTGTTTTTCACGAACGAAACTTTAGACGCATACATATCCTGTTTTTCAGGAACGAAACTTTAGACGCGTACATATCTATCAATTGGTTTAACCAATAAGAAAATGCTTATAAAATAAATATATAATTTCTCTAACAATTTAACATGACAAGATAATAACATAACTTTACAAATGCTCATAAACTAGAAACAATAATAACTAACATCGAAAGAACTATACAAGTGTAACACAAAGAGAAACTAACAGAAATAGTATTCTTACTTTATATTTTTAACGTTTTATATAATGTGAAGTTTTGAACTCAAAGTCATTATAAAGTGTGAAGTGAAGGCTAAAGGACAAATGCACTAACTAGTAAAGTATTGTGATTAATATTTAATATTTATGTACGGGTAAAGTACTATATTACTATAATCTTACTGGATTATCGATATACTCAATATAAAAGTCAAATCGAACCGATAATTCAATAAAAATTTTTTTATAAAATCATTAAAAAATGTTGACCCAATAATTCAATAGTGTTAAATTAAACAACACTTTTTTCGATTTAATTTAGCAAGCGCAAGTAGACAATTGATATATAGCTCACAATTTACAAATTCTTTCTAGTGTTAATCGTCAAAAACATTAACTTCTCTATAAATGGCTAATAATTATTTTTAAGTATTCATATTTGTGACAATCAATAGGTTTAAGATGAGAAATAAATCAAAAGTGTTTTCTTCACTATCACCCGAACTGCAAGTTGTTTTATTACTCTCCCGATCTCAATTGAGCATTTTTCTTTTTATAAGCATATTAAGAAATTATAAATAAGAAGTTATTAATTTTATTGATTCGTTCCTTAAATTGTTTTAGAAATTTAACAAAAAAATGTGAACACTTTAAAAAAGAATTAATTGCATGAATAATATAGAAAAAAATTAATTAATGCTTTCTTGATTTAGAAAAATGAACAACTATATAACTTTTATAAAATGATCAACTAATATGGAACAGAACTACAGAATGAATTAATAGTTATAACTGAGGTGAAAAAAAAGAGTTCTTCATAAGAAATACTTCCGTTTGAAATATTCCTTTATTTCTTTTGTAACATTTACATTCAGACAAAAGTGAAAATATGATTATTTTTTTTTAAAATTCTCCAACATTATACTTTCCTTTTGCTTTTTCATGAGATAAAAAGTAAGATGCTTATATATTGTTTAAGTAAAGAATAAATTGGAAATTATGACCCATCTTACCCTCACATTCAAGTCAAGTATTGAACTAATCTATTTATTTTTTTATTTTTGTAAAAAATACTTATAAATAGAATTGAAGTGCTTGATTAATTTGTCAATTTCCATCTTTTGAAAAAAAAAACACTTATTACTAATATTTACTCCAATCAAGGAACTGCATAAGCTAAATTCCAACCTATCAGGTACACCTACTTTCTTTTTTTTTAGCTTTAATTTATATTTGATTATTATAAAATAGTTAGAACTAGTAGTAAATAATTTTTTTAATTACACAAGCACACAAAATTATATCGAGGGAAGGAAGAAAATGGGGAAATTATAATGAAATATAAAATCACGCATTTAATTATAATTGAGATCTGAATCATTCAATATTTCATTTTTTTAATGGTAATTCTTGTGTGAAAGTTGGTAACACTAATATATGAAAGACATATTCTTTAGTTTTCTATCATTTTTAGATTATTTATTTTATTGTTATCCAAATGAAAACTAATAGTTGGGTTATTATGCTCTTAAATATATGATCAATATTAACATCAGTTAAAGATATACGTAAAGTTATTTTATTTTAATTGATAAAATGATGTTAAGAAGAAAAAGATATTTTTTTCTACTTATTTATTAATTAAAATTATTAGAATTTTTTTAAAGAATATGGTTCAAGATTGAAACGTAAGCAATAACTCAACCACAAAATTGATACTTGTGTTATCAGATTACCACTTGGTAAAGTTAATAAGACTGGCGTATTATAAAGAATTGACTCGATAAAGATGCTTTGTTCACTATAAATAATACTATTTTGTTAGGTTAGTGTGTCTATGTAGTTTAAAGTTAAAAAATAACTTATCAAAAGTGGCTATGTAGTTTAAAAAATAACTTATCAAATATAACAAAGCGGGACACAATATAAAGTGTCTAAAATAAATAAAGTTTAGTTTGAGATATTTGAGTGAAAGTTGGTGTAACCTTTAGGAGGTCACAATGGGCTGAACCAATATTTTATTGACAATTAGTTTGCATATTAGTACATTTAAAGTTGTTAAATAATCCCTCCGTCCATAATTATTTGACAGATATACTAAAAATAGATGTCCAAGATTAACCGTCAGTTTCAACAATCAAGAAATAATTAGTCATATTTTCCAATTCTACCCTTAATAATTACTCTATTTTGTTTTATTGAAAATTTATGTAGACTTTTGATATTATTGATATAGCAGCGTTATATTAGTCAAATTACACCTTGTATTAAATTTTTCTTGAGAAAAGTGCATGACCTTATCCTAATAAATAATTGTGATCGGAGGGAGTAAGTCAAACCATTGAGTGTAATTTTATACATTCAATAAGCAACCCTCACTAATATATCAAACAAACATTCTAAAGGGCCTTTTGGTTACCGTATAAGAGTACATTTTATTCATAAATAAAAAGTTGCATTAATTTTACTATGTTTGGTAGAAATTTTTTACTAAGTTGAATAGTCAACATAACTTATACTCCATCTGTTCTAAAAAGAATGATCTCATTTCCTTTTTAGTCTATTTAAAAAAGAATGATTTATTTTTTTGGTAATATTTTAATTTCAGCTTGCCAGGTGGCATATTTAAAGCCACAAGATTGAAGGACAATTTAATACATTTGACATAACTTTAATTTAGGATCACAAGATTCAAAAGTCTTCTTTATTTTTTAAAACTTTGTGCCAAGTCAAATCAAGTCACTCTTTTTTAAACGGAGGGAGTATCATGTCTGGTAGGTAGAGTTCTAAATATTGTATACATATTATTCCTTCCGTTCACAATTGTTTGGCAGGTATATTAAAATAGATGCTTAAGATTAATTGTCAATTTAAATAATCAAGAAACAATTGGTCACCTTTTTTCCAGATTTGCCCTTAATATAATGATGGTGTAGTTCAATTGAAAAATTATACAGACTTTTGATATTCTTGGTATAGTAGGGTTATATTAGTCAAATTACACCTTGTATTAAATTTTACTTGAGGGGTATGCATGACCTTAACATGACAAACAATTGTGGACGGAGGGAGTATTCATGTATTAATTTTGAGTTTTTGGCTAAAATCATCCCTAAAGTATGACCTAAACTTAAAGTAAATCCTTGTGTTATATAAGTGAACAAAAAATATCCTTGCACTATCTCCAAAGTTGTAAGATTCATCCTTCTGTCTATGTTTTTAAGAAACTCACGCCACCAACAAAAAAATGTATCACGTCAAATGAAATGTACACATGGTTAAGCTAGTCAAGTTGATTGATTTTTTTTATTTTTAGAAATTGAGGGTTTAAATCTTCTTCAGACAAAATATATCCAAATTCTAAATATTTTTTGTAAAAAAATATGGCCAATTACAATTGCAACTTCAAAAAATTTAAATAAAGTAAGTATTATTTAATTTTCACAATAAAACGCCTACATAATTTCACTAAATTTTCAATATTTTTGTATATTGTATAAATGT
Organism: Solanum lycopersicoides; assembly: GCA_022817965.1. NCBI lineage: Eukaryota > Viridiplantae > Streptophyta > Magnoliopsida > Solanales > Solanaceae > Solanum > Solanum lycopersicoides. The sequence goes on along the minus strand of CM040626.1, from coordinate 109,635,441 downwards.
GAATTACATTGTATATATTGTATATATGTACTATATATGTATTTTTTATCAAAGAAAATCTCTAAATTAAATAATTGCACGTAATTTTTTAAAAAGATTTTTTTTACATAATCTTTCTAATAATTGGAACCTACTTATATAAATATTTCAAAACTTATGTATTATTGCAAGTCAATTAACTTGATGATTTAAAAACATATAAACTAACAACACACAAAATTTAAAATATGTTAATAAAATATTCATTTTCTATCCGTATCCTTATTCTTTTAGATAACTTTGATCTTCTCGTCGTGGCTAAGACATGACAAAATTTAAAATAATTTTTTTTTTATTGGTTGAGATAGTTTCTTTTAAAAAATAGAGTGAGGGATGATTCTTGTTATTTTTTGGATAGTATAAGGATGTTTTTGCTCACTTAGATAATATAAGGATGTACATTATATTTGACTCATAGTGAAGGGATGATTTAAGCCAAAACTCTATTAATTTCATACCATGTTTGATTGTGTTTTTTTGTACTCTTACATAATTAATATCAAAATAACTCACGAGAGAATCTATGTATAAGTTATGCAAGGTTGAATATGAGATAAATTATGTGGGTATTAGTTATGTATATGTATATATATATATATATATATATATATACACACACGTTTACGCTTATTAATTTATTTTTAAATCATTATTTAATGAGAACTTTACCTGACTATATTGTTTTTCTAACTTTTTTTTCTTTTTTTTTTTAAATACATGAACAACCTTTTTCTAAGCCCCAAAGCTCGTGCTAAAATTTAATCGCGGCTAGTGTTGCAATTTAACCTTTTGTACCGTCTATCCATGGCTAATTTGTATCAAATCAACGGCAAAAACTTTATTTTTTAAGAAAAATTTATAAATTTTTTTTCCAATAGTTAATAATTCATTTATTATAATCTTTACATAATTAATACTCGCATAACTAAACTCAACATAACTAAACTCTGTATAACTAAACTCTACATTATTAATATATGCATAATTAACCTTCAATAACTAATATCTACACAATTAAACCTACATAACTAACACATGCCTAACTCATTAAATTGTACGAAATTGAATAAAAATGCCCTAAATTAATTATTTGTTCCAAAAAAAGTCGTTGTTGGTCCAAGTAAATATATTATTCATTCTTTTGTATAGTAAATAGTCATTACACTTCAATTAGAAAAAGAATAATTATTTTCTTTTTAAACACATTATGTTCTTTTAAGGAAATATGATTAAAAAAAATATCTTTAAACTATATAAAATGAATAAAAATATTTTATGTTTATAGATATTTTAATTTATTCATGAAACAAAATATTATCTTATATATAATTATAAAAAATATATATGTATATAATTTGTTTTACAAAATAAAATACACTGAATATTTTTAAAAACCAATTTAGAACAAGCAAGTCTTTTCGGAAAGCTTGGTCAAACACAATCTACTTACTCCTTTCGTTTAAAAAAAGAATATCCTTATTTTTTTTTAATTTGTTTAAAAAAGAATGACCTTTTTCCTTTTTTGACAACACTTTAACTTTAACTTTTCAGGTGACATGTTTAACACCACAAAGACTAAATGACATTTTGGTACATTTCACATAACTTTAGTTTAGAACCACAATATTAAAAAGTCTTTTTTTTCCTTAAATTTCGTTACAAGTCTAAATAGATTATCCTTTTTGAAACGGCGGGAGTATTAACTACGCAAAAAAGCAATTCTCAAAGGAGTGATCAAATACAAACTGCTTCTCTTCAAAACTGTTTAACAAAAATATTCAGTTTGTTGAACTTTAGTATTGGAGTTTTTCCTTTTTATTGACGCAGGTCGAAAGGGATGGGAGAAATTGTTCTTTCTGCAGTTATCAGCAAAGCAACAGAGGCAGCTGGAAATCTACTCCTTGAAAAATGGTCAAACTTGAATTCATTAGAAGATAGCATGAATTGGCTCAAAACAGAAATGTTGCTAATTCAGTCTTACATTATTGATGCAAGAACCAAATTAACTCAAGGAGATTCAAGGGTCAAAAACTTGATCAAATATATTGAACAACTTGCGGAGGATGCAGACGACATCTTAGATGAATTCCTTCCCAAAATTGAACGCAAAGGAACAATTGGTTGTCGCGTTAGTAATGTTTCTTCTGCCAACAAGTTTGTCGCGGAGATTGAAAAGATAAAACGAAGAGTTGCTGAGATTGATCGTTTGAGAACAACTTATGGTATCACTGATACAAGTAACAATAACAATCAACATGACTACATTCCGTTGGACCAGAGAGGATTATTCCTTCACGCTGATGAAACAGAGGTCATCGGTTTAGATGATGACTTCAATAAACTACAAGCCAAATTACTTGATCATGATTTGCCTTATGGAGTTGTTTCAATAGTTGGCATGCCCGGTTTGGGAAAAACAACTCTTGCCAAGAAACTTTATAAGCACGTCCGTGATCAATTTGAATGTTCTGGATTGGTCTATGTTTCGCAGCAGCCAAGGGCGGGAGAAATCTTGCTTGACATATCCAAACAAGTTGGACTGACGGAAGAAGAAAGGAACGAGAACTTGGAAGGCAACCTAAGATCACTCTTGAAAAGAAAAAGGTATGTTATCCTCTTAGATGACATTTGGAATGTTGAAATTTGGGATGATCTAAAACGTGTCCTTCCTGAATGTGATTCAAAAATTGGCAGTAGGATAATTATTACTTCTCGAAATAATAATGTAGGCAGATACATAGGAGGGGATTCCTCGCTCCACGAGTTGCAACCCTTAGACTCAGAGAAGAGTTTTGAACTCTTTACCAAGAAAATCTTTATTTTTGATAATAATGATTCACCTGTCTTGGTAGATATTGGTAAAAGTATAGTTAGGAGATGTGGTGGTATAGCACTAGCCATTGTGGTGACTGCAGGGATGTTAAGGGCAAGAGAAAGAACGGAACATGCATGGAACCGAGTACTTGAGAGTATGGGCCATAGAGTTGAAGATGGATGTGGTAAGGTATTGGCTCTGAGTTACAATGATTTGCCCATTGCATTAAGGCCATGTTTCTTGTACTTTGGCCTTTTCCCCGAGGACCATGAAATTCGTGCTTTTGATTTGACAAATATGTGGATTGCTGAGAAGCTCATAGTTGTAAATAGTGGTAATGGGCGAGAGGCTGAAAGTAAGGCGGAGGATGTCCTAAATGATTTGGTTTCAAGAAACTTGATTCAAGTTGCGAAAAGGACATATGATGGAAGAATTTCAAGTTGTCGCATACATGACTTGTTACATAGTTTGTGTGTGGACTTGGCTAAGGAAAGTAACTTATTTCACACCGAGCACAATGCATTTGGTGATCCCGGCAATGTTGCTATGGTGCGAAGGATTACATTCTACTCTGATATTAATGCCATGACTGAGTTCTTCCGTTCAAATCCTAAGCCTAGGAAGCTTCGTGCAATTTTCTGTTTCATAAATGACCGTTGCCTATTTTCTCAACTGGCTCATCTTAATTTCAAATTATTGCAAGTGTTGGTTGTAGTCGCATCTCTTAATGATTTATTTAGACGCATGAGAATCCCAAACACGTTTGGGAAGATGAGTTGCTTACGCTATCTGCAATTGGAGGGGCGTATTGGTGGGAAACTGCCAAATAGTATGGTCAAACATCTACAGACCCTAAATATTGAAAATAGCTTTATTGAACTTCCTACTTGTGTTTGGGAGTCTAAACCATTGAGACATGTTCGTTATGAAGGTAATTTACAAGCATCTAACTGTTGCTTTTCTATAAGCCGAAACATTTACCCATTGCCTCCTACTAATCTACAAACTTTGATGTGTATGGATGATAAGTTTTTTGAACCGAGATTATTGCACCGGTTGATCAACTTAAGAAAACTGGGTATATGGAGAGTATCAGATTCTACCGTTCAGATATTATCAACATTGAGCCCTGTGCCAATGTTGCTGGAGGCTCTGAAGCTCGGGTTTTCCCATAAGCTGAGTGAGAAAATAAACTTGTCGTCCTATCCAAATATTGTTAAGTTGCATTTGGATTCTTGCAGAACAATGCACTTGATCAACAGTGAATCATTCCCTCCAAATCTTGTCAAGCTTACTCTTCGCAACCTTAAGGTAGACGGTCATGTAGTGGCAGTGCTTAAGAAATTGCCCAAATTAAGAATACTTAAAATGATGTACTGCAAACATACTGAAGAAAAAATGGATCTCTCTGCTGATGGTGATAGCTTTCCGCAACTTGAAGTTTTGCATATTAAAGAACCTTTTGGATTGTCTGAATTAGAGTGCATGGATGATGTGAGTATACCTAAATTGAAAAAGCTAGTACTTATACATACCATTCTCAACATTAGGCTCTCGGAACGTCTTACAAAGCTGATGATCAGAACATGAAAATCTCCCAACAGGTCAATTATTTACTTTTAATATCTCGGAATAAGCTAATTCGTATTTACTTAATCATTTTATGTGTCTAATAAATTGCAGATGCATTTCAGTCTTTGCTGGAGACCATGCCTGTTTGTATTTGTAATAAATAATAACATTAAATGTTTGATTGCATGCTTAGCTTTCTCAAGTTGATATATTTGTGGGCTTGTGGCTTGTGATTTGTAAAATATAATTTACCTTTGGAATTAGCAGTAGCTTTAGTTTCTTTTCTTCTTCAACAATCGATGCTCACAATTCTAGTTTTGTAAAGTACACCTTCCTTATGTTCGGTATTATTTGCATGGTTTCTATTTTTAGAGTTAAACTATAAAAATTTTGACTAACATTTTAAGATGTATTTTTCAATCGTATTAATATGCAAAAAATTGCAATGTATAGTACTTTTCATATAGTTTTAGAATATCTAAATTTTTTTTTATTTAAAATATCGAATTAATGATCTAATTTAACTTTGAAAATTAGTCAAATTGACTTTCGAAAAGCGTAACATGACAAATAAAAATGGACAGAGAGAGTAATATATTTAGGAAAAATCCCTTTGGCAGAATGATATTTCACTTATGTTATTTTACCCTTCTAAATTAATTTTTATTATTTATTTTTTAAATTTCTAGCTAAATTCTGATAAAATTTTCTGAGCATTTAGCATTACTCATATATTTATTGTCTTTATGTATATCTAACTGCGCACTCTTTTATGAGATCGAGCCAACATGTATTTACATTTCATTTTTAAGTGTAGAATTGGTCATGATCAGAGTATAACTCCAGCATTCAATAATTTGAAATTTAAATACAAATATTGTTTAATCAATTTTTTATTCATGTTTTTTGGTTTTATTTATGTCAAACACAAGGTATACGTCCATAAAGAATAAAATTTCTACTCATTTCATCTCCAAACTATAAAAGATATCAACATAAAAGTTTTAAGATTCATCTTACAAGGTACGATGAGTAGCTGGCCTTCCTAATAATGACTTTTTGTTTGCTAAAAATATTCACAAAATTAAAAATCACTCGCAATTAAAGTTAGAATTTTAGCTACATGTACAATAAAATCTTATAATTTTAGCTAAAATCATATATTTGTGTTAAAAATTCATTGAATATATATAATTAAATAATTTATCCAAAAGCATAAATTATCTTATTATATATAAAAATTTAAAGCTCATGAACTTAATTTTAAATTCGAATCTGCTCACAACACTACATAAACAACAATAACAATTGAATTTAAGCAAACAATGTGTTTCTTAGATCGACAGAGCATATTTTATAATTTGAATTTATGGATTCAATTTTAAAGATTTTTTATGTTTGAACAAATTTAATATTATGAGTTTAAATTTATCATATTTTATAATTTTTATATAAATTTATGTATAATGGTAAAATATTAAATTCACAATAGAGGTGGCAAATGGTTTGATTGGATTAGATTTAGATGAGTTGAATATGGATTGAGAAAAAATGGTTTTGATTACAATCCATCCAAATATAATATGGTCAAATATGGATTTGGTCAAATATGATTTGAGCAAAGTGGTTCTAGCCCATTTAAATAAATTTGTTTTAAAAAAAAAAAAATTTCCCTCCCTACAGGCACCCCCGCCAACCTTCCACCAACCTACCCAAAAAAAAATTTTGTTTTAGAAAAACAAGAAAAATCTGTTTTTTCAAAAAAAAAAAATTTTTACCCCCTCTCCCGAGCATTCCCCTGACCTTCCACCAACATACCCCTAAAAATTTTTGTTTTCGAAAAACAAGAAAAATCTGTTTTTTCAAAAAAAATAAAATAAAAATTACCTCCTCTCCCCCTCCCCCGACTTTCTACCAACCTACCTCCTAAAAAAAAATTACCCCCGTACCCCCTCCCACTCCCCGGATCCCCCACCTTCCATCAATCGATTCCTAATTTTTTTTGTTTTCCAAAAATTAAAAAAAAATATATTTAATTTCTCACTTATATGGGCTGAATATGAATTTTCATGTTAACCTATTTTGTTCATATTTGTATAAGCTTAAATAAGTTGAAGATCATATTAACCCATTTAAGAAAATGAAAGAAAATATGAGTGATTCATTTAATTTAATATGGATAAAATAGTTTCATTTCACTAACACGAGCTCAAATTGCTAGCCCTAATTCAGAATAACTCGGGCTCCAACTCTACATTCGACACGTTTACATTCATAAACTTAAACTTGTCTTATCCTTCTCAACTCTCAACTATAAGTCTCTATTTATTTCTATTTTTATTATAATGACAAAGAAGTATACCTATGTTATTAATTGGTCTCATTTATTTTATGTGGATCGTATTAATTAATATTTTTTTAATTGCGGAGTGAGAATTAATATATGGATGTTTACATACAATTTTTTTCATTTGATATTTGATATCTATTTTAAAATTTAATTAATTTTATATTTCGCGCTGAAAAAATTCCTATAAAGTAAGGTTGTTTTTTTTTCAATTAAAGTTTTCATTCGGATATTTGTTGGAGCCTTATTATTTTGAATTTTCGTCGCGTAGAACCCCATTTGAGAAAAATGCTTTATGCCAAAGATTTTTTCATATTTAAAGCTAAAACGCATGACATCTCATTAAGGAAAAAAGCATAGCCCATCCGCTACACTACCGATGGTAGATAGTACGAATTCATAGGCGATCATAATAACTAGTTGGAAATTGATAGATAGTAATATTCAAAAAGAAATTGTTGTTGTTGTATTAGAGCAGACCTCCAATTTATTTTATTAATTTTAATTTTATTTTACGTATTTAACTTGTGAAAACAAGCTATAATTAATTATATTTTAGAAAAAATCATACATCCATCTAAACATTTTTATCTCAACTATCTTCATTTTCGAAACATAGTCCTTTTTTATTGGTCAACATTTTACTTCAGAGTGTTGGTCGAGTCACCACTCGATAGAACTTAGATTTAAGCCTTGGAGACATACTTTTATCGCATAGTACTCCAGAGGTGAGCTAACTTTTGTTTCACCCATCCCGTTCTAATTTGATGTGCGTCATCATCATTATTTGCCACGTCTCTTTGAGTAATGGACCCAAGGTACTTGAAGGTTTCTCTCTCTTGGATACGACTAGTGTATCGAACTATATTTTCACTTCCGCGTCATATAACACAGTACTAAACTTATACTCTTGGTATTCATTCTAACTTAATCCTTCTTTAACTTTGAAACTTTTAGAGTCTTAAACTTCTTTCCAAAACTTTTAATATATCATTAACTTCATTGCACGTCTTGACAATCAATATTATGTTATCTGCATCTGGAAATAACATACACTATATATATGGCACCTCACTTTGAATATATCGTGTCAATTAGTTCAATTATTAAGATAAAAAAGAACATGCTAAGAGTTGATTCCTAATGCAATTCCATCCTAATTGAGAAGTGTTCTAACTCACTCCTACTACTCTAATCCAAAATTTAATTCCATAGATAATGTGGTAAAACAAATTAAATCACAATTAATAGACCTTTTTTTTTCTTTTTAAGAAACGTCTCTTAATTTAAAAAAAAATAAGTGTATAACATACTGACATTTTGTTATCTCAACCAAAGTTCTCCTAACGTTTTACTCCTTCCTTAAAGTATTGTGATGACTCGTTTCTCAATAATCGTATTATATGAATTTTAATTAATATATTAATATGTATTATTTTTACGATCATATTATAATATTAATTATATGGGGAGGGGGGGGTTATCATATATAATACTTTTTGAATAATTTTTTAAATATTTAATTAAACTAATCAAATTTAACTTTAAATATGAGTCAAATTATATTATTATATACCCTCTAAAGTTGTCTAGTTATATGGTACAATATATATATATATAGTATTGTATTATGTGCATCTGGTAAACTATTTAATATTGCACCTCTAAAGTTGGTACATATATTTATTTGCACCCTTTTTTTCATCTTTTGTAATGAAGGGGATGACTTAAATAGAGTCCGGAGCCTAAAGGGTATAAAATATTAACAAAAATTCTAAAATGGTATATAAAATTTTATATTAACCAAAACGGCAAAATCGCTGCATCAGCAGCGATTTACTCCACCGGAAAAAGCAAAATCGCTGCCTGTGCAGCGATTTTGCAAAATGTCTTTTTTTTTTTAAAATCGCTGCCTAGGCAGCGATTTATATAAAAAAAAAGTTAATTTTTTTTTTTTTTGGTAAATCGCTGCCAAGGCAGCGATTTTAAAAAAAAAAAATTCTTTTTAAAATCGCTGCGATTTACCCAAATTTTTTATTTTTTTTAAAAATTTTAGTTAAATTTTGTTTAAATTATTATTATTTTTAAATTTTATTTTTTATTTTTTGCTTTTTTTTTAAACAAAAAGTTTAAAAAAGACATTTTGCAAAATCGCTGCACAGGCAGCGATTTTGCTTTTTCCGGTGGAGTAAATCGCTGCTGATGTAGCGATTTTACCGTTTTGGTTAATATAAAATTTTATATACCGTTTTGGAATTTTTGTTAATATTTTGTACCCTTTAGGCTCCGGACTCGACTTAAATAAGGGTAATAGATAACATGCAACTAGTGTTTGCATATATCTAATAAGGTTGCGGTAAAATAGTAAATATTTCTTTATTTTTAATTAAAAATTTTATTTGAGTTTTTCTATGTACGAAATTGTCTTCGTTAAAAGACACTTCGCCTCTCAATCTGGGATTCCTGACGCGAAATTAAATTTAGTCATACTTCAATGAGGATACTAGTCACCGAATGGGGAAAAAATGAATTTACTTGTCATATTTCGCAAAAGTTGATTTAATTAATTTTCGGAACCAGATTAAATTAAATTAATTCAATATTTTATATTTAGATGTTCAAAAAATTATACGATCAATTTTTCTCGTATTAATATAATAAAAAAATATATTTTAAAATATTAACCAAATTCTCTATAATTTACTCTTACAAAATGAAATATAATAAATAAAATTAATCACACATGACACAACTACCTCAATGTGGACAATAAAACGCCATAAATAACTTGCAATGAATTTTTCCAACTACCTAATTTAAAGCCTTGCCACCTATGTATACTTTTTTTCTCCATTAATTATAAAACTTATTAGCTCTTTAATTACTTAGATAACGACTATTCTTTTATTTCATTTTATATATGAAAAAATTGAATTTCCTATATGAGATAAGTTTAAATTATTTTCAGCTAGAGAACTACTCTTGCAGTCAAAATTAATGTTAGTGGTTTTGGAAGCTAAAATCGTTATACAGATTTCGAGTTCAAATTTTAAATGTAAATTCACGTTTAATTAATAGAAAGAGTTTTATTTCAAAATGAAATTGTCCCACATAAATTTAGATTATTTAAATTCTAAAATTAATACGGTATATCGGATGAAAAAATAATATAAGTGTTTGAAATATAAGATAATAGGAGTGGATAATTTCATGTAAACCTTCTTAAATTTTCCAAATTGTGAAAGTTTTGAATTCTGTCCAAATTGTGAGGTTAAAAACTTCTATATCATACAGCAGGAAAAAAAAACATTAAAGAAACGAAAAAAAAAAGTGAATGTATTATATAGCTAAGCCATCGTTATAATGATATTTCATTATAACAATCTGATCTTTTTCATAATTGATTTTTCATGTTATATTTATTTATAACCATAGTGTCATTTATTACAGCAATAGACTCTTTGTAAACTTACCCCTTTATGACAATTGTATTCAATATTATGTAATAATATTTTGTAAAAAATATATTATATATAAAATAAAATATTCAAATGTTTATGATAACTATCATTAAACTAGGTAATTTTTATTAATTTTTTAGATAATTATACAAATTATAAATAAAACTCTCAAACTTAAAGTAAAAATTTGGGCGAATTAAGTTATTATGACCCATGGTGTAGCCTATATAATCCAACTTATATCAATCTACTAACATTTGATTGAGCCATCATTTATTAATTCAATCTATTTAATTTTAATCAGCTCAAATATAATCCAACTTATATCAATCTACTAACATTTGATTGAGCCATCATTTATTAATTCAATCTATTTAATTTTAATCAGCTATCAATATATACACAATACACCTATTTTGTATACTATGAGCCATATATATAAATCATTGCTAGTTTATTATATATCTCACCTCAAAAGCCTATTTAAACCATCCTCTACATAATCAAGAACATCCCATATTGTCTCCTCTACTCCCACTTAGAAAAACATAATAATAATTCCAAAAAATGGTGTCTTCAAAATTAGAAGATGGTTTAATTTACAACATAAAATTATCCTCAGTTGGACCAGCAAGAGTAACAGGACAAGATGTTGTTTATGAGCCAAGTAACATGGATTTGGCCATGAAATTACATTATTTGAGAGGGATTTATTACTTTGATAGCCAAGCATTTCAAGATGTCACAATTTATAAAATAAAAGAACCAATATTTATTTGGTTCAATTATTTTTATATGACTAATGGTAGGTTTAGAAGGGCAGAATCAGGGAGACCTTATATTAAATGTAATGATTGTGGTGCTAGGTTTATTGAAGCACAATGTGATAAAACTTTGGATGAATGGCTAGAAATGAAAGATACTTCACTTGAGAAATTACTTGTTTCTAATCAAGTTCTTGGTCCTGAATTGGCTTTCTCACCTCCAGTCCTCATACAGGTATGTATACTCTATGTTTTTTTTTTCTGGCTCGATTAATTCAAATTCGTATCGAATAAGCTCATTAAAAAGATATACTGATATAGTGCTTCCTATCAAGAAGTTATTCATTTTCATGTCTCGGGTTTTATGTTTCATTTTTTTCTCTTGCTTGGAGGAAGGGAAAGGGGGTAGTTTTAGGGTTAGGGGTATGATGTGTTCGATAGGATCACTAAGAAAATAATAGAACGCTTCTTATCAAGAGTTTTTTCATTTTCTGCTCGAAGGTGGGGAAAGAGAGATGGTTTTAGGGATGGGGGCCGGTATGATTAGAATTTTAGAGATTTTCTTTTGGGAAATTTTTTAGGACTCCGATGAAATTCAAATAGAACAAAAAAAATAGAACTAGGACGGATTTTTGAAATGACGTCCTTAATGACAGAGCTATTCACGAAATATAAGAAGTAGATGATTAATCATCAATTTTCATGTTTAGTTAATTGTTAATCGATTAATTTAAATTCATATTTAAAACTATCAGTAAATAGAATAAAGTATTTGTCAATCAATTTATTTATCTTATTTTTTAATGCTTGAACTCAATACCTTTTTGTTCAAAGATGAAGAATCGATCAATCCAGATTTGCATCGAAAACAATTCAATAAATAAGATAAAGTATTTTTACTAAGAGTTTTTTTTTCATTTTTAATTCTTATACGTTGTATTTTTTGCTAAAAATAAAATTCCAAATATTCCACCACACCGGTGATTATATACCTTAACTCTTTAATAACTTCAAATAAAACATATAATAATTAATTCACCACCCAATTAGTTGCAATATTTCACTATCATAGTAAAGATTGTATGGTCGTGGCATCAATATTTCAATTAGTTGAGGTAGTTAAGTAATAAATGTACCTATAGATAGAGTTTCAAATTATATCACTATAACAATAATAATCTTTAGCGGTATTTAATTCTTAATTATCATTAAATATATATTTTTAGCTGTAATTGTCACTCTTTGTATATGTCTCTAAAGCCTTTAGCGACATTAATTTTAATGACACTTAAATAATGCCGGTAAAGCCTTGAGCACTCTTTATTAATGTCAATATTTAATGCCCCTAAAAATTGTTTTTGTTGTAGTGTATATCTTATTTCTCGTACAAACAGTAATTAGGATTTATATGACTATTTTATTTTTATTTATGTCTTAAAATATAATTTTTCTTTATTAAATATTTATCGCATTTATGTGTTAAGATTTCATAATTTAAGTGTTTGTAATCTTCAAGAACTATTACTACTAAGGTAAAATGGAGAAAAGAATAATTAATATTATCTTAAATTTCTAAATAATTAGAATCTTTTTGAAAAAAAATCATGACATTTAATTTGAGACGTGAAGTAACAATTAAAAAAAATTGACAAGAGAGACTCTCTATATGTATTTTTTTTTATTTTTGCCTAAAAGTTACTACAGTTCGTTGGCTATTAAATTTATATTTTGGTAGGAGACAGTGAGTCAATTTAATACACAGAGGTGCAGGATTGAACATTAATTCCAAGTCACGGGATATATATTTCACAATTTTATTTATTTTTAAATTTTTTGAATAAAAATAAAATTCGATAAACATATATAAGATGTATATTAAATTTGTTTTGAATTCAAGTCAACAATTGTAGGAGGGATGTGATAGGCATAACATATGTTATATGTAGATAACATAACTTTCTATAAGTCAAATAAATCCTTTAATTATAGAAAAACCTTTCATTATAATTACTATATATGTTTTGTTATTTTCAATCTTCTCGTTGATTGCTTTTTATGAAGTTACATGAAAGCTAATCATTCATGATTTTCATCGAAATGTTTGAGGCCACAATCACCAGATATATTACTCAACAATAGATTAGATTCAGATGTGGATGTTGCTCCGATTCTTGATAAAGAAAATATTGTCTCTAATTATATAAATTTCTTGCATAACCTTTTCCTCCATCTTATATATCTTTTTAATTATTGTTTGTTTCTATACTTTTTTTTTTCTTTTCTTGTTGGTAATTAATAGTTGACTCATTTATATCTTGGGCTATTTATGTAGCATACTAAATTCAAATGTGGTGGAATTTCATTGGGCCTAAGTTGGGCCCATGTACTTGGAGATATATTCTCAGCAACTGAATTTTGGAACTTTTTGGGTAAAGTAGTTGGTGGATACCAACCGCCCCGACCCCTTAACTTGGCCCATTCATTAACCAAAGCAAACTCAACCCAAACCCTACAAAAAATTGTGGAGGATCCACTTTCCATAAAACGGGTTGACCTGGTTGAAGATCATTGGGTTGCTAATGCAAGTTACAAGTTGGAGTCTTTTTCGATCCATGTTAGTGCATCCAAATTGGGCCAATTACAATCAAGAATAGGGATTCAAGGCCCATTTGAATCACTATGTGCTATTATTTGGCAGTCCATTTCAAGAATTAGAGATGGGCCTGGCCCAAAAGTTGTGACCATTTGCAAAAAAAGTGAAGAAAAGAAAGAGGGCCTTATAGGAAACACACAAGTAATTGGTGTGGTTAAGGTTGATGACTCAATTAGAGATGCTAATCCTAGTGAATTAGCAAGGTTGATTAAAAATGAGATCATCGACGAGCGATTAAAGATCGATGAAGCCATCGAGAAAGAGCATGGAGTGTCTGATGTGATTGTGTACGGAGCAAATTTGACTTTCGTAAGCCTGGAAGGTGCTGATCTCTATGGATTCGACTGGAAGGGACATAAGCCGAAGAATGTAAGTTACTTTATCGATGGAGTAGGCGATGCAGGGACCGTGTTGGTGCTTCCAGACGGGCCAAATGATTCCGAAGGAAGGATTGTGACCATGACTTTGCCTGAGGACGAGATAATGAAGTTGAAAAATGAGCTAAACGACGAATGGTCTATTGCTTGAACAACAACAGCAATATGTCCAGTGTAATCATATAGGTGGAGTCTCGAAATAGCCTATTGCTTGGAATAAAAAGTATTTGTTTCAAAGTTTAATTTGGTGTAATTGTGGTGTTGGTTGTTACATTACTAAAGTTGGGCTTTAGAAATTTTATTTGAGCTATTGAAATAATAACTTTGTCTTTTTCTTTATTAGAATCTTAATATTGTCAACAATAGATTAAAAAAAAATTAAGAGAATCAAATTTATATATTATTTCTTTTCTACATCAAAGTGAAATAATATATAAATTTGGTTTATTATATGTTTGTTTAGGTGTAACGATGAAACAAGCATCGATGAGCCATTAAATATCGGAAATAGTTTTGGACAAAATTCCTCCATTATAAACACATAACAAATTATATAGCCTATAAAAGTACTTTATTTTGGTAACTAACACAGATTAATAATCGATTAACCAAATTAAATTAGATTTAGTCTATATATGTATTATTAAAAAAAAAATCTATGGACAATAGATATTTTATCATTTTTTTATACTTTTTCCTTATTTGTCCAACATGAAAATAACATCAATAAACCCATGAATATTGGAAATATTTTGGTAACCCATATTTATTTATTTTTGGTCACAAATGTATAAGCTTTTGCTTCGAGAGAGAAACACTAATTAATAAATGTTCAACTTCAAATCGATAGAGAAAATGCAAGATAAATATACGGAATTAAAGTATATAATATCGATTGCTGAAATTGAATTTTATTAACGTTATAATTAACGTTGTTTTTATTTAGTAATACATCAATATAATTAGTAACATGATACTCATGAGTACTAATTGTTTTCGAATTCATAATATTATATTTTTCTTGAAAAATTATCATAATTAGTGACAATTATGGTGACATAATATTTTAGTATCATAGCATTTTATAAGTGCTGGGCAACACCATATGGGGACTGGATCACCTTGCTGATGAAGTGGGATGCATTGATAGGTTGCCCCCTTTGATTTCACGTTTATATCTTCATCACCTGTATTTTATGAAATTCAGTTATAAAAATATATATTATTTTATAATAACATAAAAAGTGAAAATGACATTTAAAACAAGACATGTTACATGTTGTAATTCATTATAAAAAAAATAAATTTAATAGGAAAAAATGTGGACTTACAATGATGAAGAGCCAACAAGGAAAACAAAACAAAGCAAAATAGCAAAATAGATTGAAGGGAGAACTTTGAAAAGGCCATTGAAAAATATAATTTTTTAAGATTGAAAAATATATTTTTCAAGTGCTCAAGAGTCTAAAAAATGTGAGAAATATTTATGAAATTCTCTCAAATATATAGACTTGTGAAAGTACTTGATTTTGATAATTAAGGAAAACTAATGATTAATTTAAAATTGTTTCTTCTTGGTCTAGATATGAATAATAATGATTTCACCTAAAAAGGCTAATATGGTATATTTTCTCAATAATGATTTTTCCTTATTTGTTGTTGACTATAAAATTGGGGGGAAAAATTAAATATATTCAACTCACTTATTCCACACCACTATAATTTATTTTATTTCTAAAATAACTCTTTTTGTTTTTTCTTTACTATTTACTTATTATAAGTTATTTGATTTACTAATATGTCTTTGCCATTTCCTTTTATTACTTGTGTGTGAATATGTGAAATTTTACCCAAAAAATAAATAAATATGTGAATTAAATGTATCCTACACATACATTCCTCCTTATTGCCATTTGTTTTTATTCCTAAAAGGGGAAACGACATTTTTAGTCCCTATGTTAAGACTAATTTCTTATTTTAGTCCTTCTGTTATTTAACTTAGCACTATTAACCTTTAATTATTTCAAGTGAGTGATTTTAATCCTTCAACTAACATACCTAAAAAAATTAACAGAGAGTTCACTACTAAAAGAGGTAATTTGAATATTTTAAAGTAATTGCTTGAGAAAATAGAAAAGTTTTTTTAAAAAAAATTATTCGTTGCATAATTTATCGTTCGTCGGTGTGAGAGGGAGGGTTAATGCCTATCAAGTTGGTTTTTGAAATTGTAGCTCAAATCGACGGGTTTGTTCTTCAAGCTAGAGATAGGGAAGACTTAGCTTGTTCTTCAAAGATAGAGAATTAAAAAGGAAATATCCGAACTACCCCTTTTATCACTGAACTCTCTCTTAATTTTTTTTGAATCTGTAAGTTGAAGGACTAAAATCACTTACTTGATATAATTGAAGGTTAATAATGCTTAGTTAGATAACACGAGGACTAAAATAAGAATATAGTCTTAACACAGGGACTAAAAATGTCATTTTCCCTTCCTAAAATGTTCGTTTAAAACAAAATTATTTTCCTATCTTTTTTTCTGTTACTTAGTACAGGAATTGTGTTTAGTCTAATTAGTTTGATAAAAAAAAATTATAGGCAAAAACCGTTTCCACCTCTTAATTTTATTTAAAAATTAAATTTATCTTTCAATTTGAGATAAATAGTTATTCTTCTTATCTTCTTTTATATTTGGGACTAAAAAAATAAAATAACACTTACAAGCACGGGTTTGACCGAACCTAATCGAATCGATTTATGTTATTTTTTCAATTAAATCGTAAATTTTATGCAAGTTTAAAATCGTTCCGAACTATCATGGGATGCTTTTTTAAATTTAATTGTGAAACAAAATAAAAAAGATTCAAAATCGAACGGAATAACCTTACATGTTAATATATTTTATATATTAACAAAATGTTAATTTTACTATATAAATATATTTTATAACAACTTTCAAATATAAATATAAGCTAGGTCTTAAGCCTTTGGTGAGTAGTGATTGAACGACTATGAGTCTTTGCTCTTTAATCTTTAATACACCATAACATATGCAAACACTCATATTAATTAAATGTTTAATATCAAACAATACGTCAACAAAATTTTATATACTTGACTTCATGGTGTAGAACTGAAGTGCTTCTTCACGAACATATTTGCGAAAAAATATTTTATTTAAGGTGATACTTAAAGTTAAAAAAAATGAAAATTAACCAAACTATACTGATACCAAAAATACTCCAATATAATTAAGATAATTTTAATAATTCTAATTTTAATGATAACATTATAAAATACCTAAAAAAACTAAAACAATATAACTTTGTGACTATTCTCCTATTACTTTTTAAATAAATGGTGACAAAACCCTCATAATAAATCAGATATATGAATTTAAAGTATACATAGATAACTGAAAATGAGCTTTCTTAATAATAAAATGAAGTTCTTTTATTTAAATAATTAATACATCAACTTAATTAACTAGCAACATGAAGCTCACACGTTCTAATTGAGAAAATTAATAATGCTTTCTCAAATTAATTAACATAATTATTTTTGAAAAAAAATCATTTATGACAATGAGCATGACAATCTGGTAGAGAAACATAGCCACATGTGGGTGGATTGTTCGTATGGCAACACCATTTGGGTGGCTCACCATGACTCAAAAGTGGAACGCATACATCGTTGTTAAGTTTCGATATTATATTCGTAGTTTTATCACCTGTATTTTTAAAAAAAAACAAGAAGATATCTCAATTAGTTTCTGTACAATAACAAAGTTCTTATACTATCAGATCACTAAAAAATAACAATTACATGCGTGTAGCCATTTGTAAATAGTAAAATAAGGAATTATAACTTAAAAAACAACATTACCTATTTTATGTCATTAATTTATTTGTTGCGCATAATAATAAGAATAATAATAATAATAACAATAACAATAATAATAATAATAATAAAGTATGTAAGAAAAATGTGTATGGACTTACAATGATGAAGAGCAAATATAGAGAACAAAACCATTGAGAGCAACAAAATTGATTGAAGGGAAAATTTTGTAGAGGCCATTGAAGATAAATATGATTTAATGTTCTAAATTTTAAAAATAGTGAGAAATATTATGAAATTTTCCCAAATATATAGCCTATAAAAGTACTTCATTTTGGTAACCAACACAAATAAATAATTGATTTACCAAATTAGTTTTAGTCTATATATGTATTAAAAAATACTATGCACAAGAGATATTTTCTCATTTTTTTATACTTATTCCTTATTTGTTCAAACTTATAAAATTAGAGTATGTAATATCGATAATTGAAAATTGAACTTTATTAACGTTATAATTATCGAGTTTTTTTTTGTTTTAGTTATACATCAACAAAATTAGTAACATGAAACTCATGAGTACTAATTGAGGAAATTTATAATGCTTTCTCGAATTATTAATATTATATTTTACTCGAAAAATTATCATAATTAGTGACAATTATTATGACATGTTTGGTTAGTATCATAGCATTCTACATTTGCTGGGCAACACCATATGGGTACTGGATTGCTTTGCTCATGAATCGGAATGCATTGATCGGGTGCCGCGTCTGTTTTAATCTGAGTATTTTCATCACCTGTATTTTCATGAAATAAGAATACATATCATTATTCGATTAATTTTTATACATTAACAAAATGTGTAAAAAAAATCTCATATCATTATATTACCCAAAAGTATACTTTTAAATTTGTATGGTACATAATAATAATAATAATGATAATAATATAAGTGTAAAGGGATAAATATATTTGAACATACATTGATGGAGAGCTAATAGAGAAAACAAAATCAAGAAAATTAGCAAAATTGATCCAATGGAGAATTTTATAGAGGCCATTGAACATATATATATGATTTAGTGCTCAATGATAAAAATAAATTTTGAAATACATATGAAATTCTCACTAATATATAGTTATATCGAAGTATATATGATTTTTATAATGGACATAAACTTATGATTAACTTACCAAGCTTTATTACCTAATTTTCATCTAGAGACACAATATTTAAAATTTCAACTACTTATCTTTTACATGTTTTAGATATGATAATTACAATATTCTCAATATAATAGAAGATGTTAGCTTACTTTCTATAAAATTTTGAAATTGAAATTCCAAAAAGTTAAATACAAAATTAATATTCCCCTGGTCGATTTTTTTCTTTATTAAAGCAAGACATCGTTTATGTTCTTGAAATTTTTTATTTGTAAAAATAATAGGAATGATTAATTAGAACCTGTTTGTATTTACTTTTGACTTATACGTCAAAAATTTTAACTTTGACTTTTGATTTATTTTTATTATTATAGCTTAAAATCAGGTGTTTAAAAGCTATTTTCAGCTTAAAACACTTACAATAAGAATTCGAACGTACTTTTAATTAATTTGGTTCTTCACGTTACAAAATTACATATATACAACTAAGGACATTATATTTCTTCATATACAACTCTAAGGAAAGGAGAGCTTTGCGGTTTAAAAACGAATTGAATACGCTCTCACTTAAGAGAAGAAATTAATATAGCGGAGATTATAAATTTTTCGATCAAACAAATATAAGACTTAAAACAAAAAAAAAATATCCTTACTTGAATTGAAAAAAAAATCACAAAAGATTACAAGTCATTTTAATCAAATTGAAAATTCAAAATCATTTTTATTGAACTCTTGAAAATGATGAAGAATCACTAATACAAGTCACATAATTTATCATTAATGACAATTATTTTGACAATTTTGTAGAGAAAGATAGTCACAATTGAGTGGTTTGACCAACGTGCAACACCAACGGGGTGGTTCACCAGGAACCACAAGTTGGTCACATACATCGTTTGCATCAAGTTTCGTGCTTTCATCACCTGCATTTTATGACATACGATAAAAAATTAGTTAATTAGCTTTTATATACTGACATTATTACGTAAAAAACGATTCTTATACTATCGAATCACCTAAACAATAATATCATATTTTTTACGAGTTTTACATTGAAAATTAAATCTCAATATAATTTATACTAAACATACATTGATGGAGATTCACAAGAGAAAACAAAACCACAAAAAGCAACAAAATTGACTGAAGGGAGAATTTTGTAGAGGCCATTGAAAATATATAATTTAGTGCTCAAAAATCAAAAGATAATGAAAAATGCTTAAGAATTGTCTCAAATATATAGACTTATAAAAGTACTTGATTTTGATAAGTGACAAAAATTAATGATTAATTAACCAAATTTTATTTCCTTATTTTTTTTTAATATAGAGATACAATATTGAAAATCATATTTACTTACCTTTTTTCATGTTTTAAATGGATACACCCTTATTATGAAATTACAATCTCAATAAAAAAAAAAAAAAGATATTTGCTTAATTATTTTCTATAAAATTTAAATTAATGTATTTGACTACATGTCTGACCCTTATCACCCTTCAAGAGAGTCAAACTTAGGTAAAATGTAATCTTCGATTATAGTATAGACTTTGACTGTATATGTTATTATTTTTAGATATATAATTTATGTATATATATATTATAGATATATAGTATGTGTATATGTTACATGTAGTATATGTATATACTTGTATAAAGTATTCATTATTTGTACACTACGTACATATTTTGTAATTAAATAGCCAAAAACAATGGGCTATAAGATTCCCTTTATTATTAAAGAATGCATTAACTTTTAATTGGAAACAACTATGACTCTAAGAAAGGATACACTAGCGAAAACAATACTAACATCAATATGAATTATGTAATAATAAACTTAAATGTCTATCAATCGATATTCAATATAATGTGATATTAGTAATTTTATCTGCCACTAAGAGAAACTGCGGTGAATGAATCTTTCTTGATTGAGAAAGAAAGGTTTGTTGGACACCCAACATACCATGGGCCGTGTAGTGTTGGATTGGGCTAGCATTTTGAAGGTCCTCAAGTGAGAAGTTGGGCCAATAAATTATAGGAAAAATTACATAAATTGGTATATTTTAATAAATAATTATTGATTTTAGCAATATTTTTATTTATTACCATTTATAGCAATATTATGTTAAATATGCAATATGTATTAAAAGTAAATTATGTATGCAATATATATGAACTATATTTGAATTATAATTGTTTAATAAATATATTATGTTTGTTTGATAAAAATTTGACACATTGTATTATAAGTGTATTAAATGTGTGATAAATGAATTATCCATCATTAAAATTTGTATTATATGTGAATAAAAAATTATTCTTTGTAATATAAATTAAACTTGTATTATAAATGAATTAAAAGTGATCAAGTGAAAAAGAAATATTATTGCTATAAATGATAAATATTTTTTTATTATAGTATATTTATGTAAGTTTATACAGCCCATCTAGACTCGGCTTATTAAAGTTGGATCGATCCATATTGACGACTCTTTACACAGTATTGGAAAGAGAAATCCATTCCCACTCTTCCTTTTATTCGAAAATCAACTACACATGAATAGAAAAACCTCTCTATTTGCATCAACCGTTTGCTTAAAAAAGAAACGCGATTTGATATATACTCAACATACATTCACAACATAAATAGCGCGATATGGTTGAAATAACAACTTGATTCAAATAACTCTTATGTACAAACAGTTACCTATATTTGGTCAGCACTTACATAGATGTTACACTACTTATAACATCAATGCTAACCACAACACTTCCAATTATATATCTAATATACTATACAAGCAATATATAAAAACTATATAACAAGGATCATTCGTTATAACGATATTTCATTCCTTTGTCTACGCATACGTGCACCCCATGACATATTGTTACCAGAGTCCTTATGTGTGTTTCTTCTTTTCAACTCCGATAGCTGAGAATGCCATCGATTCTTCCATTCTCCGGTGTCCTCCATTGACTAAATGCGTATAAGAAAACCATATCAGTGAAGAAAATAGAAGATATATCATTGTACAACAAAAAAAAAACAATTACATGAATGTAAATGCTGCGATTCTCTAAACAAACGATATATTTTCAGTAGCAGAGGTTGTATAAAGTTGTATATGGCATTTCAACAACACTAACTCCATGTTCTATGAGTGATTCTTACTCGTAGCAGAGTCAGGATTTTCACTAAGGAATTCAAAAAAGAAGTCAAGGGCTTGAACGTCTACTATATACACGTTTTAATTTTATTTTGATCTTGGGCAACCCCCTTGCGCCTTGCTAGCTCCGCCCCTGATTCTTACAATTCTCTAAATCAAATTTCAGCCAAACACTAATATTCCATCCATTTCAGACCTTGTTGTCAACCTTGTAACTCACACAACTATATCCTAATATGTTCTACACAAAAATATTAAGTATACCAAATTCTAGGGAATTAAAATAGCAGAGTATTGTCGACCTATGTTGCTTGAACACTTCAATAATGTCAATTAGTGCATGTCTGATTCTCCAAAAGTAATATGTAAGATATCGAAAGTGAGAGCCGAAACAACTTAGTTGTCAACAATCACACTAAAGAAAAATTGCCCTCAAATTAGACATCAAACATACAAACACACAAAAATTAGGTGACTAAAACAAGATAATTAAACAAACCCCATTCAATTTCAAACTTAAAAAAACACCACTACCACAAAATTTACAAAATAATACACCTTCAGCTAACAATATGCACATTCAGACACATCAACTCGTCTCATTTGAACACTCCAACTTACAAAATAATCATCTAATATACACCTCCAAAATTTTACTTGTCATATCAGCATCAATATCCACGAGACACAATAAGGAGTGTTATTTTTATCAATTAACTCAAAGTCAAGATGTTTAATTTAATACAATAATTTACAAATTTCAAAAACACAAACTTTAATTCACCCAAATATCAAAAATAATAAATAAAAAAACAACCTCATCATTTTGGCACTTTCTACGAGGAGAAAATGCAAAGTGAAGTCCTTTAGACATATGTTTATCATACATATCTCTTGATTTAGGATCCGATAATGTCTCATAAGCTTCTTGAACCCGAATAAATCTTTGGGTATTTTCTTCGACCCGACCCGGAGGTGAAACATCTGGGTGGTACTTTCTTGCTAATTGTTTGTACGCTTGTTTAATTTCTAGTAAAGAAACAGTTTCTTGAATACCTAAAAGCTCATAAAAGCTTTTTGATTCACTAATTTCTATCACATTGTTGTTAAGTTTTGAATGAACTCTCAAAGACACTTTTTGTGTTCTTGAAAATTGTGGATTTGATGGGGAAAATAGTACACGATCTATTGGGGTTCTTAGATACATTTTTTTTGTTCTTATGGAATTTGATTGAAGTGTCAAGGTTTTTAGGTGTGTGTATATATAAGAAAAAGGCAAGTGGAGTGTTTGGATAGCGTTAGAATTTGTTTGTCTGGTTTTAATTTGACGTAAGTTGAATGAAAAGTTAAAATTGAAGAATTAAAATGTTCATTTCTAGGGAGGAAGGACAGAGCGACATTCGGAAAATTATACTATTAATATAATATATGTAAAAATTTCTTTGGCTAGTTCATGTGTTTACTTCGTCATAGTTTGACCCCTTAATACAATGCATAACATCACCGCTAGAAGCGAGTATTAAGTAATTCAGGATAGTTTCACATGTGAAATTTAAGAAGGATAAGATTTACACATATTTTATTCGAGAGGTTGAAATTTTTAATATAGTAAAAAATATTTATTTTATTTTAACTATTTTTCATTTTAAATAAATTAGTGTCTTTTATTGATTTCATAATCTATTTGGGAGCCCATAGTAGTAATGAGTTTTAGACTTTTAGTTGAAGGCGGATAAAGTAACTTAATTTGATGAGTTGATTGATTTTTATGATTCTTATCATTAAACTTCATTATATTTTCAATATTTCTGAGGGTTTTTGTTTATATACTATTATGTTTCACTTAAAAAAATTATTAGATTTCGATGATCTTATTATCAAAAAACTAAATATGTCACTAGGTTTATTGAGACTTGAGTCAAGAAATTCAGAAAGTTATACCATCTTACATAATATTTGTGAATAAATCATAATTACTAGGAATATACGATAAATTTACTCATTACAATTATTTCATAAGAAAATCTCCTTAAAAACAACTTCGATACAATTATTGATAGAGATGGAAAATGGTTCAAGCTTTCGTTGTCTATTATAATAAATTTACCTCAAAAGTCTTCATTTTGGGAACGTCTAGTAGTAAAGTCATTGAATGAGTAAGTCGACACGTTACTTTAGCCCCACATATGAAAAAGAAATATCTTAATGCACTTTTGCAGCAAATTACAACTTGCAAGTTGTACATAAATTTGTTTGAAGACAAATGATTTTGACATTAATCTAAAGTAGCCAAAAATTGGCTACTTTTTCTACGTGGATGGATAAGATGTCACTCCAAATTGCAAAAATACAAAATCAGACATAAAAGCTGTATATTGATAATGAACTTTATGGCAATGTACACCTTAGCTTTGGATAAGACCATAATTCTTGCGAGATATTCGATGGTGTAAAAATTACAAATTATTATCTTATCCTATATATATTTATATCACAGAATCTACACAACTACAAACATCGTAGAAATAAGTATTAAAAATACTTTTAAATTTAGCATGGATTGTTAGTTGTATCTTCAAACTATTGACAACCTGAAAAATACTACTCTACTTGACTAAATAAATTTGAATACACCCTTGATTTGCCACATGACTTATGAAGTGATTTCAACTCATTTGCCTTCTTTTCTACGTCTAGAAGCCTGGACTCCAACCCATCGCTTTTTTTTTCTCCAAATCCTCGTATGAACATGAGACTCTAAATAAAAAAACCGAGAGACATCAAAAACACCCCAAATTGACCCCATGCTGTAAGATAAAGGGTATTTTAAAGATTGTTCATAATTCAAAAAAGTTTTATGAATATTATCTGTACAACTATCAACATTGTAGGTACACAACGCCCTTAACTTATCTATGTTTTGACTTTAGAAATACACAACCAATCGATTCGAACTATAAGAGTATTTTTGAATATTTCAAGTATTTCAACAAAATCACAGTCGATCAACTAATTCACTTGATATTAGTTGTGCCCAGTAAACTGTTTTTTAATTTATGCATTCGAATTATTACATTCAAATTGATAATGTAACTAATAAGTGGAACAGAAGTTTTAAAAAAAATCTTTCACACACATTCATCATTATATTCATGTAACATATGCACACGATAAGTTCATGGAATGTGCATTCTTAGTGAGCTAGCACAAAGCGTATAGCGAATACAACGGGATGTTTGTCAAACAAGAGTCCACACCAAACATCAGGGGATAGACAAATCACAACAAAAGCATAGTTAACTTCTGGAGATAATTTAATCAGAGTTCATAAGACACAAATATCTTTCAGATCCAGGGATGAGAACACTAGGCAAATTTCCAGGGTCAGAAACAGCTTTTACCCTGTAGGATAATCTGCTATCAGGGAGTGAAAATGGTATCAGCCAACACCATTTTTAACCCAAGTATAGTTCACTACTGAAGAATTAATGGGAAACAAGGATGATAAAACATTATGTGGGTGTATTTAACCTTTAACATGCAACGGAAGAAGACTACTGAAAAACATCTGCTGATTTGTATTTCATAGGTGGCCCATACACACCTAAACGAACTGTCTACTCTTGAGCTATAATCCTTGTCCAAACAAAAACATCCTAGCAAAAATACATTGTCAAATCACCAGCCAAAATTAATGTTTCCTCGTCTTGCTGCTTGTGCCATTTAGCTAGTCATACTACTCCTTATAGAACCAACAACCACCCCAAAAAACAAAAAGAGGAAAGCAAGGAGAGAAGCAGAGATGAAAGACGGGAAAGGGAAATGTGAATGTAAATGAAAAAGGAAGGGGGAAGGGAAGGGAAGGGAAGGAAATTTTAAGTGTGTGACATCAACCACATCTAGATTGACAACAGGATACAGCTCTCAGTCCCATACATCCAGCACCACCTAGAAAAAAAACGGAAAACCCAAAAAAAAAAAAAAAAAAAAGAATGGGTAGAGATTCTTCACAGTTAACAAAGAATGCCTTCAGAATACAATAAGGTAGCCACCATGAAAGCATAGGAGTCAATATAAAGTGTAAGGGTAATACGAGAATTTCCACAATCAAATATATGATACAGATCAAGGAATTCCTCAGATTAGGTTATTTCATACAACGTATGTAGCTTTTACATGTCATATGATGCTACAAACAAGTGCAGCATACAGTGCAAATGTGGATTTCATACATACCACCCCTCCAAATAAATGACTTAAGAAGGGTTCTATTTTCTTAATGCCTATTGTTTTTCTCATGTGGAATAATTTTTTCCTAATATTTGAAGCAACTGCAAGAGGTTCCAATTACTATAATTACTGTAACCCCGGAGGACACGTAGCCCAATATAATATAAGCAAGAGGCCAGATAAACCACCTGTTAATCAGTTAGACAATTTTGGCTACTAAAATTGTGTGAACTATGTTGAGCAATAACCATCATGTCCTCCATTACTCCGTTTGCAAGGATAAAAACTAGAAACTAATGGATTCAATAAGATTTTACCTGTTATGGAACAATTGAGTTCCACCAATTAAAGAACATATATGAGTATCTGTTTCATGCTCGATTCAGGGAGCATCATGCACAATCATCTCAGCAACATCTGGTTACATTAACCTTAATAGCAGCCTGCCTAACCAAACATTTTCAAGAAGAAAGACGAAAGAAAGAAAAAAGGGGAAAAAAAAGAGGAGAAGATGAAAAAAAGAAGAAAGGATGAGGAAAGAAACAATGCAAAATATGTGAAGATTAACAACCTTAAACTTTAACATATTTCTTCATCCCAACAATTTTCAGCCGACATTCTTAAAATAATTGTTCCAAAAGCAGCGAATGCGCTCCCATTCAAACAACCAAAAATTTCAATTGCATACCTTCAAATACAATCAGATATAACTTTGTCCATTCAATTGATAAAGCGCCAACAAGAACCAGTCCCAAGACCTGCATGTTTTTGGAGTTTAACAGGCCCACCAAGCCACCAAATGTAAATAAAATTGGAGCCTCCTACCGAGTTACCAACATAACTAACTCATCATGCAAAGGCAGAATAATAGATTCAAAAGACAACTAAGCTACTTAATTAGAAAGCTTTTTGAAACTACCCTATCATTAGTTCACAACAGTTAATGAGTACAGGATATGATAACATAATGCTCAAGGACATTCAAATTCTTCAGTGGAAGGCACAATTCCCTCACAAGAAAGGGTAGTTGATATATATACCTTCCTTCACAATACTGAGATTACTAAAAGGATAAGGGGTAATTAAATCCTCAAATAGACATACAATTAAGAAATTACTACCTACTGACAGAGGTAAAAGTTCACCATAAATGAGCTCAAAAAGTAGTTCACAAGAAACTCAGCAGAGTTGATCCAAGATGGCACAAACTTGACACTCAGCCTTTCAACTAATGCTACTTCACTTTCTGGTTATGTTCCATGAAGGACCTGCAAAAGAAGCAAAAATAGGCGTTTTTGTCATACAAAATGCAACTAATTCAGTCTAACAGATCTTTCTTGATCATCGGGTCAATCTATGTTGGGATCACGATCTTCCAGGACATCATGCTTCCTCAAAACTTCTCATGTTTTCTGCAATGGTAAAATAAAATGTTCACACAATTGAGTATCACAAGCCATAACCCATAGATTCAGAACTCTTTGAATTGGAAGCTATCAGTCACTGGTTTACATTCCCTTAGCAGGATCTTCTTCCATCAAGCCAATCTCAGTTGTTCCATGATTATTGTCATCCTGCCTCGATCTTTTCTGGTGACCCCTACGACCTCTCCCTTCATCCTTCAAGGTTTCATCTTGACCTGATCCATGCCTGCTTTCAGAAGAATTTGATCTAGAACGTGCCCTGTGCTTTGATTGTCGGCCATCAGAACGACTTGCTGACTGTTTAGTTCCGTGCTGCTTTTCATCGACAGATCTTGACCTCGAGCGCCTTTTACTTCGACTCTTTGATTTCTCTTTTCTGCTCCTTTCCAATTTAGCACTTGAATGTTGTTTTTCTTCAGGAGATCTGGACCTTGACTTTGAGTGCCTTCTACTTCGATGTTTTGGTTTATCCCCTTTATTTCTGTCTAATTTATCACTTGAGTGAACTTTCTCTTCAGGAGATTTGGACCTTGACCTGGAACGCCTTCTAGCATGATGCTTTCTTTTCTCTTCTCTGCTTCTGCTAGAAAGATGCTTCTCTTCTGGAGATCTGGACCTGGAGGCTCTTCTCTGCTTTGACTTGCTTTCTTCCACAACTTCCGGTGACATTTTCTTCTGTGCATCCTCATCAACCTGTGGTGATGCTGACCTTCTTTGATCCTTCTGCCTGGTTTTCTCACCCCTGCTTCCTTCTAGCTTATCATCAGACTGGTCCCTAACTTCAGCAGACTTTGATCTCGACCGCCTGTTATATTTTGATTTTCTTTCACCATCTTTTGGGGATGACCTACTTTTTCGTTTATGTTCAGGCGATAGTGACTCATGGCGAGAAGCTCTACTTGTCTTAAGTGCTGGACTTTCTCGGCGGTGTTTTGGTGAGCCTGAATCGTCACGGTAAGATTTTCTAGTTCGCGGACTTGTGCTTCTACTTCTGTTTCTCCTTGAAACAGGAGAACGACGATCATAGAATCTAACAAAATCCCGTCTTCGACTTCTTTCATTAGCATATCTAACATCCCTATATGACCGCCTTTCATCTTCGTAGCCTGAATAACGCCGGGATCTCACAGGTGACCTGGATCTATAATCTCTTGATCTCTGTGGAGGTGAGAAAGAACGGGATCTCCGCCTTCGCCTATAACTTATTGGAGATCTTGATCTGGATCGAGATTTAGATGGCGACCTGGATCTTGACCTAGCACGACTGGGAGAAGGTGACCTATAGCAGTGCAGCTCATTAGTAGAAGACCAATACAGTTAAACAAGCAAATAAATAGCACATGATGAGAAACTCCATACACTCTCAGACATCCAAATCCTAGAAAAAATGTCACCTTCCTAGAATCTGCTCCAGATTAACATCCCTTACATTCGTTTTTCCATAATAAGGAACAACTAATAACAGCATATATTATAGGATCTACTGCAGAACCGAAATAGATTATGCAACAATTATTCAAGATTTTTTTTTATATAAACCATAAGATGCTTGGAAGATTCACTAGGAAAGCCTTGTCCTTGTCCCCCTCCCCTCAAATCCCACCCTTGTAAAACATATGATACCTGGGAGATTCAGTAGGCCATCCGTTTAATTAGATTCCACTCCTCCCAGAACCGCTCAAATATAACTTGCAAAGCAGATACTAAGCTTGTTCTAGTAGACCCCTCTCTATCTCTGACTCTTTCTCTCTTCATTGGAGCTTTTTAGCGAC
The DNA here is from genome assembly GCA_022817965.1 of Solanum lycopersicoides. NCBI lineage: Eukaryota > Viridiplantae > Streptophyta > Magnoliopsida > Solanales > Solanaceae > Solanum > Solanum lycopersicoides. The sequence continues at coordinate 109,605,810 of CM040626.1, read as the reverse complement.
ATCTTTATCACTCAAGATCAAAGACAGACATAGAGAATCTTAGAAGGTTGCAAGACTCACAATCAAGTCTATTTTGTTGTCAATTATAATCAAAACATTGAACATAGCCAGCTATATGTGATCTTTTTTGGTATCTACAAGTATGGATATGCATAGCTTACACTCACTTCATGCTATTTCCTAAACACAAGGCATGGTGATGTTCTACAGGTGCAATAAGTCCAACTATTAATAACTAAACAAGGTACTCCTGATACCAGAGTCTAGATGAATTACCAAACACATAAGATAGATTATAAATATATAAGAAAAATAGCTCAGGTGACATACTTAGCCTTGTCATCAGTTTCCTTATCTTCAGAAATCAGGCCATTTGCTTTCAACATCTTGCTTATTTCTGCAGCTCTTGCGGCAGCCAAATCTGTAGCAGTTTTCATGGTTGCAGCTCGATTAGCAGCTTGTTGTTCAGTCATAGCTTGCTGCATTAATAGGGCTTGCTGGAACTGCATCTGCTGCATTGCTACCGCTTGCTGCATCATCAAGGGCAAAGAAGAAGAGCCCATTGATGAATTTAAGACAGCTGCCTTTGGAGGAAGTTGTTTTGCCATTTCAACATTTAAGGGGCGACCACCAACTTCTATATTGTTCAATGCTAAAGCAGCAGTTGCTTCTTCGGGTTTTGAGTATTCGATGTAAGCAAAATGTTTGGATTCAGTAATGCTACAATCAATGATTGCACCACAGAAACCAAACAGCTGCTTCAACTGATCCACTGTCAGAAGTGGGCTGAGATTGCTGACTTGCAAAGTTCTTTTAAGAGATTCAGCCTTTCCATCTTTGTCACCTGATACATAAAGAAACATAAATAGCACAAACAAGTAGAATGAGGTACACTCTCATGGATACATAGCAGAAATGTCAATATGCATTTTTAGTTCTACACATCATCTTTTATGATGAGTAGGTTGGTGGAAGAAGCAAAGAGAAAGTAGTAAGAGCCTATCTGGTCTCTTTAAGTTAAAGAAGCAAAATAGTTTGAAGAAACTTAAGTAGGAAAAGTTTATGAGCAGCTCCCAGTAACAAAATATATATAAATTACTTATTAGGCAATGATGGGAAATAGAAGTAGCAGAAAAAATTCAGGAATCAATGTACAAGTGGAGTAAGGAAATTTTAAGAATGACTCGCAATAATCAACAAATCGGAGGAATTTATAGACAGTAATGAGAGCTAGAAATACCAGACGAATCTTTTCCAGACTGTGCTTGTGCCTGAGCTGCATGCGCTTGAAGAGCTTGTGCAGCAACAATTGCCTGAGCAGCAGCCATAGCAGCCGCAGAAGGTGCCATGGGCACTTGACTAAGTGTTCCCATACTGGTGGTCGCAGCTAGAGCAGTCATTAGAAGATTGTGAGGGGGGTGATTGAATTTGCAATCAGTTTTTGCGCATCGTCCATAAAGGTACTCTCGGCAAACTTCCCCAATAGATGCTCCAATTCCAGGTAAAACTACACCTCCAGAAGCTCCAGGAACAATACCTGGTATCATCCCAAGCAATCCTGGGACTGCCCCGGATACAGAACCAGAATAGTTTGGCATATTAGGCATGTTCTGGTTGACCATATTTGGAAATGTGGCTGATGGTACTATACCCAATAGCCCGCCAGTCGTACTGCCTGCATGATACAAATACAGAATTAAATTCTTTAACATCTAGAATACAATGTTGAATTTTGTAAAACAAAACATGAGTACATTTTCATCATGTCTATGTACTGAAAAGGAAAATATCTAGCATATTGTTACAGTTCCATGTTATAAGTCAACCATATCATTCCTCATTCAAACTACATCACAATATTAATGAGAACATCACAAAAAGAGAGAAATAAGAGTAAGCACAAGAGAACAGCAGTACCACATTTTATATATAAGTTCTGAAACAGATTCAGAGGAATGTTAAAAAAGAAAAAATATGGTGACAGTTATTCGAGAAAAAAACAGAAGGTGGGGTAGTAGTTTGAAAGTTTCTAGCCAGTATATGAAGTTTTTTGGCTTTTATGTGACTAAACTACGGTAACCAAGAAATAAATCAAAGACTGAGTCACATTCCTGCTATGATGTACCATCAACTTATGATCTCTGCTTCAGCCAAACCCACGCTGACACCTTTGTTGTCATCTTATATATCATGGATATGCCTAGACTGCTTTCTACTTGCCTTCATATAAAAACCCATAGCCAACACAAAACAACTTGGGACATCTAATTGAGTAATTTTTATTCTGAATAATTGGTAGTGGTAAGGTTATCGTGGAATGAATTTTTAATAAAGTTTTAGCTTAAACAGGAATTTAGAAATGTTGACAAAGGACAAATGCGTGGAATAAAAAAAGTAGATATACATACTCACGGAAAACACAAAAGCGAACACACAAAAAGACAACATTCTATTTGGGGCAGAGCAAAATAATTATGGTGGAGAGGTGCAGCAGATACAATTCTAGACTACTGATGGGTGGTGAAAATTGTTCCAAAGGTGAAATAATATATTCCACAATTACATTGAGGTGCTACGTCTTACTAAGTAGAATCTCATATCTAACACCAAAGAGCTCCATTAAACTTGGGACAACAGAAATGGACTTTAAATCATCACAATTAAATAGGAGCCCAATATTTTTTGAGGGGGCTGCTATTGTTCTGATGTTTTTAAGTCCAAAACAACAACTAAAGAACTCCAGAAGCCATCCTGATAACAACAGAAATTATCAAGACAATCCAACTAAGAGTCGGTCTGGATGGGCTTAAAAGCTAGTCAACCTGATTTAAAAGTCAGTTTTTGACTTATTAGAGCGTTTGGCAATTATGAAAGTGACTAATTTTAAGTCAAAAATGACTTATTTTAAGCCAAAAACTAAAAGCTAGGTGAGGGGTGCTTATTTTTTTCAACTTAAAAGTCATTTTATGTTGACCAAGTATATTATCTTTTTGCCCTTAATTCATCTATTATTATTATTATTATTATTATTACTATTATTATTATTATTATTACTATTACTATTACTATTACTATTATTACTATTATTATTACTATTATTGTTCTAATTTTTTAAAGTATAAAAACCTTAAATTAATCAACTTTTTATCATGTTAACAGCATTAAGAGCATTAATGGTATTTCAGACATTTTGATAAAAAAAGTGTTTACAACACTTATTTGCCAAATACATCAACAACCTTTTTTCAACTGCAGCACTTTTATCCAAACACATAACTACTTATTTTAAAAATAAGTTTCAGCACTTTCAAAAGTACACTTTTTAAGCCAATCCAAACGGGCTCTAAATAGCATACGAAAAAAATAAGAATTGACCAACCACAATCAAATGGGACCTCATCTCAGCAGTCCCATTGATACTAGATACTTCTAAAAAAAACATGTTTTTAGTACGATAGCCAAATATTAATTCTGATTAGTAAAATTGATTAGTTTAGGTTAAATAGTTCAAGCAAGCCTTTAAAAAGATGCAACCCATTTTATAAAACAAATATCATAGCCTCATTTGAAAATTTACAATCAAATCAACTATCCACATTACCACAGACAACAATTATGCTTAAACACATATCAATCACATACTGACTTTGATCCAGCTTTTAGAAGTCAAATCAGACTCGGGTGAAAAGTATTTTAGAGTTTAGATAAATGTTATCATTCTAAAAAGAGCATCTTTACTTCTTAAATCCAATCCTTCTATAAAAAAAGAAATCTTTACATAATTTACACAGCTTTTTGAACAATATAGGCCCTCTAAATAAAAAGCTATCCATTTTGCTCCATTGGAACACACTTAATTCTAATGTTAAACAACTGACATTTCTTTAATACTAGAGTATCACTACAATTATTACTAACCAACAATTTTCTAGACAAACTAAAAAGATTTGGCGTATATTAGTACACCTAATGTATGTTGCCATTGTCACTAGACCTTCATCCCTGCTAATTTTAGCATGTTTTGCTTCCTAGAGTTTATCATTCTTCACTAAGCTAAGCTAAGCTACCTGACGTAGGAAGTACAAAGCTGTATGAAATTCAACACTCCAAGAGAAGAAAAAAAGCAAACCTGTGCTGAAGAAAACAGGGAAAGGACTACCCATGATAGGTTTCCCATTACATTCAACATTCACCATATAATTTCCTCTCTTCTGAACAATATAACTCACTGTGTATGTCCCATCACCCATATCCTTCACAATGCCTTCCAAATCTGATCCTCCAACTCCAACACCAGGTGAAACTCTAATCTTAACCTGCGCCCCACCATGTGGTACCTTACGACCATCAGAATCCTTCGTCACAACGGTGAAAGTTGACGGAGCACACGCTGTTCCACCGGCGATTCCAGTGCCAGCGGCCGTGCATTTTATAGGGTCAACCGGACCGATCGGCTTCGCCGCAAGCCTCTTCTGCTCATATTCCTCATCGTCTAAGTCACTGTCGGATGCGGCCGCGGCCGCGGTGGCTGAAGCTTCGACGTTCTTAAACGTTGCATCGAAAGCAGCTTTCGCAGCCGCATCTTTCTCTGCTTCGCTCTTAAGCTTCGCTTCTTCGGCTTGCTTCGCCCATATCGGTTTCACCGCTGCCGTCACTGTGATCGCCGATGAATTGTTCCGGTCAGCCATAGTACTGTAGCTTCAAAATATGCTAACCCTAAATTTGGTCAAGGGATCTGGTGAAGGACAACACCGAAGAGAAATAGACCAAAGAAAAAAGAGGGGTCAATCTATAGAAACCTCAAAGTTATGGACTCGTATAGAATTAAAAAAAATTATGAGTACTTAAATGAACTTTTAATTTTATTCGTTTTTACCTATTATTTTTAAATTTCCTTTTTTTTTTTACATTAATTTGCTCTATTTGAGACTAGGGTGGACGTTCGGTTCTTCGGTTCGATTTAATCAAATTTTGGTTTAATTCTTCGATATTCGGTTTTAGAAAAGTGTGTGCCATAGTTTATACCAAATTAGATCGGTTCGGTTTGGTTTTTCTAGTTGATTTGGTTTAGTTTGATGTTTTTAAATCGATTTTTCGGTGTGAATAAAAATAAAGATGAAATATGATAAAGTGTTAAGATTTTCATCATGTATTTAATAAAAATAATGAGGGCATGGATGATTTTTTAGCAAAGATGTCAAAGGATTTGTTTCCGTTTCTTAGCATAAATGGCTGCCATTTTGCTAAAGCCTAAAGGCTTTCTCCCATATCGGAATGCTAAATGAATAAAGAAGAGAGCAATCAGCCTAGCAAACACGATGCCACGATGAACTTTCGAACAACCAAAATATAAGGACTCACAATGTACAATTATACATAAACAACAATAGTTCAACATTTTATTGACAAATATTTGTTGTCATTTAAAATTGAAAATTTAAATGGGTCATATAAATATTTTGAGTCAAAATTCAAAAGCGTATAACTATTATTAACTAAGCAATATAATTTAAATATTTTTAAATTTAGTAAATAAAACTTTGATTCTTCGGTGCACCGTAGTTTCGGGACCCTTGCGATATTTATGCCCACCCTTATTTGAGACTGAGAGATTTTTGAAAACAGACTCTTCATCCATACGAGATAATAGTAAAATTTGTATTCAAACGTTGCTCCAATCACCCTTCGGATCATAAGGAGTCATCTGTCTTATTACGTTAACTATTCTTCCTTTGTAGGATTTCGTTAAATATATTATTGTCATTGTTTCTATTTTTAAGTTTTGATCAATTTTGTGATTATTAAAAAGGTGTATATTATTAAAAAGGTGTATATAGCATTTAAAAAATCCTTTTTAAAATTATCGTATTTCCATAATATAATGTACACATTCAACTTAATATGAACTTTTTTTTTTAATTTTTATTTTGTACTTGCATTGAAGCTCGATTAAATTTAGATTTCACATTTACGCGCGATTCTTTTTTTATTAGAATAAAATACTCCCTAATAAAAGCTACAATAAAGCTCGATTATATCTAAATTTGCACAAAAAATCACACATTAAGAAGTAAATAGCAACTCTACACCCTAGACGAGTCCAAAATCTCTAATAAAACATCAAAACTCCATCACGATCATAGAAATATAAAAAATTTAAAAGTAAAAAAAAAAACCAAAACCCTTTGGCCCCCAAAGAAACAAAGTGAACATAAAAACCCATATTTTTTTATATGTCGACGCCTCAGCTTAAACCCTTTTGTTAAACCTCTTTCTTCTTTAGCTTCTTCTTCTTCTTCCCCACAGCCGAAATCTACTTACAGTGGGGGCAAAGCAATTGGGGATTCAGCAAATAATGGCAACACATTCAGATATGTATGCTGTTAAATCTCTCAACAAATCCCCGGGTCGCCGCCGTTTTACTGTAAGTTATTTTTTAGTTTTCTGAGCTGTTTTAGAGCTGTTACATGTTATAGGAAGATAAGGTAGTCGAAGATTAAGGTTCAAGTTTTGTAAGTAGTGGAATTTTTTTAGTATTATTAACTCTCTTATTATTGTTTCAATTTTAGTATTACCTGCTCGTTAGAAAGCAGAGTTGGCTGACTGCTGGTATATCTTTCATTTATGGGATTATAGTGGGTTTGTTGTTATGTTTTCATAAATTTTACTGCCTCTGGTTCAATTTGTTTCTTATTTTCCTTTTAATTTGTTGAAAAAGAATGCATTTTTCCTTGTTCGACAACTCTTTAATCGTAACTTTTCATGTCCTTTTGATGTGACATGTTTAAGAAGACAAGATTAGAAGGTATCTTTGGTACATTTAGCCTCTCTTTAATTTAAAGACCACAGTTTCAATAATTTTTTTTTTACTTTCTTAAATTTAGTGCCAACAAACAAATTTAAACAGAGGGAGTACATCTTATGTAAATGGATGCTCTTTGTTTCGACTACTAATGTTTTGAGGCGGCCTGAATATATCAACTTATTTGCAGTTGCTTGTTCTTCTTCAATTGTAAGATTTAGTGTCTATGTCGAGGGTAGTTATGTCAGACGCTTTGACTTAAAGTCGAGCCTACTAAAGGTGCAATTGCTGATAGCCTTTTTGCTAGTCTATGATGTAAAAAGTATGAATAACATTAAGCATTTTTTTACGTCTAAAATTTGTACATGAGCCCATTGTACTCATTTTTGTTGCACCTATGATTGTCAATTGTTTCTTTCCTTTTGTGGGGATTGAATTTGTTGAATTTTATGTATGGTGCAGTTCAAGACATTTTCAGAGCGGATTGAGGATGTTGACATTGATGTGTACAGAAATCTTGACCCTTTAAAAGCTGAGCCCACTGAAGGTTCCTCCTTCTTCCGGGATTGCATTACGGAATGGAGAGTACGTACTTTCATAATGTTGTTTGAAGATTACTTTTACCTTATATGTAAAAATTGTTGAATATTTAGTTAATTCTTTGTTTTGGGAGAATTTCATTGTTACAACTGTTTTTTTCATGTTGAATTGCATTAACGTTATATTTCTTCAGCGGAGTGTGAACTTTTTCGTTTTGTTAGCGTGACAGTTTCAGTCTTCTTGTTAGAGATCTTTTATATGGGTTTGAACTTAATGTTGGCGAAAAATTGTCAGCAAAACAATTCTGTTGATAATGTTTTGAGAAGTGGGATTAAGCTGTTGTTTCACAAAGTTCATTTGGAAAATTAAGTTTTGGGATACTGTTTACATCATCTTGCATTTGATTATGTTACATTTTTGTATTTGAAGAAAATCCAAACAGTTTGTAAGGGTTCAATCAGTTTTTTTTTTTTTCCTATGAGGCTGTAAAACAAAACACAGGAACAGTTGGTAAAGGGTTTTATCTTCAAAAAAAAGTTCTATAAGTTTCTCCATTGTCCAAATAGTTTGGGATGTGGTACGTGCATTTGGTTGTAGTTTCAGTACTTATAAGCACCAGTTTAAGCACATTCAACTCTTAGAGAAGTTTTAATGTAGTTCGAAGAGCTTGCAAGAAGTACCCATCAGGCATTACACCAGATCCGACACATACATGTCTAAGCAAATGAAGAGTTCATGCAATATAGCTTCTGACTGCTTTGCCATTTAATTTTGAAGTTGCTTTCAACTGCTTTTTATTGTTCGTTTCTTAGATTTTAAAATGTTTTGTCTTTTCTCTTTTGGATTTCCACTTATTCTCTTCTCTTTTTTTGGGACAAAATAACAGGAATTAAACACTGCAGAGGATTTTATTTCATTTTACGAGGAAATATTTCCCTTGGTACAGACGCTACCGCAAATTATACTGCAGAAGGAACTGATAGTCGCAAAGCTTCTTTCGAGACTGGACATGAAAGGGAGACTATCCCTTGAGCCAATCCTCGGGTATTCTGGGAACTTACTGGATTCTTTTATTGATGATTCACTTGATTTTTGCTTTTGTTCGTCTTGTGAACAGTACATCTGTTTCTCTCTAGTTTTGGAAGTTCACCACCTCTTATATCTGAAAAGATTCATAATACTAAAAAAAAATAGATTCTGATTGACCAAATTAAGAGTTATGATGAACAGGAAAAGACTTTCCGCTTATAAAAAATGTACAGGGAAAGACTTATTGAGGTTCCTTGATTTGTTCCCATTTTAATGTAACCCCTTTGCTAGTGGTGAGAGCACAAAGCATGATGTGTGGGTTAGGCTCACATCAGGGGTTCAAATCCTGTCCCAGAAAAGCTGGTATTTAAGTGGTGTTGGAAGGGGGGCGTTATCTACCAAGTTTTGAACTACACGCCACTGGCCTCATAGATTTCTCAGTTAATAACAAAATTAAAAAAGAAAGAAGAAAATATTACTCATTTCATTGTTTTTTGAAGCATAAATGCTACTTTGTTATCTACTTCAAAATTACATTAGGCTCTCAAATCTCGTAAAAAATTCCTGTATCTGTAAAGTGCTTAACTATTCCTAAAAATACATTATTGTTCCCATCATTTTCTTAATAGAGCGCCAGAGATGAAGTGCTTAACTATTGCTTTTTCGTCTTTATTGTCACGTTCCGTTATTGATGAGCTATAGTTATCTGTAGGTTGATTGCAGCCTTATCTAGAGATCTCCTGGAGGACTTCTTACCGTGAGTGCTGCTTCTGTATGATTTTCTTCTTTCTTCATGCCGATGAACATTGTGGGGGATTGATTAGCACCTTGCTTATAGTTTCACAACAGTAACATTTGGAAATAGTATCGTCATTTCTGGGAACAATTCCCTAATATTGTGGCCTTTGCTGTCAATTTTTGTTTCTTATCTTGTGTGGCTGTCTTTTTGTTTTTATCCTTCTCATTTTGCAGGTATTATCTTCATATTTTAAATTGGTACATTTCATTGGTTTCTGTTTTATTTGTTTCCCTATTATGTTGCTCGGACTTTTCAATAAGGTCAACGGATGCATGTCGGATTCTCTAAAAGTAGTGTATTTTTTGAAGAATCTGACACAAGTTCAGCATCGAAAGAGAAGCGTCCGTGCAACTTAGTTTCCCTGTGTTTCATCTGTTTAATTCAACAGTGTCGTGAATGGTAAAAATTATTCCATATAACGTTGAAGACTTTAAGTATTTGTTGGTATGTGCAGATCAACCCAGTCCTAGAACTTCTACAAGTTTGGCATAAAAAACACATTTCACAGTTTTACCCATATCTTTATGCTAGCTTATTCCACTATGTTCTAATACTTCAGTAAGTTTATGCATGCAGCACAGGTTTTAGTTGTTCCTTTAATAATTCTAGTCATATTTTTGTTGCCAGCTTTCTCCAGAGGATTGCTGACTCTTTGGCATGTCTTCTCAAAAGTGGTGCTGATAGGGAACCAGATATAATTGAGCAGGTACTGGGTTCTCCACAAAGTAATCTTGTGTATGCCAGCCTCAACATTATCTTCATATCAGATCCGAGTTCAATTCTTTGTTGTTTTGCAGATTTTCAGGTCATGGTCTTTTATTATGATGTACCTGCAAAAATATCTTGTTAAAGATGTTGTTGATGTTCTAAAGTAAGTTTACCCAACTATCAAAGCTTCATTTTGCAGATTTGACTGTGATTCTCTGTCAATTCAGCAGATCATATTTATAAGTTGTTCTCTGCAAATAATTGGAGGTTCCACTTGTTTTGGGTGTTAGCAAGTAGCTTATCCCTCTCTCTCTCTCTCTCTCTCTCTATTTACAGGGTAACAGTACAATTAAGATACTATCCCAAGGAGTATGTCCACGAATTTATGGCCGACTCAGTATCATTCATATTGAGGAATGCTCCTGTTAAACAACTTATAAAAGGTATTCTACCTGTGTGCCTGTCATGTGTTCTTGGAGAAATTTCTATTCGTAGAGATTTAATTGCAAAAGAATATTTGACCTGACCTGTTTTAAGCTATCAGTTTAAAATGTAATAATCAACTGTTTCTATGTCTTAGCTTTGTATATCACTCCTTTATGACCCTTCTTTGATGGCGTACTATCTTGTAGCTTTTAATGCTTTGGGGTTAAACAATTTCGTCATCTCCAAATCTAAAGAAATGAAATGCATGGAAACTGGCATAATTTGTGTTTATGAACTTTTTAGGTGCCATTTCAAGTATATCTGTTACGGATGTATTCTTGTTTGCCACTTTTGGGACTGATTTACTATTATATATTATTGCCTTTCATCATAGTTGGGCAATTTGGCTGCGCAGGGAGATTTAGTCTAATTTCCTTCATTGTTACCGTCCTTGCTCCCTGTTCTATTTATTTCATTTTCTTTTGTCCTCTTATGCTGTGCGCTACATTCAAATGATTACATAGGCAACGCACATATGGAGAGAGTTAATATGACCAGCCTTTTGTGTTCTTAGTTTTGCCCCTAGTAGATCTTATCCTGCGCATTATTTAGACCTTAAAGTTTTAATGATGTTTTTTAATACAGCATGATGCTGGACTGTATTATGTCAATTCTTCATTATGTTTTTTAAAGCTTGTGGCTGAGAAGTGCAATAATATGTCTTCAAATGGTCAACTGTTATGCAACAAGTTAACTGTTGTTTCCAAACAAAATATTGATCAAGTAGAACAGGGTTATCTCTTTCAGGTGGTAAACCCTATTAATCAGTGAGGTAGTTGAGAAGACTAGGAAAAGAAGCAATATACCTATTATGGTTCATTTTTTTTCTAGCATCTGGGTTTGGCATCCATCGTGCAAATCAAGAATTTATCATAGAAATCCTGATTGAACCCTGATAAGAACCATATGACGATGACTCATAGACAATTTGTTTCTAAATTAGAAGTATGAAACTTCATCAGAAAAAAAGATCAAGAAGAATTAAAGAACTGACTAGTCAATAAGCTTGTACAAAGATTTCTGTAAATAAACCCTGTAAAGAGATGCTCAATGTCTGGCAATTTTCTCTTTGATATGCCTGTTTCATGGGAATATAACAGTAAGAATCCTAGGCTGAAATTAGAAAACATTAGTCTTCAAAAAGAAGTGTTAAATACCATCAAATTTGTTATGAATGCTCTAATATTACCAAGCATCTCGGTAGTTCCAGATAAGGGCTTAGGATGTATTGTCACTCTTCCTATGCCTAGACAGAATATAAATGCAGTTGCTGTTATTAGATATTCAGATTTTCTGGAAATCAACTCAAGAGGTATCACTTTGCAGTTCCTTCCTGTTCTGATCTCTTTTGTGTATCATTCTGTTCCTACATGTTTTTTGCTTTTATCATGGGTGAGCAAGGTAAGCACACTGCTATCTTCAGCCAAACATTCCTCATTGCTGTTAACTTCTTGAAACCAACAGGTGTGAGGAAGCTTATGTTTGAAGTTGCGAAGAAGCCATTGGAAATAAGAAAGTCTGCTGTCAGTTCACTATTGTGGTATGTTGTGAGAGGAAGCCCCTCAAGGTTACACTCAAGGGCTGAACAAGTGTTACGCCTACTGACTGACAAGTCTCTGTTTGTAATAGGTGATCAGTTCACAGGGGGTAAGCTCATCTACCACTGCAGTACTTCCTATTTTGCTGCCTGCAGAAAATTCAAAGTGCTAGCTCCGTATAAAATTGCGCTTAGATCTTTCCATGCTCTATATTTTCAGGTGGTAGGGATTTACAAAATTTACTGTGATTTACGTATGAGCTAGAGGATAAATGTCTAAAAAAAAATTTCCGAACATAAAATTCACCGTGACTTTAATCATGTTTACTCACTTCATATTAATGCTTTCTTTCTATTTAATGGTTTTAAATATTATTTGGAGCAATGAAATTGTTAAAACCTTATAAGAAATGGAAGTGTTATTACAATCTGTCATATTGTTGTGTCTGGCTTTTCCATTTGACTTGTGTTTTTTGGCAAAGTGTAGGTGCTGAGGCTATTCTTGAAGTTCTTGTTCTAGCACTGCAGAGATTATGTGAGGAATTGGAAGCTACAGAGTTGGAGTTGATGTGGGTTTGCTTATATGACGAGATAAGGGGGTGTGTATCTCAAGGCCACCTATTGCACCTTGGTCGCCTTTTGTCCCTTCTTGTTTCTACCCTGCAAGCTAATTACATTCAGAAAATTTCTGGTAGGCTATAAGCGATGTCCATGTCCATTGCCTTGTACATACTGAAATAGTTTTCTAAGATATTTTGCTTATTCCAGATTACCAAGGGGTGCTACAATTGATCCAGTTACTTGTACAGACTTACATTCTGCCTTATCCTACTGTGAAGGAAATTGATCAAGCATCAAACATTGTTGACAAAGTTATGCAGTCAATGCTTTGCATTCTTGATGGTCTATATAGAGCTAATAATATTTCTACTCTCTCTTCTGTTTCAATGCAATGGACTCCTGTGTTTGATTTGAGGAATAAGAGGTATTGCCTTTCTTTTGCAAATGTGAGCTTGTCTTCCAGGTGACGTTTCTTGCTTGTTTCCCTAACAATTGCCTAATTTTGTAGTTTGCTGTCTTTTGTCGAAGATCTTCTATTGAAGGACCCTTGCATTGTCCATTTCTTCAGAGCTAGCATTATAAGGTCCTGCCCTTGTCCCTGGCTTCACTTTGCACATGAAAGCACACTTCATGGGATGAATTGTGGTTTCTTGTTTTTTGGTATCTTTATATGTGATAATTAATGGTTGCTAACTGATTTTAAATCTTTGAATGACATTTCAGTGCATTAAATGATATGATTGAGATTTCAGAAGAAGAGGTTATACATTTGCTGCAGATCTTTTTTAAGAGGCTGCCAGCACAAGGGCATAGCTTCTTGGATGAAGTTCCAAATGAGAAGATTTCAAGAATTCATAGTTTTCTCCGAGAAGGCATTGGCCGCTGGATTCTGCGGATTCAAAAGAAACCATATTCTGCCCAAATTGACGAAAATGAGTTAGCCATTCTGTGGGGAATCGTAGCCTGTTACCCTATAGCAGGTGGTTCAGCGAATGAGTCATTGCTAATGGACTTGGTTGATGCTCTAGATGAGCTTTTGAATACTGAATCTGGTAAGACATGTTATCTGAGATGAGTTAGATTTCTTGGGGAGAAACTTAGCTATATAAAGTTCTATACCACCTTTGGTATTTGTTGGACAAAAAATAACAAATATTTCACACACCAAGTGCTAAAATTTAATTGGGGATGTTCATGATATGTACCTTAGTGCCTATATGCTAGAATGTGACATCTATTTCTAAAAGAAGTGCATCTTTGATGACCTTGTTGCTGTGACCTCCCCGCCCCCTCCCCTCCAATGTATAGTGAATTTTTTTCACTAAAACTTATTACATGTCTCTTTCTGACTGTCCTTTGTGTGCTTTGCATTTCTTAGCTGATATTGCTGGGCATCCCAGAACTACCTGGCAGAGCTTGGTTGGTGCTGCATTGGGTTCTTATTGCAAGTCAGTGGCCAATCGAAATTCTAGATATGATGATTCTGTCGTAAGAAGTTTCTTAGATCTGGCAAGGAAGCACAGGACATGTTCTCAAGTGTTGTCTCCAGTAGCTGATTTTTTGGATTCAGTTTGTGGGTATGTTCATATTTGTTTGAAATCAGGTTTTGTAACTCTTTTTGCTCCTCCTTTCAGTTGGTAACCCCTTACAATTATGCTTGAAGGTCCATAATCCAAGCTGATGCAAGCACTAAAAAGTATCACCCAGAGCTTTTAGTGACTAAGTTGGTGGATGCCTTAGGCGTGTTTGCTGCAAATTTGAGCCACCACGACAAGAATTTGCGGCTTTCGACCCTGAGAATATTGTGCCACTATGAACCTTTGTCTGATGTCAGTTCTGCTAATGAACAGCCCCTTGAGAAGAAAATGAGAATGGATAATCCTCAGACCACTCTTGTGGATTACAATGGCAATAATGTATGAATGTGATACCTTCTCATTTTGTTATATAATTTCTGCTGTCACTAATCCTTTCCTGGTTATTTCCAGGTGATTCATCTCCTACTTTTGATTGAAGAAACGCCTCTTTCTATTGCGACCAGTAGAAAAGTCATCCTACTGATATCCAAAATACAGATGAGTTTATCTGCTGGAAGGGTAGCTGAAGAGTATATGCCTGTTGTTCTCAGTGGAATTATTGGAATCTTTCATAACCGTTTTAGCTATTTGTGGAATCCGACATTGGACTGCATAGCTGTCCTCCTCAGTCAATACTTTGGGCTGTTGTGGGACAGATATATTGAGTACCTTGATCATTATCTGTCTGTTTTTCTGGGTTCTTGTGATGAAGCTGCTCAAAGCAAGGGGGAATCATTAGAAACAGCTAATGGTAGGTTCCATCTATTTTATTCCAGATCTCAAAGATAAATTTTATCTGTTGGCTAGCTTATCTTTTAGTCCATACAGTCCACCGGCTATTCTTTTTATCCACAGTGGTTTCACTTTAGTGTTAATTATTGTGATATATCTGCAGATTTGAATGGAAGCTTTAGGACTTATGTCTGTCCGGTGTCTGATGGTGCGTCATGTGCAACAGTTTTTTCCTTGTTGATTCAGTGCTTACAGAGAATTCCATCTGTTGCTGAATCACGTTCACGACAAATCATACCTCTGTTCTTGAAGTTCCTGGGCTATAATATTGAAGATCTTAAGAGGTGCATTTTTATTTTTCAACTATAGTTTTTAAGGTTTGGTGTGCGCGCGCGCTTCTATCTTCTCCAATTGACCAGTGCTTATCTGCTTGTTCTGGAAAATGCAGTGTGGAATTATTCAATCAGGAGAGTTGTAAGGGGAAAGAGTGGAAAAGCGTTCTTCAAGAATGGCTGTCCTTATTCAGACTGATGCGAAACTCTAGGTCTTTTTATCTCAATCAGTTCTTCAAGGAGGTTTTACTATACAGGTTTGCATTGTGGATGATTCTCAATAGTCAAAATTAGTGTACTTCATTAAATCTTTTTTGAGGTTACTTATTTATTGCATTCTTCCTTCTTTATTTTTTTTTGGGGGGTGGGGGTTCAGGCTTCTTGAGGAAGATGATGCTGACTTGCAAAGTAAGGTCCTTGATTGTCTGTTAAATTGGAAAGATGACTTCTTACTTCCGTATGATCAGCATCTAAAAAATCTGATAAATTCGAAAAGTCTGAGGGAGGAGCTCACGACGTGGAGCTTATCTAGGGAATCAGATCTTGTTGATACGAGGCATAGAGCTTTCCTTGTGCCTATTGTTATCAGAGTACTGTCTCCAAAAGTCAGAAAGTTAAAGGCGCTCGCTTCTCGTAAGGTATTTATGAAATTTATTCAATTTTCTCTGGCCTCTAGTATCATAGCTTTTTGTTTCCCGTTCTTTACGTTTTCTTCTTTATTTACCATATCCAGTATAATACAGTAACTCAATGCATTATTTGTCTCAGCATGCAAGTGTCCATCATCGAAAGGCAATTCTTGGCTTCTTAGCTCAGCTAGATGTTGAAGAGCTTCCTCTTTTCTTTGCTTTGCTGATAAAACCCCTTGTATCGTCTTCACAAGGTGCTGCAGCAAAGACCTCATGGCCCTGGACTACACCTGGAGTTCTTCAGCATGGGCTTGACTCATTTAGTGTCTTGGAGCGTTTTTCCAGAGATTGTATCAATGCCATTTCATGGAAGAAGAGATATGGTTTTCTACATGTAATTGAGGATATTGTAGCTGTTTTTGATGAAGCGCACATTAGCCCTTTTCTTGATCTGTTAATGGGATGCATTGTGCGTCTCTTGGACAGCTGTACATCAACTCTTGAAGGCACACGAAATGATGGGGTGCTGGCTGATCATGCTCACCAACTGGAGGATAAAATCGTGGTAATGTCATCATCTGCTGCAAGTCTAGCAGGTTTAATTTTAGAAAAAGAAGGACTGATGTTGTTGCCCAAAATATTGTATTAGGTGGTTGACACTAGATATTAACAGTAGATGATTTTGTGTATCCCTTGATTTGGTTTTTGGTGGTTGGCAGTATTCGTATTCCTTTTCTTTGCCAGATCACCCTTGAGCAATAACCTAGAAGAGGTAGCTTTTTGGAGGGTGGTTGGTCAATTGTTCATAAAATTTATGGCTTACAATGGGGAAGGGATGGGAGGTACGAATTTGCCCATTTTTCCAGTTAGAGTAAATTTCATTTTGGTTTCAATAGGCCACAGGAACACTCTGTATAGTACGCCATTTTCTTTTCATGGGTATTTAAGTTTGACCTCGAGAGGAATTCAAGAACTTTTAGCTGCTGCTAACGTAGTTTTCCTCTATGTAATCTCTGAGAAAATTAAAGGGAACTTTGTGTTTGGGTGTGGTTTGTGGAGGAGTATCGTGAAGGGGTGGGAGGAAGCTAAACAAATTAAGCGCAACCTCTAAGGGCCCTTAATTTGTTTGATATGCAATGAGTGGTGCTGGGTACTGTGAAGGAAGTTGTGCAAAGTTGGACCCAAAGGAGGGGGAAGAGAAGCACAATCATGTAGATCATTTGGAAAGAGAGCAGTAAGATGGCATTTGAATGGTTGGAACTAGACTTTGTGAAAATGCAAATTAGTGTTTTATCTCTAGTTTCTTTTTGGTGTATTTGCGAGGTCCCTATTTGTATGGAGGATTGGATCGTTTTTGTTGAGAACCATGTTTTGATGTAGGTTCTCTTCTTTTGATATATGGTTTGCACACGGGGTCCCCCTCAATTGATAATCAAATTATTTACCTTATTAGAAGAAAGGCGGCTCTGTGTTTCTGGTGAAGTTGCAAATTGAAAGAAGAAAACTTATTAACCAGTGTTTGAAAATACTGTATAAAAAATCTTATTAACCAATGTCTTTGTTTTTGTGCAGACAAACATGGCTGCAAAGCAGTGCAAGGATTTGAGATCTTTATGCCTGAAGATTATCTCTTTTATCCTTAGCAAATTCGAAGATCATGATTTCAGTCCTGAATTTTGGGATTTGTTCTTTATGTCAGTAAAACCTTTAGTTGCCAGTTTCAAACAGGAAGGTGCTAGTAGTGAGAAGGCTAGCTCGTTATTCTCTTGTTTTCTGGCTATGAGTAGAAGTTCCAAACTTGTGCCTCTGTTGTCCCGAGAAAAGAATCTTGTACCTGATGTATTTTCGATGCTAGCAGTCTCAACAGCATCAGATGCCATCGTTTCATCGGTTCTCAAGTTTGTGGAGAATCTGTTATATCTTGATATTGAGCTAGGTAATGAAGACAACCCGCTTAGGAGATTACTGCTTCCTCACGTTGATGTACTAGTATGCAGTTTGCATCATCTTTTTGTACATGATGGTGCACATAAAAGGTATGACAATGTGAAATTAACGTTGTTGCTTTATTTTCTTTCCCTCTTTGGAGATTATGTCAATTTATTGGACTACAATATGGGTACTATGCTCAAAATTGACCCATATGCTGAAAACATTTCCTTGCTTGTTATTGCTTATTGCACAAATCTTTAAACTAATCCATGTAAATTGTATATTCGTTTGGCTTGCGGCTTACCAGCCTCAATATTGTTCCTTAGCTGATATTACAAATTTTGACAGTCACCTCAAAATATGATGTCTTATGACATTTTAACAATTAGAGAGCCTATCAAAATGTGTTATTTTCACATCAAATGTGGATGGATAATAATTTATGTAATGCTTTGCCTAGTGTGGGTTACCTCTCCAATGTAGTTTGCGAGCTATTGCATAGGAGCGAGGTTTTACCCCGTGCGCACCCAAAGGGTGGCGGCTGCGGGTTTCCCTTGTCATAAAAAAAAAATGTGCGTAAAAGCTCATGTTTTGTCTGACCACAGTTTTACTTGCACTGGTAAGTGCTAACTATGAGTACTCACATAGGACTCAATTATCATCTTAAAGAATGTAGTGGCACTCTTAAACAACTATCCAGGTCAGTGAAGGAAAAATTCTTTTTTCAAGAAGTACTCTAGTATGAATTTATTTTACTTGCACACACACAGACAGATCCAACCAGATCTTTTCTTTGCAGTTTTCTAGCTTTATCTTCCATAGTTCTCCCACCCCACAACTACAAGAGAGAGTATACGTGTCCTCCACTAGTCCACCCTACATGGCTAAGTGGACTTGGCATGCTCTTTATGTAATTAAGTGTTATATGAGATGCACTAGCATCAGTTCTCCTCTTAAATGATGTATTCACTTTTCCAGGAAGATTGTCAAATATCCTGGGGAAAAAGAGCTCAATGTCTTCAAGCTTTTATCAAAGCACATAAAGGGACCATTGGCTGCAAGGAAGTTTCTTGACATCTTGCTTCCAGTTCTGTCAAAGAGATCCAAAGACCCTGGTCAGTGTCTCTCAGTTTTGTCTTACAGTTTAGGTGGACCTGTTTGGTCTCATGTCCTTGCTCTTTTTCTAAGATTACGTTTCTTTCTTGCTGCAGAAATTTGTGTAGGCACTTTACAGATTATTAAGGATATTGTAGAACCATTGGGTAGTGAAAGCAGTAAAAAAATTGTCAAATCTGTTTCTCCACTCGTAATTTCTGCTGGCTTGGATGTCCGTACTTCTATTTGTGATGTTCTTGATGCTGTCGCAGGGAATGATTCTTCTGTACATCCTACGGTATTACTAGACCATCTAATTTTCTTTTGAACTTGTTGCTTTAGGTGTTTGTTGACGTAAACCCTCTTAATTTCATACAGGCAAATCTTCTTCGTGAATTGAATGCCACGTCTACTGTAGAGTTGGGAGATCTTGATTATGATACCGTGATTGCTGCTTATGAAAAGATAAGTGCAGATTTTTTCCACACTGTCCCAGAAGAGCATGCATTGATTATTCTGTCACATGCTATACATGATATGTCATCGGGGGATCTTATTTTGAGACAGAGTGCATATAGATTGTTGCTTTCTTTTGTGGAGTTTTCTAGTCAAATACTCGATAGAGAGTTGAAATCTGAACAAGAATCTTCGGGAGCCTGGGTTAGGCATATACTAAGCAACTTCTTTTTGAAGCACATGGGTACTGCAATGAACAAAGAAGATACAATCCAGAAGGTATGTAATACAAGAGCTGAAAAGGCTTAAGTTATCTGGTTACTTTTCTCTATTTTCCTTTCTTGCCTTTGATTTCCTTTTGTTTTTTCCAGCCATCAACACTTGAATCAGTTATTTGTTTTGCTAGTGGTTATTCTCATGCAACATGTTTTTTTTGTCTATATGTCTCAAGATTCCTCTCCCCCGCTGGTCTGTAGAGGACTGACCCGGTAGTGGAGGGAGGGACATTGTTAGGCTGTAGTGGGCAGATATTATATCTCACATGGATTGGAATTTCTGCTAATGTTGGTTTTCTGATTTTAGGTATGGATCGATCTACTTCGAGATATGGTCCTGAAGCTTCCAACAGTGGAAGACTTCAATTCATTTGCAGTTCTTTACAGTGAAGATCCAGAGCAGGACTTTTTCAACAATATTGTGCATTTGCAAGTAAGTTATTCCAATGCCATACTTTTTTGGTATATGCTATATCTACTCTGCAAGTTAATCTTAAGTTGGTGTAAAGTTACTGCTCCATTTTATTTATGCTTCTCCATTAGTAGTATTAGAAGTATGAGTTTATTGCTTTTACAGGAAGATTCTTCAGTACCTTGGACCCTCTCATGATGCTATTTATTCTCTTTTTTTTTAAAGGACACATGGTCCAAAAACTAGTTCTTTCTGTGCTTTCTCAGCTTATGCCATTACATGTTTGTTTATTCAGAGACACAGGCGAGCAAGGGCTTTGTTACGCTTTAAGAATGTCATCAGTTCTGGGAATCTGTCTAAGGTGGTTACTTGCTTTTTTCTTTTAAGCATCAATTTGTGCTCTGTATTGCTAAGCTGTACTAATAGTTGGGAATAATTCTGGTGCAGGTTCTCATAAATAAGGTGTTTATCCCTCTTCTCTTTAAAATGTTGCTTGATGGACAAGTTGGAAAGGGTGAAAATATTAGAAGTGCATGTTTGGAAGCTGTTGGATCAATTTCTAAATTCATGGACTGGAGATTGTATTATGCATTACTCAATAGATGCTTTCGGGAGATGACACTGAAATCAGATAAACAAAAGGTGTTATTGCGGTTAATAAGCTCCATTTTGGACCAGTTCCATTTCTCAGAGACTACTTCTGATCATGTCACCAAGGATTCTATGCAAGATATTCAAAATACTAGCGGCAAAGTCATTGGCTTTTCTGAACTTGCGGAAATACAAAAGTGCCTCCAAAAGGATATGCTTCCCAGGGTACACAAAATGTTGACTGCTGATACTGATAATCTCAATGTAAACATCAGTCTAATTCTGCTTAAGTTGCTCAAGCTACTTCCTGGAGACATCATGGAATCGCACCTTCCATCTATAATGCACCGCATCGCGAATTTCCTTAAGAATCGTTTGGAAAGTGTTCGTGATGAAGCCAGAGCTGCTTTGGCTGCTTGTCTAAAAGAACTAGGGCTGGAGTACTTGCAATTTGTTGTCAAAGTCTTGAGAGGCACTCTGAAGAGAGGATTTGAATTGCATGTTTTGGGATTCACTCTCAATTTTCTACTATCAAAGTTTCTTCTAAATCCCAGTAGTGGGAAGTTGGATTATTGTTTAGAGGATCTTCTCTCCATTGCAGTAAATGATATACTTAGTGATGTTTCAGAGGAGAAAGAGGTTGAGAAGATTGCTTCAAAGATGAAAGAGACTAGGAAGCAGAAGTCATATGATACCCTTAAATTGATTGCCCAAAGCATCACATTCAAAACACATGCTCTGAAGCTGCTTGCACCAATTCTTAAGCATCTACAAAAGCAGCTGACTCCAAAAGTAAAATCAAAATTTGAGAATATGTTCTCTCATATAGCTGCTGGAATACAGTGTAATCCTTCCGTTAACCAGACGGAACTCTTTATCTTTGGATATGGTCTTATTAAAGATGGCATAAAAGATGAATCTCCAGGGCGTGCAGAGACATCGACTTTAATGGAAGTTAAGCAAAAGAAAGATGAAGTAAGCAGCCATATTGCTAAATCAGATAAGTTGATCAGCGTTGATCCACGATATTCCCATCTTATTACTGAATTTGCTCTTGGAGTGCTTCAGAATTACATGAAGAACATGAAATTTGACAAGAAAGATGAGCAGTTGTTGTCAATGCTAGATCCATTTGTAAGATTATTGGGTGAATGCTTAAACTCAAAATATGAGAATGTCATGTCTGCCTCACTTAGGTGCTTATCTCCTCTGGTGCGGCTCCCTTTGCCATCACTTGAATCTCAGGCAGAGAAGATAAAGAATTCATTACTGAATATTGCTCAAGGTTCAGTAACTTCCAGTAATCCATTATTGGAGTCTTGTGTTAAGTTGCTAACTGTGCTATTGCGTAGCACTAAGATCACACTTTCTACGGATCAACTGCATATGCTAATCCAGTTTCCTCTTTTTGTTGATCTTGAAAGAAATCCCTCTTTTGTGGCTCTCTCTCTGTTGAAAGCAATAGTGAGTAGGAAGTTGGTAGTTGCAGAAATCTATGATATAGTTAACCGTGTTGCAGAGTTGATGGTGACTAGTCAAGTTGAATCAATTCGTAAGAAAAGCAGCCAAATTTTGCTGCAGTTTTTACTGGACTACCATATATCCGAGAAACGTCTTCAACAACATCTTGATTTCTTACTTTCAAACTTAAGGCAAGGACATAAGGGCACAATCAATAATTTCATTTTGTAAAATTTATAGGTGGTGACATCTCTGTAATGATGTTTTTTAATTTTTCAGATATGAGCATTCAACTGGAAGAGAAGCTATCCTTGAAATGCTTCATGCTGTTATAATGAAATTCCCAGTTAGCATCATAGATGAACAATCTCAGACGTTTTTTCTGCATTTGGTGGTTTGTCTGGCGAATGATCGTGACAACAGAGTCCGTTCAATGACTGGTACAGTCATAAAGTTACTTGTTGGACGAGTCAGCCCCCGTTCACTCCAGTCAATTCTTGAGTTTAGTCGGTCCTGGTATCTGGGAGATAAACCTCATTTATGGAGTGCCGCAGCACAGGTAAACGAGTGAAAATCCCAAACTGCTCTTTTGTTCAACTACATTTTGCCACCGTGGAGCAAGTTTGGAAATACTGAAGAAGGATTACAAGTTCCTTATGTCATTCACTTTTTCCATATTCGTTTATGTATATGAACTATGAATTAAATAGCCGGAAGAATGGACAAAAACTGACCTCATTATTTTTTCATGAATCTGAGATATAACTCCTTCCTCATCAAAAAATAGAAAACATGTTTCAAGACTTCATTATTTCTTTTACAGGTTTTGGGGTTACTGATTGAAGTACTTAAAGATGGTTTCCAAAAGTATATTGATAGCCTCCTACCTGTTATGAGAAACATCTTGCAATCTGCTGTTAATGTTCTTACAAATAAGCAAGTGGATCTACCGAATGATGCAACAATTTCATCTTGGAAAGAAGCATATTATTCACTGGTTCTGTTTGAGAAGATATTAAATCAATTTCCTAAGTTGTGCTTCAGAAAGGATCTTGAGGTATTTATTCCTTTCTTGTAATCCTATGTTAGAAATTAAAGTGACTACTACTAGGTACCAAATGATTACTTCTGTAAATAAGACAAGAACAACATATGAACATTTATAAGATTTGCCTGCCATCCAGACTTATTCTATTGGAATAAAATGGAGCTAATGGATATTCATAACTGTTTGAATGCCTTTTGAGACATTGTTTTGATTCTATAGCACATATTGGATGTTTGTTTCTGTAGAATGTAAAAAGATAAAATATCTTCTATATCTATCCTCTATAGAATGGATATTAGTCTCTGTAGAATTAAAAAAATTACTATATTTTCTCTCTCTATCCTTTATTTCATTAGTGCTAGTGCTGCTGCATTGTATTATTTTAGCTATGGTGTTAAAGTATAGGAGAGCTAAAACCAAATCATCCATAATATGTCCAACTTGGCATATGGACAAGGGGACTTATGTGAAAACCACTGGACCTCATTTTGCTTTGTGATAGATTTAAGAAATCATTTACTTTCTGGTGTGGCTAAAACCACTTCGGTGAAATTGCTTTGGTCCTCAAACTTAGGCAGCATGCCAAAAGATAGTTTGCAACTACAGACTAGGTGTAAAGTTAAGAAGTATTTGAAAATCAAGTGCTTAGAGTTTGAATAGTATACTGGGCTTAAAGTTTGAAGAGGATACTTTTACTTTGGTTTGATGCACTTGAGCCGAGGTTTTTTCCGAAACAGCCTCTCTACCTCCACGAGGTAGTGGTAAGGACTGCGTACACTCTACCCTCCCCTGACCCCGCTTAGCGGGATTTCACTAGGTATGTTATTGTTGTACTGGAGAAAGTACGCTCCACAGCTACCACACTGCCATTTCCAGATTGCCAATATTTGTCCTGTTCTTTGGATAAATTCATATTTGTTTCCTGACTATTATTTTTATTGACATCTCATAGGATCTGTGGGAAGCAATCTGTGAGTTGCTTTTGCATCCGCATCTGTGGTTGCGCAACATATCAAACCGTCTTTTGGCTTGCTACTTTGCCACTGTGACTGAGGCTTGTAAAGAAAGTCTCGAACTGCCACAAGAAGCTTACTTTTTGATGAGGCCAAGTAGACTTTTCTTCGTAGCTACTTCTCTTTGTTGTCAGCTGAAGGTGCTGCAGACTGATGATGCTGCCAGTGATCTCATTACTCAAAATCTTGTCTTTTCAATTTGCTCTCTGCATTCATTCTTAGGAAAAAGTGAATGTAAAGATAAGTTCTGGTCCACCATTGAACATGACGAGCAGGGACTTCTACTTAAGGCTTTTCAACAGCTTGATTCAAGGAAAGGGAAAAACATCTATCTGTCTCTTGTGTCTGACCTTAGCGATCAAGAAGATGAAGGCCAACGCTACTTGGTCATTTCTTATTTGCTTAAGACAATGGGGAAGATTTCCCTTCATGTGGAGGATATGCAGGTGAGTGATTAATTAAGGAGCAAAAATTTTCTTAGCCTAGTCATTGCTATGTGATTTACCTTCTCGTTGTTTTTCCAAAAAAATATTTCAGGCCTTACTCTCCCATATATGGTGCTCTAGGAGTGCCTGTTCTCATGCTGTGGAATGTGCACATTTTTTTGCAGATGAGAATTATCTTCAATTGTTTCAAATCAGTTTCACCAAAGCTTATAGATCAGAGTAGATTGTTGTCCCCTGAAGGTGAGGTTGATTGCCAAAGCTTTGCATATCATATGCTGTTGCCACTGTACAAAGTTTGTGAAGGATTTGCCGGAAAAGTTATATCAGGTATGGTCTCTCATTCAATCTCTTGCAAACTTATTGTTTCAAGTGTCTGTCCATACTATCTTATATGCAAAGTGCTAGCTGCATTTACAAATGTTCTTCACTTCCTCTTTTGTCTTCCGAGTGATTAAACTTTGTAGTCCTTAATATATTTGATGATCACGTTTGCATCATCTCCACAGACGACGTGAAACAACTGGCTGAAGCAGTGCGGGAGAGCATAAGCAATGTTATAGGAACACATATATTTGTCCAAATCTACAGTCATATAAGGAAGAATATCAAATCGAAGAGGGATAAGAGGAAACAAGAAGAGAAGGTCATTGCTGTCGTCAATCCAATGAGAAATGCCAAGAGAAAGCTGAGGATATCAGAAAAGCATAAAGCACACAAGAAGAGGAAAATGATGGCAATGAAGATGGGAAGATGGATGTAGTAGAAAATGTGTACTATTATAGGGCTACAAAGCCATTATTAGGTATGAACTATTGAGCATCGATTTTCGATGGCAGTAGCTTCTATAGAAAATTTTGTTTAATTTATGTAACCAAATTTTCCATTGTATAGTGGTAGTATGTTGAGTGAAAAATTGAATCAACTTTTTCAATGTATAGTGAATATAGTGTCTCTTTGATTAACAAACAATGCCAGAGAACATTGTAAGTGATTGAACTGTGTAATTTATTGATTTTTAGTAGTGGAGAAGAATCTTCTTCCTTTTTTTTGGAATGCAAAAAGAAGATACATGTGTTTTTACTGTGTGTGTCACACTGAATGGAAATATATGTAAAAGCACATTTTTTCTAAAGTTTTGCATATAATAGTTAATCCTTGTATTACTTCATAGTGGCAATACCTCTAAATAAGGTAAATAATATTAAAAACTTTCAATGTAAAATATTCTTTTAAATATAAAAGTTACGGATTTGACAGAACTCAGTAATGTTGATTCAAAGTCATGTATTTATGTCAGGGCATAAGGGGTGCATCTTCCATAGAAGTTATGGATTTCAAGTAGTTTAAGCAGGTGTTTATATCATTATATGTGATATTTGAATTTTTTTTTAAAATATTTGGAAGTTGAAATTGTACTTAGACTTTGATGGACATGTAGAAGTTGCGAGTGAAATACACTCACTCAAAAAGTTGATCATAATTACGTTATCAAACTTAATTTCTTTTTGGTTTTCAAGAGATAAAACTTGAGATAAGATATAAGTATTTCTAGACTGATCGAAATCTTAGCTAAATTAAGATTCTATTATTCTCGAACTTATTTTTTGTAATTCTGTACATCTTTTTGACCTACGTGGACTTCAAACATCTCCCTGTTGAGTCACGGAGTGTGCCACATAAGTCAAAAAGGTATAAATTACAAAAAAATATGAGTTCAGAGGTAATATGACCTTAGCTTAATTAAAGTATGTTGTTGAGATTTCGATCATACTTTATGAGATACTTGACTTTGTATTCCTTTGGATATTTCATATAATATAGGAAAAAAGGACAAATATACTTCGAACTATCGTAAATGACCCTTCGTCATACTTTAGGGACATTGATGCCCCTACCGTTCAAAAACTAGAGCGTATATGTTCTTCACTCTAACGGAAGATTAAATAGGGACACGTGACGCAATCTTATCCATAGATTCGATATTGGATCAGTGGATAAGATTATGACACGTGTATGTACGGTAATATAAAGGGTATATATGCTCTAATTTTTGAACGATAGGGGCACCAATATCCCTAAAGTATGACGTAGAGTATCCACATATCATTTACGATAGTTCGAGGGTATATGATCATTGGCATCATCATCTCATCCCATCGACTAAATAACTCCTAAATGAATTTTGATCAATTATTTCAATCCACTTGTCGATAGTGTGAAAGAGATGGAAAAAAAAAACTGATAGAGTTGTGCTGACAATTAATGTGAAAGCAAGTCACTCATTATCTACAAAAGTCTCCCTGGTCCACAACTGAATTATTGGAACTATAAAATTTAAAAATATTTTTATTTATTTTTAAATTGTAGAAATAAAAATGATCAGTATTCTTAATAACGTAAACAATTAAAAATGTATATCTATCAAATATCTTGAGAAACTTCACTTTTATTTCTGTTAACTTCTTTGGGCTTTTAAATGACTTGCCCAAAATTAAATTTCCAGGAACAAACAATTACTTGTGGGTATATAAATAGCTGCTTCACTCATTTCTATTTAATTAATTAAACAAAAAATTGACTAAAAATCCGTTTAATTTATTGTCACCAAATATGAATACTCAAGGAGAATCATCTTCTTCTTCCAACTTGTTTTATGATGTATTTCTCAGTTTCAGAGGTGAAGATACTCGCAAAAACTTCACAGGTCATCTTTATTTCCGATTGTGTCAAGTCGGAGTTAATACTTTTATAGATGACGAGGAATTGAGAAAGGGAGACGTCATTTCAAACAAACTTGAAAAAGCAATTGAACAATCTACGATTGCTATTGTTGTTTTCTCCAAAAATTATGCTTCATCTAGTTGGTGTCTTGATGAACTTGTCAAAATTATCGATTGCAGAGAGAGGTTAAATCAGGTAGTTTTGCCTATTTTCTACGATGTTGATCCTTCTCAAGTACGAAAGCAAACTGGATCCTTTGGCGAAGCTTTGGTGAAACACAAGGAACGATCATTTGGAGCTGAAAGAGTGGAAAAGTGGAAAGCTGCACTTACTGAAGCAGCAAATTTATCTGGATGGGATTTGAGAAATGTGGATGATGGGTAAGACTTCTTAATTCAACTATTAAATTTTGAATTTAAGCGTTTGCCTAAGCTTATAAGTTTGGTTAATTTTGTGTCAAATCAAACAGTAGATTGGACAAGAGATAATCTCCATTCTATATACTCTGTTATCTTTTGGCTATTGATGTTTATTTTAAAATGCTTTAAGTATGTATTGTTGCAAAAACTGTAGGCATGAATCGAAGTTTATTGAAAGTATTGTAAAAAAAGTTCTGCAAGAGGTCAACCAGACACCTCTAGATGTTGCTCATTACCCAATTGGATTAGATTCTCCTATCCAACATATAGAGTTGTTACTGCAAAGTGGATGTGAGCATGGAGTTCGCATGGTTGGTATATGTGGCGTTGGTGGAATTGGAAAAACAACTCTGGCAAAAGCTATATACAATCGAATGTTTCAGCAGTTTGATAGTAGTTGCTTCCTTTCAGACGTTAGATCAAAAACTGAAGAATCAGGTCTAGTAAAGCTTCAAGAGAAACTACTTAATCAAATCCTCAAAACTAAGGGATTTGAAGTTGATAGTGTTGCTGAAGGTGTCAATCTAATCAAAGCAAGACTTGGGTCGAAGAAGGTTCTAATTGTTCTTGATGACGTGGATCATAGAAGCCAATTAGAATCATTAACAAGAGAAAGAAGTTGGTTTGGCTCTGGTAGTGTAATCATTATTACAACCCGAGATGAACATTTGCTATATGGGCTTACAACAAGTGAGATATACCGGGCAAAACTTTTAAATGACAATGAAGCACAACAACTTTTTTCTTGTCATGCTTTTAACAGTCTTTCTCCACCACATGAATATGTTGAGCTGGCCCAAAACGTAATTAAATATTCAGGTGGGCTACCATTAGCTCTTGTGACATTGGGGTCACATTTGCAAGGGAGATCCGTAGAAGAATGGAGATACGAGTTCAAAAAACTAAGAACAATTCCTCATTTTGATATTCAAAAGATTCTCCGGATAAGCTTTGATGGACTTGATGACAATACTCAGAGTGTTTTCCTTGATATTGCGTGTGCCTTCCATGGTTGTTATGAGGATGAAGTTACCAAAACATTAAATGCGTGTGGTTTTCATTCTGAAAGTGCAATTTCAACCTTAGTCCAAAGGAACTTGCTCCAAAGGGATGATTTCCCTAGGTTGTTGATGCATGATCTAGTGCAGGAAATGGGAAGAGATATCGTTCGCATGGAATCTCAAGACCCTGGAAAACGGAGTAGATTGTTCAACCCTCAAGAAGTCATTAATGTTCTACAAGGAAATAAAGTCAGTAAATTTCATTATCTTTATCTTGGTTATACCTCTCCTTCTTTTTTCATTTGTATTGATATACATTTACTTATAATTTATGCATATGTGCTTAAATCTTCTCCGTCTAGTAAGTATCTCTAGATGTTTGAACCATTCTGTACTTGAAATGAACATTTACTTAAGTCTAAACACTCAAGCAATCAAAGACAAAATTATCAAATAAATATCCTTTAGTTTGATATATTGTGTAAATTTAATTATATTAATGGATAATTTTCTCTTTGTTAGACCTTCAATTTGTATAAAACATTTCTCGTTCTTAATTTATCATACTTAACATGGTCTTAAAGTACTTTTGTTTTTACTAAATTGCAGGGTTCTAAAAAAGTAGAAATATTGGTGGTAGAACGACAAGCTTTAAAGGGTGTGAAGCTAAGCACCAAAGCATTTCAGAAAATGATAAATCTTAGGGTGCT
Organism: Solanum lycopersicoides; assembly: GCA_022817965.1. Lineage (NCBI taxonomy): Eukaryota > Viridiplantae > Streptophyta > Magnoliopsida > Solanales > Solanaceae > Solanum > Solanum lycopersicoides. The sequence continues at coordinate 109,576,498 of CM040626.1, read as the reverse complement.
TAAAATCGATGACTTACATATTAGTGGAGATTTTGAGTTATTGTCCAAGGAGCTCAGATGGCTTTCTTGGAAAGGATGTCCTTTAAAATGTATACCATCAAATTTTCCAGCTGAGAAACTTGTATTTCTGAATATGAAAGGGAGCAATATCCAAGAATTTGGTTTGAATTTGCAGGTTCGTTACTCAATTCTGCAATTTTATGTGTAATGTTTAAGAGAAAGAAAATCTTAATTGAAACAAGATTTTGTTTACTTTTAGTATTGTAGAAATTTGAAAATGCTGGATCTCTCTGATTGCAAGCGCCTCATAAGAACTCCAAACTTCAATGGTTCAAGAAGTCTCGAGACTTTGTGGCTTCTAAACTGCTGGAGTTTGAAGGAGATCGATCCATCAATAGGAAATTTGGACAGACTAACTAATCTTCAATTGAGTGGTTGCAAAAAAATTCCAGATCTTCCGAGCAACATACGCCAGCTAAGATCCCTTGAATACTTGTACATTAATGGCTGCTCTTCTTTACAAACACTGCCAGTTGACATTGGAGATATGCAAAGCCTAAGAGTTCTTAGTGTAGGTGAAACAGGTATAAAAGAATTGCCTAAATCTGTTGAAATGCTAGATAATCTTATAGAATTGACAATGGGAGGTCAAAATTTAGAGGCCAAAAAGAGGTTTTCTCAAACAAGACTACGATCCATAGTGTCCTTGTCAAAAATTATTTCGGTTCTACGCCTTCCATATTGTGGTTTCTCGGAGGCTGATCTTCCTAGAGATATTGGTAGTTTATCCAACTTATGTCGTTTAGATTTGAGGGGCAACAATTTCCTCTATCTTCCCTTTGATTTTTCCAAGTTACCATTGTTGACGCACTTGTATTTGAATGATTGTGAAAACCTTCAAACACTCCCGTCAATATCAAATTTAAAGAACCTTACAGATCTTGAACTTAGGAATTGCCAAAAACTGGTCAAGATTACAGGGTTGGACTACCTCTCTTCAATAAAGAAGATGGACATGATTAGTTGTACTTGTCTGCAGAATCCATTCAATGAAGGCTTCTTTAGTGCTGTATCAATTTCATCTACAAAGTATCCGATGTATGAGGTTAGTCCAGTTCTCTCTCTCGTATCAAATTAATAATTAATGATCTAACTGTGTCTTAATTTGTCTGATGAAGCTGTCATTACAAATTGATCTCGAAAGCAATGAGATTCCAGATTGGTGCAGCAATAAAGTAACAACTCCATCTATCTGTTTGACCATGCCCACACTACATAATAACAAGTTTGTAGGAATGGTTCTCTGGTTTGTTTGTCGCCTTTGCGATGTACATGAGCTTAAACACTTCGTTGTTACTGTTGCCCATATAAAGCGTTCAGGTTTACCATGGATTTGGCCTTTTGATAGATCTGACAGTCACAGAGAAGTATCACGTGTATATTACTTATCTTCCGCAATTGATAGACCTTTTAAAGGCCTAAACATCAAAGGCGGGGAACAGATAACAGTAGAGGATCGCACTGGCGGAGGCATAGTAAAGAAGATAGGGATCCATCTGTTATACTTGGACCAACATGGTAATGTTACATCTTTGCCGGGAGTTGTTAATCATTCTTATACTCGCTCCTACCCACAAAGACTCTCAGCAGGGCATATCAACTCAAACAACGACAACACATCCCATGAAATTCCACAAGTGAGGTCCGTATCTGTGGATATCAACGAGCAAAGTGCTGAGAATGTGTTATGTACCATGGAAAATGAGTTCCATAGAAATAGGTCATGGACCGGGATCTACCAAATGATAACGATGCCTCTAAAATGTCTTTTTGGAAAATGTTTCTCCGGAGAATAAGTTGTTTTTTTACTCTTTTTTTTTTGTGTGTGTGTTCGTTAGGTAGAAAAAAGTTTGTTCTTAAAAGTATTTGTATATAACACCTCACACACTACTATTAATCTGTAATATTGATAATTCTCATCCAACTACAATCTGATTTGCAAATGACTCCTAAATGAATTTTGTCAATTATTTCAATTCACTTAAAAATGTGAAAGAGATTCAAAGAATAAATGACTTTGAGATGCCAACAAAGAAGTTAAAACAATTTAATGTGAAAGAGGTAAAATATTAGGAGAGAACTGTTATCCTAGTGTATAAGAAAAAAGAAGGTTTATACCGCTTAAATATAAAGACAAAAATCAAATATACTTCTCACTAATTTATTTATTTTTGATAATTTGAGAGACCTTCATCCAGGTTTCGCTCTATGACACTCACATCTCCTGTGATTTACGATATTACGTCTATCTCCTTTATTTTCATTTCCTTGTAACCATTCTTTAACCCTATTTAAAATAAATATAAATTAATTTAGATTTGACGATTTTACCCTCATATATGAAAATTTAGATTTAATTTTCAACGATTTATCTCTATTCATTGGATCATGTTTCTTCTTCGCTGAGAAAAATGTTTAACTAGAACAAAATCTTATTGTTCTTATCAAATTCCTCTCTTGGGGAGTTCATTTTTATATTCCATTTGAAAAAATTGTTGCCGGAAAATGATGAGTTATTGTGGGGAAAAATCTACATGAATTGATAAAGGTGAAATGGAGATGAAGAGTTAATATTTGGTGAAAATGGTGGGTCAGCTTGAATGAAGACTTTGAACTTTGTTAGATATAAAAAATATGTATTTGTGCTGATTTATTTTAAAGTATTTGTTAAATGAGTTGTTTTTATATAATTTTTATTAATATGAAGAAATTAATATAAAGAAAGGTAAAATTGTCAAATCTATTTTAAATAAGTATAAAGAATGGTTACAAGTAAATGGAAAATAAGGGAGGTAGACGTAATATTGTAAACCACGGAAGATGTGAGTATTATAGAGCGAAACCTGGAGGGAGATCTCTGGAATTATCCTCTTTCTTTTTTTAAATATTTCTTAACATATAAAAAATAAATATGTTATTTAACTTGACTTTTGTTGGCATCTATGTTCTTGAACTTTAGATGTGTACAAATAAACACTTAAACTTATATAAAATTGAACAAATAGACATGCGTTTTATGCGACGTAACAAATTTTCATATACGATGATATGTCTATTTGTCAAATTTTATATAAATTTAAGTACACAATAAAAGGGACACTATAAAAAAAAAAGTCCCAATAATATTTTTAATGGTATGTCAAATTCAAATATATATATATACTAGTTTCTGGGTACGCGCCACGCGCGTGTGGCCATATAAATAATTTTTTTTTGTGAAGATCGTATATAAACAATATTTTAAAGTTATATTATGTGTTATAAAATATAAAATAGAAAATACAAATTACATATTCTTAAAATTGATAAGTATCCTATATGGTGTTTTTGTTTTAAGATCCAAAATCCAAAAAACTATACAACTACAATATTTAAATGAGAAAGTGAAATGTTATGTGTCACGTTAATGAAAAATGTGTAAAACCAATAACATATAGAAATCTTTTCCCGTAAAATTAATGTTGTGCGTTGCACATATTAAGCTCTAGCAAGGAAATTAAATAATAAGTGTCATGAGTATATGCTTTACTAAGAAATTTCTTTGACGAATCCAACAACATCCATAGCTGAAATTCTTGGACAAATCCAACAACGTTCATAGCGTGTTTTAATAGCCTTTAGCTTTGATATTGATTTAAAAAAAACTGCTCAGAGAAATATTATACTCTTTTTAGAGCCCATAAAAATGGAGAGGGGACTTGAGGGAAATGAAAACTATTCTTGGCTTTATATAATACTTTCACTTTAAATGATTAATTAGTCTCTTAGCTTTTTTTCACGTATTTATTATTGAAAATAACATATATTAACTATGAGATTCATTGTATTGAAATCTACAACTTTTAAGATTCTAGTAATGTAAAGGTAAATGCTACTATATTTTAGTTAATGTGCAATTTGATTGCTCTCATTAACTAAAGTTTGTCTCTCCATTTTCTTTAACGTTTAGATTATTTAAATTTCATAACTGTTCAAATATTCTCAATTATTAATAGTAAAAAATGTTTACTACTCAATATTTTTCAAAATAAAATAATCAAAGAATATGAATATAACATTTTTATTTAGTATAAAAATAAAATGATAATTTAACTTTATATCTTAGAACTTCCCACTTATAATATAATATGATATAAAAAAAAGTACAAGTAAAAGTGAATGTGACATAAATAAGAAAAAAAAATTGTTGGGAAACTTCCCTTTCATTTCTGTTAGCCTTCTTTTGGGATTGCAAATGAGTTGACTCGAAATTAATTTTACAGGAAACAAACAATTACCTGTAGCTGCTTCTCTCTATCTTTTCTTTCATTCAACTAATTATTCCATATATTATCATCAAATATGAATACTCAAGGAGAATCATCTTCTTCTTCCCATTTGTCTTATTACGATGTGTTTCTCAGTTTCAGAGGTGAAGATACTCGCAAAAACTTCACAGGTCATCTTTATTTCCGATTGTGTCAAGTCGGAGTTAATACTTTTATAGATGATGAGGAATTGAGAAAGGGAGACATCATTTCAAACAAACTTGAAAAAGCAATTGAACGATCTAGGGTTGTCATTGTTGTTTTCTCAAAAAATTATGCTACCTCTAGTTGGTGTCTTGATGAACTTGTCAAAATTCTCGATTGCAAGCAGAAGTTAAATCAGGTAGTTTTGCCTATTTTCTATGATGTTGATCCTTCTCAAGTGCGAAAGCAAACTGGATCCTTTGGCGAAGCTTTGGCAAAGCACAAGGAACGATTATTTGGAGCTGAAAGAGTGGAGAAGTGGAAAGCAGCACTCACTGAAGCTGCAAATTTATCTGGATGGGATTTGAGAAATGTTGATGATGGGTAAGACTTCCTAATTTAACTATTAAATTATGAATTTAAGCGTTTGCCTAAGCTTATAAGTTGGTTAATTTTGCGTCAAATTAAACTGTAGATTGGGACAAGGAATATATTCTCCATTCTATAAACTCTTTTATTTTTTTGGCTATTGATGTTTACTTTGTTCATCAAATATTTTAAAATGCTTTAAGTATGTATTGTTGCAAAAACTGTAGGCATGAATCAAAGTTTATTGAAAGTATTATAAAACAAGTTCTGCAAGAGGTTAACCAGACACCTCTAGATGTTGCTCATTATCCAATTGGATTAGATTCTCCTGTCGAACATATATTGTTGTTACTGCAAAGTGGATGTGAGCATGAAGTTCGAATGATTGGTATATGTGGCGTTGGTGGAATTGGAAAAACAACTCTGGCAAAAGCTATCTACAATCGAATCTTTCGACAGTTTGATGGTAGTTGCTTCCTTTCAGACATTAGATCAAAAACTGAAGAATTTGGTCTAGTCAAACTTCAAGAGAAACTATTTAATCAAATCCTCAAAACTAAGGAATTTGAAGTTGATAGTGTTGCTGAAGGTGTCAATCTAATCAAAGCAAGACTTGGGTCGAAGAAGGTTCTAATTGTTCTTGATGACGTGGATCATAGAAGCCAAATAGAATCCTTAACAAGAGAGAAGTTGGTTTAACTCTGGTAGTGCAATAATTATTACAACCCGAGATGAGCATTTGCTATGTAGGCTTGCAACAAGAGAAATATACCAGGCCAAACTTTTGAATGACAATGAAGTGCAACAACTTTTTTCTTGTCATGCTTTTAACTGTTTTTCTCCACCACAAGAATATGTTAAACTGGCACAAGACATAATAAAATATTCAGGTGGGCTACCATTAGCTCTTGTGACATTGGGGTCACATCTGCAAGGGAGATCCGTTAAAGAATGGAGATACGAGTTCAAAAAACTAAAAGCAATTCCTCATGATGATATTCAAAAGATTCTCAAGATAAGCTTTGATGGACTTGATGTCAATACTCAGAGTGTTTTCCTTGATATCGCATGTGCCTTCCATGGTTGTTATGAGGATGAAGTTACCAAAACATTAAATGCGTGTGGTTTTTATTCTGAAAGTGCAATTTCAACCTTAGTCCAAAGGAACTTGCTCCAACGGGGTAGTTTGTGGATGCATGATCTAGTGCGGGATATGGGAAGAGAAATCGTTCGTAGGGAATCACCTCAAGACTCTGGAAAACGGAGTAGATTGTTTAATCATCAAGAAGTTTGTGACGTTCTACAAGGAAATAAAGTGAGTAATTAAATTTAATCATCTTTATCTTGGTTATACTTTGTTTTCTCTTCTTTATTTTTTCATTTTATTTGATTAACATTTTGATTATAATTTATGCATTTCTGCTTAATTCTTCTCCGGATAGTAAATTCTCTCTGGTAATTGTTTGAACCATTTTGTACTTAACATGGTCTTATAGTACTTTTCTTTTTACTTAACTTCAGGGTTCCGAAAATGTGCAAGTACTGGTGGTAGAACGACGGGCATTAAAGGGTGTGAAGCTGAGCACCAAAGCATTTCAGAAAATGATAAATCTTAGGGTGCTTAAAATCGATGACTTACATATTAGTGGAGATTTTGAGCTATTGTCCAAGGAGCTCAGATGGCTGTCTTGGCAAGGATGTCCTTTAAAATGTATACCATCAAATTTTCCATCTGAGAAACTTGTATTTCTGAATATGAAAGGGAGCAATATCCAAGAATTTGGTTTGAATTTGCAGGTTTGAAAGAAAATCTTAATTAACACAATATTTTGTTTACTTTTAGTATTGTGGAAATTTGAAAAAGCTGGATCTCTCTGATTGCAAGCGCCTCAGAAGAACTCCAAACTTCAATGGTTCAAGAAGTCTCGAGACTTTGTGTCTTCAGAATTGCTCGAGTTTGAAGGAGATCCATCCATCAATAGGAAATTTGGACAGACTAACTGATCTTCAATTGAGTGGTTGCAAAAAAATTCCAGATCTTCCGAGCAGCATATGCCAGCTAAGATCCCTTCGATACTTTTACATTGATGACTGCTCATCTTTACAAACACTGCCAGTTGACATTGGAGATATGCAAAGCCTAATATTTCTTAATGCAAGTGAAACATGTATAAAAGAGTTGCCTGGATCTGTTGAAATGCTAGGAAATCTTTCAAATTTGAAAATGGGAGGTCAAATCTTAGAGGCCAAAAGGAGGTTTTCTCAAACACGAGTACGTCCCATAGCGTCCTTGTCAAAATTTATTTCGAATTTAAGCCTTCCATATTGTGGTTTCTCGGAGGCTGATGTTCCTAGGGATATTGGAAGTTTATCCAACTTGCGTCATTTAGATTTGAGGGGCAACAATTTCCTTTATCTACCCTTTGATTTTTCCAAGTTACCATGGTTGATGTATTTGTGTTTGAATGATTGTGAGAATCTTCAAACACTCCCGTCAATATCAAATTTAGAGAAGCTCGAAATTGTTCAACTTCGGAATTGCCAAAAACTGGTCAAGATTACAGGGTTGGACAAGCTCCCTTCAATACAGAAGATGAACATGATTAATTGTACTTCTCTGCACAATCTATTCAATGAAGGCTTCGTTAGTTTCCCTAATCTATCATTTCCATCTAGAAAACATTCAGATTATGAGGTTAGTCCCTCTCTCTCTCTCTGATCTCTCTCTCTCGTATTACATTAATAATTAATGATATAATTGTGTCTTAATTTGTGTAATGAAGCCGTCATTACAAATTAATCTCGAAAGCAATGAGATTCCAGATTGGTGCAGCAATAAAGTGACAGCTCCATCTATCTGTTTCACTGTGCCCACACTAAATAATAAGTTTTTAGGAATGGTTCTCTGGTTTGTTTGCCACTTTGGCAATGTACCCACCCTTCGTAAACGCTTCGTTGTTACTGTTGCACATATAAAGCCTTCAGCTTTCTGGTGGACTCAGCATTTTAATATGCTTGACAGTCATGGAGAATTATCATGTGTATATTACTTCTCTTGCTCAAACAATAGACCTTTTTATGGCATGAAGATCAAAGGTGGGGAACAGATAAGAGTAGAGGATGACACCGGCGGAGGCATAGTAAAGAAGATAGGGATACATCTGTTATACTTGGATCAACATGGTAATGTTACATCTTTGCCAGGAATTGTGGATCATTCTTATACTCCACAAAGACTTTCAGCAGGGCATGTCAACTCAAACAACGACAACACATCCAGTGAAATTCCACCAGTGAGGTCCGTATCAGTGGATATCAACGAGCAAAGTTCTGAGGATGTGTTATGTACAATAGAAAATGTGTTCCATAGAAATAGGTCATGGACCTGGATCTACCAAATGATAACAGTGCCTCTAAAATGTCTTTTTGGAAAATGTTTCTCCGATGAATAAGTAGGTTTTTTACTTATTTTCTTGTGTTGGTTATGTAAGAATAAAGTTTGTTCTTAAAGTATTTGTATATAATACCTTTGAAAGTAAGCATTCTAACTTTGAAAGTGTACGTCTAGACATCTCAACTAATAACTAAACACTCCAACTCACCCTTAATGTGTCTCGTGGACACCCTATACTGACGTCACATATATATAAATTTTGAAGGTGTCTAAATGATTACTCCAACTAAGACCGAGTATGAATGTATGTTTATGTATTATGCCTTTTTCTAGTGCGAACACCTCATAAAATATGGAAAACAATAGACACCAAAGCTTAAAGTACAAAGAGGAAAACTTTGAACTAAACGAAAGTAAAATGTACAATTAATCTATTCAAAAGTTAGAAACAAATGGTATTATCATGATTTTTGAGGAATATATAGATACAAATGTTATATTTGCCATAAAGTTTTACACCATCTTACAGAATTTTGTCATAAAATATTATGATAATTCAACCCATAGAAAAATGGGACCCCTGGAAGATTAAAAAAAACTGCATAAATAAATTATATTAATAAAATTTCCATAGTAAAATAGAGCACAAAGACAATATTTGGTCGGCATTCTGATAATACTAGATTTCTACTCCCTTTTATCCTTCCAAAAATCCCCTTCTAAGGCACAACTACGAGTATTCCTCTATATTATGACAGAAATTTTATAGATATATCTTAATTTAATTATTTTTTTATTATTATCCTCGAATTTTGTACACCTTTTTGACTTATATAACATCTAAACATTTCTCATGCTTGTTAACTATGTAGAGCTACCGAGTATATCACATAGTCAAAAAATATATAAAATTACAAAATAGGGCTCGGGTTGTAATAGTTTGAGCTATATCGTTGTCAACATCTTCAAAGTTTATGATGGGTACTTGAAATCTCTGAAAGTCTCATAGCTCAAACTCGTAATCAATTTTGACTTGATCATGAACTAACATATGTGTATTTATGTTACCCCAACATCAATTTATTAGAATTACTTAATACTTGTACTAACTTATACGGGATTTAAGTTACCCCAAAGTCTATTTATTAGAATTATACTTAATACTTAGTAATAACATATGCAGGATTTATGTTACCCCAACATTTATTTATTAAAGGGAAAAGGGTTTAAAATGCCCTTAAACTATGAGAAAGGAACAAAAATGCCCTCCGTTTATAGTTTGATCCAAAAATGCCTTCCCGTCAATATTTTGGTCCAAAAATGCCCTTCCCGTCAATACTTTGGTCCAAAAATGCCATTATTGTTATTTTGGATAAAACAATGCTCATCTTTTCAAATATATATTATTTATTTTATTTTTGACACATTCTATCTATAATAATCTTTTTTTTAAAATTAGCAAATGTTTATCTTATTTCAATTCAGAAAAAATTAAAAATTAAAAATATTTCTTATTTTATTAAAATTATATTTTATCGTTATATAAATATAAATTATTTTATCGTTATATTTTATCTTATTTTAAAAATTATATTTCTTATTTCAACATATAATATATTTCATATATACAAGATCATTGTGTATCCATCATTAATTTATATTTATATAACGATAAAATATAATTTTAATAAAATAAAAATATTTTTAATTTTTAATTTTTTCTGAATTGAAATAAGATAAACATTTGCTAATTTTTAAAAAAAGATTATTAGAGATAGAATGTGTCAAAAATAAAATAAATAATATATATTTGAAAAGATGAGCATTGTTTTATCCAAAATAACAATAAGGGCATTTTTGGACCAAAGTATTGACGGGAAGGGCATTTTTGGACCAAAGTATTGACGGAAAGGGCATTTTTGGACCAAACTATAAACGAAGGGCATTTTTATTCTTTTTTCATAGTTTAAGGGCATTTTTGACCCTTTTCCCTTTATTAAAATTATTTATTTATTTAATACACGTTCCGTGAAATTAACAAGTTGACCTATGTACAGTGGCGGAGTCAGAATTTTCAATAAGGGGTTCGAAATTCGTAGAAATAGATACACGGAATAGCTAAAACATACTTGTAATACTAAAAAAATTTCGTACAACTCCAACAACTTAACAACTTAAATTGCTAAAACATATTTTTCATTCACCAATTAAAAATATCAAATTAGAAGATATCTTTTATCTTAGAATACAATAAACAAAAAGAACTAAGTCGTGATCTTAAACACATCAATAGCACCACCAAAATGTTTATTCAGGAACATCTAATAAAATTAAAACGATATAATTCGTGCATAAAAATAACACGTACAAATCGAGAACTGATCCAATAACACCACCAAAAAGCAAAATTCATTCACAAATCACAACAATATAACATCATAATAATTAGACACAAATATAAACATAAAATTTCATTCATGATTGATCACCTCTACAACGATAATATTTAGAACAACCTCTATCATACGGATTCGACGGCGGCGGAAGGCAGCTCCGCGAATACGGTTGGCCGCTTCCGCCGCCGTTACAAACCGGTTGATCTCTTTTCAGAGCACCAGGAGAAATATATTTTTTTCTTTCTGCAAGAAATCTTTTGCTAATTTCAGATTCCATTAAAAACTCCATATCTTCATCATTACACTTAGCTATTGTATCATTGCATTGTGATTGGCTAGTAACACATGTAATTATAAATAAAATGGTAACAAAAAATGTGAAGAAATTGAACAATTTTATGAAATTTGAAGCTTCCATTTTTTTTTGTGTGTGTTTTGTGGATTGGTACATTTGGTTCTATTATTTCTACTACTTTTTATCGTTTTTTTTTTTTTAACATTTTAGTTTATTTTATTTTTATAGTGGAAGACACACTCAGTAGTGAGTACCGCACTAGTCCACCAACCAACACCTAATTTTTAGTAAGGATATTGATCGGTTTGATTCGGTGTATACTTTGTTGGTATATCGGTTTGATTTTTAAATATGTAAATTAATAACGAAATAAATATGATATTATTTTTTTTATTGAATTTTAATTTAAGTCAATTTGAATTGATTTAAAGGTTGGTCAAATCTAATTTAAGTCAGTTTTTTTAATTTCTAAAAGTTTTTGACAAATATAAAAAATAACTTAAAATACGTTAAGATGTGTTTGACAAGATAAAAAAAAAACTTAAAATAAGTTATTTCAATTTGTTTTTTTATTTTTGACTTAAAAACTATTTTTTTAAGTCTTCCCAAACGGGCTCTTAACCAGCTCATAATATAAATGTGTGACTTCTCTAACAATTTGATGCGAATAAGACAATAACGCAATTTTATAGAAAATTCATAAAGTTGAAATAGTAATAGCTAACATGAAAAGAACTGTACAAGCAGCGGTGGATACACCTACATATACCCAAGTACACTTGAGGGGTATCTTCGTCGGAAATTAAGATATATATATATATATATATATATATATATATATATATATATATAAATATGCAACTTTGCTTCTTTATATTTTAATTTTCTTACTTTATATTTTGATATTCCTTGATCAAAATTCTAACTCCATCACTATATATATAATTGATAACATTTTTTTCTATTCAGTTTCATCATCGATTTAATTTTTACTAACTCTAGTTATGTAAAATAAAACTAGAGGGTAAATTAGGAAAACACGGGTACTTTTTTACTTCATGGGCACAATCGGCAACAGGAATTGGGGGTCCCAGTCTCAATAAACAAAGCAATCCCTTCTTCCTCAATCGGCGCCGCGCAATCGGCAACCGGAAAAACGCCGGAGCTGCGCCGACGGAGTTTTGAGAGTTTGCTTAGTTCCGATAACATTTCTTCTCCATTCAATTTTCTCTAAACACTAACAGAGAATGAGAACAGAGCAAAAGATCTGGTCCTTTTTCGCGTTGATTTTCTTTCTCCTAGCCATGGCTGTTATTCGCATCCATGCGTTGTGGTTCGTTTCTACCGTAGCAATGCCGCTACTTCTAACCGGACTCATATCGGTCCTCCGCGATAGAAATCCTTTTCCGGCAGTGATGACTATGCCTCGCTTTACTTCCGCCTTCGACGGCATAGGACTGATGGTCTCTCCGATTATACTCGAGCTTCTGAAGGAAGAATATCTCAACATTCCTCGATTATCTGCATTCCTCTCTGTCTCCGCCACTGCCATAGCCTTTTTCTGTTCGCTGATGATCGTGAGGACGAGGGCCGTTAGTACTGATTTGGGGATTTTGTACGGACTCTGCTCACTTTCTATTTCTCTTGGAGTACAAGAGTTCGATTACCGATGGCCGACTCAGGTAGCGTTCGGCCTTTCATTGTTGATGATTTTTCTTCGAGTTTACTTGGAGACGCCGCCGCCGCCGCCGCCGCGTGCGGCTGGTAGAGTGTGATGACTGATGACTGATTAGACCAGAAAAAAACCCTAACTGTTTAAATTCTACTCTAGTCTAATTAGTTTTACTAATTACAAAAGTTGATGTTTAATGGACTATTAAGTATAGTTATAGCTAATTAGTTTAATTAATATGAAATCTTTGTTTGATAGTTAAAAAAGAACTACTCATTTTTTCTCGATTATGTGGTACGTACTTATACCTTGTTTGGATGATTGTTATCATTATTTTGTTAGTTATGTATTATGTTCATTTTGATCGTTACTCATTGTGATATTCTTTTTATTTTAATGTTGTGTGATCGTATTTTTCATAGTAGATCTATCTCATATCTCTTGTTTTTTTTTATAGATTTATCATAGTACGTGATATTATGTAGTAACAGGAAATAATACAATTATCAAACTTTTTATTCATTAAAACAATATCGTATGATACAATATAAACATAAAATATTATGATATAATACATTACAATACAATTCACCGTACATAACAACCATCCAAATAAAGTGTTAGTGAGAGTCAAACTTTTTTATTTTAACTATGAATTTAAATTTGAATAAACTATACATCTCTAGAAATATACAAATTAGAAATATAAATAATTCTTAATCCTTTATATAGTGGATTTTTAAATTTATTTCTTCTAAAATTGAAGGTGACAAAAAACACATGCAATATTATAGGAGCAAAATCGATCAAATAAGTGGCTAATGTAACTTGAAGCAATTTTTTTTCGAAATTCTTCTAAAATTCACATAAATGACTAATTAATTTTTTTCTCTAAACAAAAAAGATATCATCTCTTTTTTTTCTTTCTTCCCTCTCTTTTTCTTCTCATTTCTGCAATTTTATGCAGAAAGAGGAGAGAGAAAGAGAGCGGAAAAACGCAAAAAAAAACATTTTTCCTTTTCCATAATTTCTTACAAACAAAATAAACTCGTCAAAGAAAAGTTGAAAAATATTGAAAAGGATATATTTTAGCAATATAACTTAAAAGAATCCATTCTTTATCATAAATTTACCAAATTTTATATTTTTTTGGATATTTATCAAGAATAAGGTTTGATTTTTTTTTTTTTTTTGCTTTGTAATTACTTTTCTTGTAAGTAATTATTAATTTGTTTTTTTTGATATGCAGGTTTTTTTTATTTGTTGGAAAGAATTGGCTTTTGAATATCAAGAATTATTATCTTATTATTATTCCTCTCCATTTTTAATTAAATGGAGGGGGTATCTGATAATGTTCATGGAGTTATATTAGCAATATCATCCAGTATTTTTATTGGTTCCAGCTTTGTTATTAAAAAACAAGGTCTAAAGAAGGCTGGTGCAAATGGAAAAAGAGCAGGTTTATTCTTTTTCTCGCACTATGATTCAAAACTCGATGAATAATAGGCTTGCATCTTTCTCCCCTTAAATACCAGACTTTTGTATTCAGAGAATCCGTGACACGTGGCTTTGTCTCTAGCCATGTAAATAGTCTCTCACAAAAATGCAAGTTCAATATCCCTGGTTATAGCCGGAGAATATAGTGCACCGCGCTGCCCTTTTTATGTGTTAATGCTCAAAGTTACATTAGCATGAGTTTAACATACTTGTAATAACCTTCATTCCTTCAAATTTCCCATAGGGTATACTTCATATATGGTTTAAATACATGTAGTTTAGTTTGGTTAACTGAACAATGATATGCTCAACCCCAAAAGCTAGCTCGTGAGGGGTCGAGGGGAAGATTTCTCAAGTCTATAAGCAGATCACCAGTCCATTCCCCAACTAAATATACACGCAGACATTCTACCAAAATACTATTATAAGTCTGGTACTAGACATTCAAAGGTAGTTAACTAGAATGCTGCATCATTTGCAAACACAGCAGGAACTACCAAAAGTCTAATACAATCAAAGTACTTGGCTTCTTTTTGTTGTTAAGGTCAGGCAAATTTGCCCTGTTATTATGACTTACCAATTATGTTGAATCTTGAAACAGGTTCAGGAGGCCATTCCTACTTGTTGGAACCTTGTTGGTGGGCTGGAATGTTATCTAGTAAGAGTCATATAACTCATTCTTATAACTTTTAGCATGAATTCATTGAACATATAGCCAATTCCAACTTGCTCGGGATTGCACTGTAGTTGTTGTATGTCTGAGAAAACCTACATGTATTATGAAACGTGCTTTAGAAAGAAGAAAAAACACAGAATATCATGAAAAACTCATGGATAAGTTGTCTTAAAGAGTCTGATATATGAACTTATCTGTGAAATACTGATGGTTTTATTTAACGCTATTCTTCCGACTTCTTGTAGTGATTGTTGGAGAGGGAGCTAACTTTGCAGCTTATGCATATGCCCCGGCAGTACTTGTGACACCTTTAGGGGCTTTAAGTATGATTGTCAGGTACGTCGTTATGTAGCATCATTGGGTAGAGATGATAATCAAACAAGCTCATCCTGCTGCTGTACCTGTGTTAGATCCTCCAAAAATACACTAATTTTGAAGGATTCAGCAACATTTATGAAGAGTCCGAACACATAACTCTATATTTCATTACTGATATAACTTTCATGTGCAGTGCAGTGTTAGCCCATTTTATTTTGAAGGAGAGGTTGCATATGTTTGGTATAGTTGGTTGTCTCCTCTGCGTGGTTGGATCCGTCACTATCGTCTTACATGCCCCATTAGAGAAGAGTATTCAATCTGTCAAGGATGTTTGGTACCTAGCAACAGCGCCAGGTATATTCAAGTTGATTGCCAGTTACATTCTTCCATTATTCGCAGAGGCGAATCTAGGACGGGATCTGCCGGTTCAATTGAACCGGTCACTTTTGGTTCGGACTATGACACTACGTAGTACTACACCTCAATCCCAAACAAATTGGGTCGACTATATGAATCCTCACTTCTCCATATAAGTTCACTAATGTCATCACCATACCAAATAAAAATAAAGGGTAAAATGAGTTAAATATATGAATAATAATAGTAAAATTTATAATATTAGAAGTTCTCTAACAAAACTGAATCCTATTCCATTAGTAGATACCAGGTATATGGATCTTTTTCTTCCATCGTGTCTATCCCAAGAAGTTGTAGGTCTTTCAAGACAACTCGTCTTCTTTTAACACCTTCACTCACCATAATTTCACACCTACAGGCCTGATGCATATGCAGGTCGATGTAGGACAAGGACCTTTTCTCATTTTATGCTCAACGAGTGCTAATTGCACCTTCTGCCAAATGTCATCGTTTTTAATTTATGTATACATATGAAATCTTTTCGGAAAAACGTATAGATCTAACAAGACCACACTATTTTGAACCCATCGACTTTCTAAACTCTAGATTTACCTATCTGAACACTTACATAACAAACAAATCTTCTGCAAATAAGTATAGTGAAGTGATGGATTTACAAATTACAAACCAGATACATGCTATTTTCAAACATGCTTTGTTTATGTTAACTAACCAAAAGGTTTTTGATAAGGACAGGTTTCCTCGTCTACACTTTCACAGTTCTGGTGCTGATACTTATCCTTATTGTCCGGTATGTGCCTCGTTTTGGGCAGTCTCATTTGGTTGTCTACATCGGGATCTGTTCACTTGCGGGTTCTCTCACGGTCTGTTATTCTCTTTCATGTACTGTAGTAGTCCACTGTTCCATGTGTACATTTCATACATCTTATCTCATGGTTGTTTTCTTGTCGTTATTCAGGTTATGGGTGTCAAAGCAATAGGAATTGCTATAAAGCTCACAATTGGAGGGCAAAATCAATTCAAGTATTTTGAGACATGGGTTTTTATAGTGCTTGTCCTCATCTTTTGCCTTTTGCAGCTGAACTATTTGAACAAGGTACTCACATTGCCTTCCCTTATAATTTTAGTATTCTAAGTAAAATTGGTTTTCCGATATGTTGATTTGGTTTGGGTAAGTTAGTCATATGCCTCTCATCTAGTGCCCTTTTTACATAATTTCTCTAAACCATATCAATTGATCAACTACGTCTCAATCTCAAATTTATGTTGTCTCATCTTACTTGATACTTTTTAAAAAATATATAAATATTAACATGACTATTGTATGTTCTGCAGGCACTTGACACATTTAACACTGCTGTGGTTTCCCCGATATACTACGTCATGTTTACAACACTGACCATTCTTGCAAGCATGATAATGTTTAAGGTGATTCAACATTAAGTTTTGTGGTTATGGCTATTCAGAATTCCTAGTTTTATCAGTTTTCATTTCTTTGAGATCACATGGATTGGTCATTTGTAGTTGCAGTAATAAAACAATACTGCGGATAACTGGATATATAGGTATATCAAAATTGACTGTTTTTAAGGGAAAAGAAATGATGTTTGAGAGAAAAAAAAATTTGCTTGCTTTTCAAGAAGCATGACAAAGGATTTGCTATGTTGCTCAAGACTCTTCAAAAATGTCAACGGGTGCATGTCGGATTCTCCAAAAGTAGTGTGTTTTCGAAGAATCTGACACGGGTGCCTCATTGAAAGTGAAGAGTCTGTGCAACTTAGAGGATTTGTGATCAAAATGTCAGGAAGATGAACTTTAATTGAATTATCAGCTTATCTATTTTCTAATGAGTATATACTGTATTGTTCTCGTGTTTTCATTTGATCGGAATGTTTGTAACTCCACACTTCTCTAATTTTGGTTATACGTTTTGGGATTCAGGACTATGTTCATCAGAATGCGACACAGATAATTACAGAGTTATGTGGTTTTGTAACTATCCTCTGTGGTACTTTTCTCCTTCACAAAACAAAGGACATGGGAAACAATCCATCCATACCATTACCTGTTATCGTTCCAACAACAGATATGGATTATAAGCAAGAAAGTAAAACCACAAAAGTTACAGTTGAGGTTTGAAGCAAATGGTGTAGGGTTTTGATTGGTAATTGCATCATCACTAGAGCACAGGGAAGATGGAGATACTCATAAAGAAGGAAGATAGAAGCATTTCTCATTGGATAAAACAGAAAGCGAAAATGAGGTGTGATGGTATTTGTTGAAGCCAATGCTATACTAAGAGGACATTTCGATATCATTCTTTTTGTTATTTTGGCTTTTGAAAGATTGAACAGTGTGGAAACCAATATCCAATTGACATGCTTCTTCGAACTATATATACAGATAATATGAGAAAAGAACTGAAATTTTGTTGTTCTAGACTAGCATTTCCTTAAGAATACAGGTCATTGCCTGTATCGATTCGCTTGTTACTTTGTATAGTTGGTTGGTTCAAGTTATTGTTATTTATAATAGATAGGTAAACTAATGTTTTAAAGATAATTTACATTGATCATTTTAATGCATTATGAGTTGTGTATCTCATGAAGAATCTTGAGGACATCAAATTGATACTTGTAAGTTCTGTTGCTCAGATTCTTCAGGATTGCTGCCACATCCGTGTCGGATTCTCCAAAATTGCACTACTTTTGGAGGATCCAGCACACACATGGTGGTATTCTAGAAGAGTTCGAATAACGTAGGTTCCAAGTGCAATTCAACATGTATTGTCAAGTTTTTTATGGTAATAGCTTGGAAATAAGAGCATAAACTTATAATATGACGACAGAAATCAAGGTTAAACTCTTCAAGTCTTGGATCACCAGCATATATTTTTGGTCCAAGACCAAATATTTTAATCTTATTTCAACGCGAGATTTTGTTGGACCTCATTTGGTAATTAGTAATTATCTAAAATAGTTGTTTAGTCTCATCGGTGATAACTAAGGAGTACAGTCAGAGATTTCATAGAAGATGTGATAAATACGGAGTTCTCATACAAGATGACATATGTTTCACTAATCAGAAAAAGCAGATAAAGCTACCACCTACATAGATGTGTAGAGACACTTTTGGAATCAAGGGTAGCGCTGGAAATGCACACTAAATTCTACTTGTGAATCAGTCAACAACAACAACAAAAATAAGAAAGTTCACTAAAAATAATGATGGTATTATATAAATATATCAAAATATTTTATTGAACAATGGCGACATAAAAACTTAAAGGCCGAGAACTCTACATTCTATACTGGCTACATTAAAAAGGGGATATGGGAAACGTTATTCAAATACATAGGCTCTGAGTAGAAACCTAACATCAAATAATACAATTACAAGTTACTGACCTTTACACTTGTTCATGTCTTGCAAGGTACATGCACCTTCCATATTCAGGTGATCGATGTAAATACTAAAAGGAGCTTGCTTTTATTTATCCATCAACGATAAATTGGTCTTCTTGAGCATCATCTACAACCCTTGCATCACCGTGAACCATCCCGTTGACATGGTGCAAGTTTTGCATCATTTGTGAAAGATAATGGTTGCTAGCTCCTGTGTGATCAGAAAGCCCAGTTGGATGACCAGTCCACTGAGAAAAAATTCCAAGAAGCTGACTAGTAAGATTTTGTTGTTCGTGAAGTATCCGAGTCTGGACCTGGCTCATTTCAACTCTATGCTGACCTAACGTCTCGTCAATCCTCTTCTTCCAATCTGATCTCCTCTTGTGCATTCTTTCTTCACGTTCTCTCTCAAATATAAGCTGTTCCTCTCGTCTCCTCCTCTCTCTCTCCTCACTTTCCTTCTCCATTGCTTCCCATTCTTGAATTCTCTGTCTCTGCAACTTCTCCCCCGCTTTCTCCCTTTCCTCCCTCTCTCTTTCTCTTTCTTCCCATTTTCTCTCACGTTCTTGTTCAAGTTCTATTCTAAGATGTTCTCTCCTCTGCCGCTCCCTCTCCCTCTCAGCCTCACGCTGCTCAAATCGAGCTTCCATTTCCTTTAACTGTGCCAACTGCGTTGCAAGAAAACCCCACGCCCTCTTCTCCACCCCTTTTAGTTTCTTCTTCTTTCTCGTATCAGATCCAGTTGGCTCGATGTCTTCGTAAACAAATCCACTATCCGCATCTTCCTTCAAATGATTATTCCTCCTGATACTACCATTGAAATTCTCCTCTCCTTCTTCTCCATCATAATCAAACTCCATACCTGTAACACCATGATCAATCCCATTAATAACTCCATTAAAATCACCGTCCCCAGCATGACCTAGATGCCCAAATTGATCAATCCCCATACCATGACCACTCCCATCAAATCCCCCACTATTTTCATTTCCATCTCCAACAACCGCCATGGAGTCGCTACAATTGAAGACAAGTGTATTGACATCCCCAAACACTTCCTTATACCTTAAAAAGTTCGACCAATGAGTCAGCCCCTCCATCCAATCGAACTCCTCCCCAGCACCCGATTCCTCCCCAGAGTTTGGCTTCTTAATCTTCTGCTTCACCAGTGTATACTGATGCCTCATGTTCTGCACTTTAGTAGACACATCCTTCCAAGTCCATTGCCATGGATACGTGATCGGATCACGAATATTGTGCACAGAATTCACATGTAAAGCTATAGGTCTATACTTCTTTTCCCTAGTTTTCATTTTAGCTAAAGTCCCATCACATAACATCTCACCATACTTATCAATTAGAGTTCTTTCTTCTGCCTCAGTCCACTTTTTTCTTCTAGGTTGTGGCATCATCAAATACAACTAACTCCACTACTCAAATCAACAAACTCTAAGCAGCTCAAGATTCACATCCACAACAACTCAAATACCCAAAACCCCAAATTTCAGCTCTTTACCACAAATCCAAATAAAATCAATCAACACTACAAATAACCCAAAATTTATCCAAGAAAAACTAAAGGGTATACCAAAGATCACTCCTTTTCTCAACCAACATACATACTTTCATCAAACAAAGCTAACTTCACTATTCAACTCAAATCAACAAACTTCAAGCAGCTCAAGAATCAGATACACAACTCAAATACCCAAAACCCCAAATTTCCAGCTCTTTACCACAAACTCAAAGAAAATCAATCAACACTTCAAATAACTCAAAATTTGTCCAAGAAAAGCCACTGGGTATACTAAAAATCACTCCTTTTCACAACCAACATACTTTCATCAAGTACAACTAACTCCATCACTCAACTCAACAAACTCTAAGCAGCTCAAGAATCACATACACAACAACTCAAATACCCAAAACCCAAATTTCAGCTCTTTACCACAAATCCAAATAAATTCAATCAACACTACAAATAACTCAAAATTTGTCCAAGAAAAGCTAAAGGGTATACCCAAAATCACAACTTCTTAGCAAATACCCATATAAAATCAAGAAAGAACATTGGCATAGCCCATATATACATCAAAAAACTGACCTTTAAACCAATAATAGGTTTCTTGAATTGGGGAAATTGAAGTAGTGTGATAAAGGGAAAAATTTTTGTGGAGAAATTTGAAGGAAAATTGAGTTTTTAAGGTTTTGATTGTGTGGATTGATTTCTGCAGTTAGTAGTTCAACTGTGTCAAAATCATTTCTTCCTTTAATGTTCAATGAGCAGAGATCAGTTTACAAAAGATTCCAAAGAGCTGAAGAGGAATCACATAGTGAAATGACTTTATTACCCTTATAGTATTTTATTTTTATTTATTTTGATCTTTTTAATTTATTTATTTTTAACAATTACTACTTTTTTGGTGGCTGGGAAATTTTTTATAACCGACTTTGATGTTCACTTTTTATTTGATCATCGAGAAGTCGGACGACTCTTCAGTAATCAAGAGTGATCTGACCCCTTCGATTCGGTCACACTATAAAGATATATATAGATTTAAAAAGTAATTTCAAATTATTGATATAACATAAAGACAAGATATATAAGTGAATCAACTCATTTCTAATCTATATAAATCACTTGCAAAAACGCTTATTGTGATTATATATCATGTTTCAACAATTGAACCTAGGAAAATTGCTTCCAAACATTCGAAACATAAATTCAAATCTCGCAAACTCGAAAAACAATACAAAAAGAAAGAACCAAAACATGAAGTAACTTCTGATATAACAGTAAAAACAAACTATAGATAGTTCGACTCATCATCAAGTTCTCACTTTAACGCATCATTCCGCCGCCACTTGACATCATCCTAATATTAGACATTCCACCTTTACCATTAGCATTAGCAGATGAATTAGCAAAATGTTTAGCAATCTCAGGATTTTCTTCCATAATCTTCTTGATTTGATCTTGATTTTGTATCTCATCACTTGTTGGTAACCCTTTTTGCTTTTGTTTTTGATCAAACATCATTTTTTCAACTGCTGATCTTGTTTCTAAGTCCAATTCTGATAGCCTACTGGGCTCTGGCTCAGCTTTTTGTGTGTCAATTTCAGGCCCATTTTTGAACAAACTTTTCCACCAATCAGATTGATTCCTTTTAGTCATGAGAATTGTTACTTGTTTTTTATCTTCTAAACTCCAAAAACATTCATCACCTTTCACAGCCTCCAATAGTTCACCTTGTTACCAAAACAAACCGTCTTTAAAGAGATATTATTCGTATATTGTTTCAAAAAATATAAAGTAAGCGATATTACTCGTACGAAATACAAAGTTATTGCAAGTGCAAGTAAATTTGTCTAGAGCATATACTAGTTTAACTTGACAGGAAGTACAAACATACATATGAAGAAAAAAAAAATCAATCAAAATATCGACTCACCTATCTGTTTAAACTAAAAATAAACAACATATGTATAATATATGTATAACTTTGTATAATTTATGTATATGCTTTTTAATATAGTAAAATCTGACTGGTTATTTGTGATTCATAACTCATTTGTATTTCAGAAAGTGTGACAATCCTATTTCATGTTATCTAGCAGCGGATCTAGTTTATAAAGTTGTGAATTCATCTGATCCCATTATTTGATACGATATCTTAGACATATACCGATTTTAATAAATGTTAAATTCTGAATCTGTTTCGATGTTTATGTATATAAACAAATTATTTAATTACACACCTTCAACAATTGGTGGTTGATTCTTGAGTCCAACTTTGATGGAATTGTTCTTGATATCCACAGCTAAAAAACTTGATTTTGTGCCAAGTGGCACTGTGACATTAATAGTAACATCCTGAAGAGTTTGTCCCCATGTATAATTTTCCATATCAAGACCATTAAATTGATTTGGCTTTAATTTTTTATTATTTTCTTCTTCTTTTTTTTCATCTAAAGAAGAAGAAGAAGAAGTGTTAATTGATTCTTGATTTTCATTTTCTTTAATTTCTTCTTCAACAACCTTTTTGGCTTGTGATTGATTTTCACCTTCAGTATAGTCTGAAAGAATTGCCATTTTTTTTTTAGTAAATTAAAAGAGGAAAAAAATTAGTGAATTGGTGTGTTAATTAAAATTAAAAAAGGAGTGTATTTATAGTAAATTATTAGAGAAAGAAAAGGAAATCTGATTGTTAATAACAACAACATACCGTGAGACTCGTTATTGATTGAATTATACCCTAAAAAAATATAATTTTTTAATAACAACAAGATGAATATAATTTTTAATTTTTAATTAGACGTCATATTCGAAGACTTTCTTTTATAGAGTCAGTGCGACACAAATTCAAATCAATTGAAATCTTAATAGAAATATCAGACATTGAATGACATACAAAAGAAAAAAAAGTTCCGCCTCTTATTTCTTATTCTTTCCTATTAATTATTAAAAAAAATGAGCCAACATTGTGGTAATAATACATAATTTTCCCTGTTTAGTTTTTTTTTTCCACTCAATATTTAATATTCATATTTAACAATTGATTAATTCTGATTCCTATAAGACATATTTAAGGGAAATCATTATCTAACCGGAATATTTATATATCTACGACTTGAATCGAGTTTTATAATTAAAAAGTAGAGTAATTTTTTTTATTAATACATATTTAAGGAAAATCATTATCTAATCGGAATATTTATACATCTAGGACTCGAACAACATCTTATAATTAAAAAATAAACTAATTTTATCTATCTCACTACACCCCTGGATTAACTAGTAATATAAAAAATAAAAAATAAGTTACCTAAATCATTAATTAGTTAGGAAAAGAAGTCTTGAGTCGGTTTACTAGGAAAAAGTATAATACTTAACTTATTTTAATATAAAATTTTAATTCACACTAAATATTTCTTTTTTCTTTCCTTTTACAATTCGAAAATTCTAGAAAAATAAATAAATAAACAAAAATTAGGGAAAAAAGGTAATTAATTCGGTTAATAATAATTTTAAGGACTTTCCAACTACACTAAGGATTCTTTTTTTACACTAAGGATTCTAATTCTTAACAAAAAAGGATTTTATTTTCCCTATATATACACCCAATTATTCTCCCTAATCTCACATCAATTCACATAATTTTCTCTTCTAATTGTGATAAAAAAATTGTTTAATATTTTTTTTTTCAAGAATGGCAATTCTCTCAGATTATCAAGAAGAAAATCAAGAACAAACCATGAAGATTATTGAGAAAGAAGAAGAAAATTCTTCAACTTTAGCCCCTAAAGAAGAAGAAAATTCATCTTCAACCCCAAAAGAAGAGAAACTTAAGCCAAATAAGTCCAATGGACTTGATATGGAGAATTATTCATGGGGACAATCTCTTCAAGAAGTTACCATCAATGTTCCTGTTCCTCCAGGTATATAACAATTTAATTTATTACGTGTTTTGTAAGGCGAAAAGAATTTTTTATACGCTTAAGAATTGCTTTAGATTAGCTTATTTAAAAATATATTTCAGATCACATGTTTATGTTTAAATTGTGATCGTACCTTTTAAATCCTTTTACATTGATTATTGATTTTGTTATTGTCATATACAATGAATTATGAATTTTCTCTGACTATATATAAATCGTTGTTACCCTTTAGTATGTTTAGGGGTTGCTTTAGATAACTTATTTAAAAATATATTTCAGATCATTGTGACAATGTATTAGTACTTTTAAAATCCTTTTACATAGATTATTGATTTTGTTATTGTCATATACAATAAGTTATCAATTTCTCTGACTATATATAAATCGTTGAATTCCTTTAGTACGTTTAGGGGTTGCTTTAGATAGCTTATTTAAAAATATATTTCAGATCACATGTTTAAATTTCAATCGTGACAATGTATTAGTACCTTTTAAATCCTTTTACATTGATTATTGATTTTGTTATTGTCATATACAATAAATGATCAATATTTCTGACTAAGTATAAATCGTTGAATCCTTTTAATAGTACGTTTAGGGGTTGCTTTTAGATAGTTTATTTAAAAATATATTTCAGATCGCGATTGTGATAATCTATTAGTACCTTTTAAATTGATTTTTTGTTATTGTCATATACGATAAATTATCTGAATATTCCTAACGAAATTTTTTTATTTTTCTTTTACCTTAGGTACAAAATCAAGATTCATAATTGTGGAAATCAAGGCCAATACACTCAAAGTTGGACTAAAAAACCAACCACTAATATTAGATGGTGAATATTTCAAGGGAGTTAAAGTTGATGAATGTTATTGGAGTTTAGAAGATCAAAAAGAGATATCAATTCTTTTAACAAAACAAAACAAATCTGATTGGTGGAAAAGTTTATTCAAAGGTGGAGAAGAAATTGACACACAAAAAGTAGAGCCAGAACCAAGTAAATTGTCTGATTTGGACACAGAAACAAGAGCAGCAGTTGAAAAAATGATGTTTGATCAAAGACAAAAACAAATGGGACTTCCATCAAGTGAGGAGATTAAGAATCAAGATATACTTAAACAATTTATGAAACAAAATCCTAATATGGCTAAGAATTTTGGTAATTCTAACATGATGATGCCAAATTCTAGGATGATGGGCTAGTTGCATTTATTATTTTTTATATTATAGTATTTAAGTTATTGTTTTTTTGAATTTTATGAGGATTTTATTGTTTTGATTAATGTATTTTGATTTTTTTAATTAATTATGATATTTGGATTAATTCGAGCGACATTTTAAATATTTACTTGTTGATATTCTATCTGTTGAAATATTTATCCTTGCACTCTCTCATAGTGAGAGGGTCATATAAAATTGTCGATTTCATTCTTTCTACTGTATCGTATATTGCACGAGTAAATAATTTTTACACTATAAATTTTAACCTATATTAGCATGTTATGTGCTTATTCTTTGGATTTAATTAATAAATAGAAAATTTCCAACTTGCTGTGTTTGACTTATTGATTTTTAATAAGAAAAATGAAATTTACTTTCATAATGGATAAAGTTTCACATCTTAGTTTTTATTTTATTTTATTTTTAAAAAAGGCATTAGTTTTTCTTCAGCTTATGGTCAAACAAAAAAATAATTAGGGTGAGCGTGTTATTTTTATGGACCTAAATTATATACACCTACTGTTATATGATTTTTTTTTTTTTTTTGTAAAAATATTTTAAATATATATAAATTACTTTGATGATATAAAATATTGTACAACTAATATCAATTCAAAATTCTTAAATTCATGAATATCAATTCTTCTTATTTAAAGTAAAAAAGAGGTAAATTATTCATCATTCTTTTACTATTGAAATATAAAGATAGAAATATGATGATTGTCAATCCTTCATAATCCAATAAAGCATATTTATACGACCGATGAATATGAATATACACAACATATATAAATTAACTCATGAATCAGGTTGTATATAGGTCTATTCGATTCAATTTTAAAGTATATTAATTTGACTTATTGATTATCAGTTTAATAGATAGGTTAAAATACTATTATAAATTGTCATCGGACACGTAATCAATCAGAAAGATGAAGCAAAATAACAAGAGTAATTTAGTATCATATTATTATAGAATATTCATAGGGATGAAAATGATACATCTTTCATGGATGTATATTCACTATCTATTGCCTCAAGTTACGTGCAACATATTTAACCGGTTCACTTGCAATATTTCTAAATGAGTAATGAGTAGTAGTATCCCATTTGAATATCACACAATTGTCTTCAACCAACATGCATAATCCATCTTCACGTATACTCCACTCACAAGCTTCATTAGCATTATGACAAGTTTTATCATCATTCGAGTCAAACAACATGAAAACCCCATGTTTATCGCGTAATTTCATCTCACAAGAAACGGTATTATTTCCTTTGGGATCATAGGGTGGTGCTATTTGATAAGACTCTCCTGGTTCCATTGGAGTATCTTTCTTCGGTTTTCCATCTACAGAACAACTTGCGTTCACTGTATATTTAGTTTCATTAGTCACTATAATAATAAAATATTCTTCTGAATTGATCAATGATGAAAAACTAAGTAGGAAAAAGCAAAATACTAAGTGATATTGAGATGAAGAAGACATATTGTGAGTTTTGTGATTTTCTTGTTGATGTTAGCACTTATATTTATAGTGATTAATGTGTGTTATATGTATCTATCAACTACTTTCATTAATGATAATAGTGATAATATATCTCTTTTTGTTGATACATATAAGGTCTTACCAACAAGTCATACCAACAAGTCATACAATACTATTTGCAATAAGTATTTTTGTAAAATATGAAAAATAAATTGCAATCGCGAAATAAATAAGAGAAAATAGTCTAAAATTCCTTCAACGTATATTCGAAATCCCAACTTCACAGGTGTCCTACTACCCACATAAATTTTATATTTCTCTATTTTCTACACACCTAAGTGCTGACCTGTCATGGGAGATCACCTCCTCTATACGAATTAGAAGGTGAATTTTGACGAAAACTTCCTCTTTCTCCATAATCATCTTTTCCACCCTTAAATAAACCATTGTTTCTTCTTCCCCACCATTAACCCTTGTTCCTTTTATAAAAAATTCACGATTATTTCCTCTCAAAATTAGTAGGATTTAGTTGTTAATGTTCATTTCTACTTCAAATCTTGAATTTAGGGTTTGTAATATGCTCTAATTTCTTATTTAGGTCTCTAATTTAAATTTATATTTTCTCAAAATTCATCCAAAATGACAAATGAAAACTTGAATAAGCTTTGTATGGATTCCTTCAATCATCAATAGAAATGCATATGCAAATGGTGAAGGAGATGAAAAGGACAAAGGATATATTTTTTTTTACGGTCTTTTACGTTTTAGGAGGGAAATGGGGAAAAAACAAGAATTGAGATCGGAGTTGAAGAGGTGGGAGACCCACGCGTGCAATCACGTGGACTATTTGTTTGGTTTATGTGTTGAGGTCAACGTTTAAGTGTGTAGAAAATAGAGAAATATAAAGTTCAGATGGTTATGGGACATCCGTAAAGTTGGAGTGTGTAGTTGAAATTTCGGATATAGATTAGGGGTTTTTAGACTATTTTCTCAATAAATAAAGAAGTGATATATTTTATTTATGAGGATTGATTTTTGTAATATCAGTATAAATTTATATATTTTCTTAATTCTTCTCTCCTAATTTATTATGTAATTTAAGAATCGTTAATAGCATATTTTTTTCAAATTAAAAATGATGTTTAGACAACTCGTCGATATTTCACTTCCCCTTTGGTAAAAGCATTATTTGATGTCTGATTTTCTATGTGAATATCCTAAAGGTGTATGAGATTCTGAGACGATAATTTTTACTTTAAGAAAGATGATATTTAATATCTTCATATTTTTTTAAAAAATCAAAGTTTATAGGATATTTGAAATATCTAAGTCAAAATAATTATTTTTTAATTACACCCAAACCAACTGGGAGTTATTTATAGGGCAAAAGACAGAAATCACATACTTTTAAGGTAAAATTATCATTTGTTCCTTGTAAGTTTATAATTACAAAAATCCCTCAAACTGATACAATAATATAAGCGCTGATACATTAATCTGGTGCGCGAGATACATTAATCGTTAAGCAAGATACATTACATTTTATACATGATACACTAATATGATGTACATTTTATACATGATACACTAATCTGATGTGTGAGATACATTAATTTGATGCGCTGATACATTAATCAGATGCGTGAAAATGAGGGATTTTGGAAAACTTAATAAGGGATAATGATAATAAGAGAATTTAAATGTGAGATTTTTGTCATTTTTCCTATATAATTTATGATACGCAGTTATGAACCAACTTCGGCGTAATATTGATACCTACACAGATGCCAAACAACTAGTTATAGGTCCGAAAAGAAGCACCAAAATTAGAAGGCATTCACAAAGATTGATTTGGGACTCAGGCCCAATTAACAACTAATTAAAAGGACGACGGATGAGAAAGAACGATTTATGTAAATTATTGAAAAACCTGTCTAGTCCTCTCATTCCCTTTCTTTTGAGTCTGTCTCTCATCTCCTTCTAGTTTTCTTTGTTAGTTCCATTTTCTATTATAATTTCGAATTTAGTGACTGTAATATTTGAATGTTTCTATTGTGAAATTGGAGTTGTTACACACGCCTTAAGCTTTTAAGAATTTCCTACAAGTAGCGTGATAAGATATTTCTTATAAGATTTCCAACCAGATATTCACTTAATTAGAAAGAAGTAAAATTAGAAGAGTTAGTACCCTATTATTATAGAATTTCATATGCATGAAAATGCTACATTATTTTTCATGGATACATATCCACTAAGGATTATTTGATCCATATGGCATCGCGTTACGTGCAACATATTTAATCGATTCACTTGTAATTTTTCTAAATGAGTAACGAGTAGTAGTAGTATCCCATTTGAACATCACAACACATTTGCTTCCAACCATCATGCACAATCCATCTTCACGTACTCTCCACTCACAATCTCCATCCTTATCGTGACATATTTTCGTGTTATTCGATTCAAATAACGTGAAAACCCCATGTTTTTTACCTAATTTTATCTCACAAGAAAGGGTATTATTTCCTTCGGGATCATAGGGTGCTTCGAGGTTATAACCTTGTTTTGGTTCTATCGAAAGGACCCCACCAGGTACTCCTTCTAGAGAACAATCTAAGGTCACTGTATTTGAAGCATCATTACCCACTGCAACAATAAAATCATTTTCTTGTGAATTGATCAATGATGAAAAACTAAGTAGGAAAAGGCAAATAAATAAGTGATAATATTGTGATGAGGAAGACATAGTTGATTATTTTTTTTAATTTCTTGTTATGCTTGTGATTTTCTTGTTGATGTTGGTACTTATATTTATAGTGATTAATGTGTATCATATGTATCAATCAACTAGTTTCAACAATGACAATAGTGATTTAGCACTTTTGTGATTAATCAATGTATGTCATATTTATCACATTTATCGATCAACTACTTTATTTAATGAAAAATTAATTAGGAAGAGGCAAAGTATTTCAAACGAAAATTGATATTGACCTTCTTGTGATGTATTTAATCATCGTGAACATTAGACAGTCACTATATAAAAAATGAGTTTTAGCGGTAATTAATTAACAATTACTGTTAAATATGTATTTTTAGCAGCAATTATCATTTTTTGTATATGTCCCTAAAGACTTTAGCGACATTAGATTTAATGACACTTAACTAATACCAGTAAAGACTTTAACACTCTTTATTAATGTGTCTATTTATTGCCGCTAAAAAATATATTTGTTGTAGTGCTAGCCCTTGGATATTTCACTTCCACTTTGATAAAACATTATTTAATGTCTTGATTTCTTTGTGAATATCCTAAGAGTTTAACGAGATTATGAGAAAATAGTTTTTACTTTAAGAAAGTTTATGAGATTATGAGGCAATAGTTTTTACTTTAAGAAAGACAATATTAAAATCTTCATATTTTTGTGAAAATCCAAAAGCTTATAGGATATTCGAAATACCTAATCAAAATTATTCATCAATTTATATAAACATGAGCAAGGATTTAAGATTGCATTATCTAGAAATTTGGACTAGACTTCTTATTCCACTAGGGAGTTTATATATTTCACAAAATTTGCTCCAAGTTTAATTTGTTTAACACATAATTTCAAAATTATATCAGAACATCTCAAATATTTCCCCATAAAATTCCAAATTAGATTTGATAATCTTTACTCTTGTATTGATCATAAAGGTTAAGACACATAATTGTAAGAAAAATCAATATAATATCTCAAAAAGAAAATAATCTTCTTGGAGTACGTATTTCCACAATCTTTGAAATAAAGATTTTTCATTGCTCTTAAATTGGAGTCCGAAGCCTAAAGGGTATAAAATGTTAACAAAAATTCCAAAACAGTATATAAATTTTTATTTTAAATAAAATGGCAAAATCGCTGAAATAGCAGCAATATAATTCGCCGAAAAAAGCAAAATCGCTGCTATATAGCAGCGATTTTCAAAATTTAATATTTTTTTAATTTTTTTTTTTTTTTGAAGAAATCGCA
This sequence comes from Solanum lycopersicoides, assembly GCA_022817965.1. Lineage (NCBI taxonomy): Eukaryota > Viridiplantae > Streptophyta > Magnoliopsida > Solanales > Solanaceae > Solanum > Solanum lycopersicoides. The sequence goes on along the minus strand of CM040626.1, from coordinate 109,545,425 downwards.
TTATTTTTTTTTAAAAAAATTCAAAAAAATAAAAAAAAATTAAAGGTAAAACGCTGCCTAGACAGCGTTTTATTAATAAAAACATTTTAAAAAAAATTATTTTGAAAATCGCTGCCTTGGCTGCGATTTCTTTAGATTTTTTTTTAAAAAAAAAAATCAAATTTTGCAAATCGCTGCTATAGCAGCGATTTTGCTTTTTCCGGTGAACTAAATCGCTGCCATTCCAGCGATTTTGCCGTTTTGATTAAAATAAAAATCATATACCATTTTGGAATTTTTGTTAATATTTTATACCATTTAGGCTCCAGACTCTCTTAAATTGCCTTAGTGGCTAATTATATTGTCATTGAAACATATTCTTTATTGTCAATATCATTTTAATCTTTTATTAACCCTATAATTCCCTTTTATTATCACAAAGCATAACAATTGTTAAGACGAAAAAATGAAAATGAAAATCTAACAATAAAGAACACCAAGTTTAACGTGGAAAAAAACCCTTCAAATCGAAGGTAACCACCAAGATGTCAGGAACAGTCAGTCCAAATTTCAGCCCGATCCAACAGTTAGTTAATCGGAAAATACGATCTGAATGTTGCTGGTCGGAGAAAAAAACAGCAGCAAAAGAACCCTTTTTCTTCTCTCTTTTCTCTTGTTGAAAGCTCTCTAAATAAACCTCTCTTATATTCTAATGTCTTTCAAAGACAATACCAATGAGCAATTGAGTTATTCTCTCAAGACCATCCTCTATCCATAGAGTTATGCTTTTCCTTACAAAGCCAAAACCAACTACAAATAGGATTACAATTCCAATCCTTTTTCTAATAGAATTGGAAACCAAATAAAGAGAATAATTTCAATCCCTTTTCAAGTAGGATTAGGCCATGGGCCTTTGGCTGGAACATGGGCAATAACCCAACAACAATTTCACTTTTGTGGATAGAAGAATAGAGATACTCCTTCATATATATATATATATATATATATATATATATATATATATATATATATATATATATATATATATATATATATTATATATATATATATATATATATAATATATATATATATATATTTATCTTAAGGTTGGATTTTTCATCTATTAATCCATGTTAGATCGATTCTGGTTCCTAGTTTTATATTAGAAGAATTTGTTGAATATATTCTGAAGAATATATATATATATCTGGTGAAATATCCTTAAGGACACTATCATTTATAACACACCTTAAACTTTCAAAAATTCTCTACAAGTAGCGTGATAAAGTATTTTTTATAAGATTTTCAACCAAATAATATTCACTTAAAAAGATGAAAGTAAAATTAGAAGAGTTAGTACCATATTATTATAGAACTTCATATGCATGAAAATGCTACATTATTTTCATGGATACATATCCACTAAGGATTATTTGATAAATATCGCATCGCGTTACGTGTAACATATTTAATCGGTTCACTTGTAATTTTTCTAAATGAGTAATGAGTAGTACTAGTATCCCATTTGAACAACACAATACATTTGCTTGCAACCAACATGCACAATCCATCTTCACGTATTCTCCACTCACAATCTCCATCCTTATCGTGACATACTTTCGTGTTATTCGATTCAAATAACGTGAAAACCCTATGTTTTTCGCCTAATCTCATCTCACAAGAAAGGGTATTATTTCCGTCGGGATCATAGAATGCTATGATTTTATAACCTTGTTTTGGTTCTATGGAAATGCTCCCACCAGGTACTCCTTCTAGAGAACAATCTAAGGCCACTGCATTTGAAGCATCATTACCCACTACAACAACAATATCATTTTTTTGTGAATTGATCAATGATGAAAAACTAAGTAGGAAAAGGCAAAGAAATAAGTGATAATATTGTGATGAAGAAGACATAGTTGATTATTTTTTATTTCTTGTTATGGTTGTGATTTTCTTGTTGATGTTGGTACTTATATTTATAGTGATTAATGTGTATCATATGTATGAATCAACTACTTTCAATAATGACAATAGTGATTTAGCACTTTTGTGATTAATCCATGTATGTCATATTTATCACATTTATCGATCAACTACTTAATTTAATGAAAAAATAAATAGGAAGAGGCAAAATATTTCAAACAAAAAAATGATGTTGACCTTCTTGTGATGTATTTGATCGTCGCGAACATCAGACATAGCCCTTAGATATTTCACTTCCACTTTGATAAAAACATTATTTAATGTCTTGATTTCTTTATGAATATCCTAAGAGTTTAACGAGATTATGAGAAAATAGCTTTTACTTTAAGAAAGTTTATGAGATTATGAGGCAATAGTTTTTACTTTAAGAAAGACAATATTTAAAATCTTCATATTTTTGTGAAAATCCAAAAGCTTATAAGATATTCGAAATACCTAATCAAAATTATTCATCAATTTATATAAACATGAGCAAGGATTTAAGATTGCATTATCTAGAAATTTGGACTAGACTTCTTATTCCACTAGGGAGTTTATATATTTCACAAAATTTGCCCCAAGTTTAATTTGTTTAACACACAATTTGATAATCTTTACTCTTGTATTGATCATAAAGGTTAAGACACATAATTGTAAGTAAAATCAATATAATATCTCAAAAAGAAAATAATCTTTCTTGGAGTATTTCCACAATCTTTGAAATAAAGATTTTTCATTGCTCTTAAATTGCCTTAGTGGCTAATTATATTGACATTGAAACATATTCTTTATTGTCAATACCATTTTAATCTTTTATTAACCCTATAATTCCCTTTTATTACCACAAAACATAACAATTTCACTTTTGTGGATAGAAGAATAGAGATACTCCTCCATATATATATCTTTCTCTTAAGGTTGGATTTTTCATCTATTAATCCATGTTAGATCGATTCTGGTTCCTAGTTTTATATTAGAAGAATTTGTTGAATATATTGTGAAGAATATATATCTGGTGAAATATTCTTAAGGACACCGTCATTTATAACACACCTTAAGCTTTCAAGAAATCTCTACAAATAGCATGATAAAGTATTTTTTATAAGATTTTCAATCAAATAATATTCACTTAAAAAGAAGAAGTAAAATTAGAAGAGTTAGTACCATATTATTATAGAATTTCATATGCATGAAAATGCTACATTATTTTTCATGGATACATATCCACTAAGGATTATTTGATACATATCGTATCGTGTTACGTGCAACATATTTAATCGGTTCAGTTATAGTTTTTCTAAATGAGTAATGAGTAGTACTAGTATCCCATTTGAACATCACACATTTGCTTCCAACCAACATGCACAATCCATCTTCACGTATTCTATACTCACAATCTCCATCCTTATCGTGACATACTTTCGTGTTATTCGATTCAAATAACTTGAAAACCCCATGTTTTTTACCTAATTTCATCTCACAAGAAAGGGTATTATTTCCGTCGGAATCATAGGGTGCCATGAGTTTATAAACTTTTGTTGGATCTATCGAAAGGACCCCCGCAGGTACTTCTTCTAGAGTAAAATTCATGTCCACTGTATTTGAAGCATCATTACCTACTACAACAGCAAAATCATTTTCTTGTGAATTGATCAATGATGAAAAACTAAGTAGGAAAATGCAAAGAAATAAGTGATAATATTGTGATAAGGAAGACATAGTTTATTTTTTTGTTCTTTCTTGTTATGGTTGTGATTTTCTTGTTGATATTGGTACTTATATTTAGTGATTAATGTGTGTTATATATATGTATCAATCAACTACTTTCATTAATGATAATACTGACTTAGCACTTATATTATAGTAGTGATTAATTAATGTATGTCATATTTATCTTATTTATCTATCAACTACTTTATTTAATGATGATAGTAATGATACATTTCTCTTTTTATTGATACTATTTGATAAGGTCTTACCAACCAGTCTTACCAGCTTAAAGATTTTTTATGACTATCTTATTTAAACTAATTAACCATGAGTATAATACTATTTGCAATAAATTTTTTAAAAATATGAAGGAAAAAAAGAGTGATATATTTCATTTATCAAGAATATGATTTGTGAGTACGAATTCTTGTGATGTATTTGATCGCCATGAATATTAGATAACCATTCGAAATTTCATATTCACTTAGTGATAAAAATATTATTTAATGTCTTTTTTTTTTTTGAATATTCTATAAGTTTATGAGATTTTGAAACGATATATTTAATGTCTTTATGTTTTTGTGAAAATCCAAAAGGTTATGGGATATTCGAGATTGTTGAAGATAAAGACAACTGAAGATATGGAACAGTCTGGTCTTATCAACATGTACAACGGAGTTAGGGTTACTGTAGGTTTAGGTCACTCAAATTAGGATTGTTGATGATTAAAATTGTTGAGTACATGCTACTTATGTATAGGAAGAGAATTGTAGAGTCCTAAGTTAATTACTTAAACTATAATATCTATTATAAACTATAATAATAAATCAATTATAAATAATCTAAACCTAGCTAGTTGTATATAATTCTAGTTGTTACTAATCCTAGTGGACTCTAGCTAGTACAATGAGTAACAACCTAGTCGATTTAAGTGACCTAAACTTAAAATGACTCTAACTCCATCTTACATGTTAATTAATTGAACCAGATTGTTCAACTTGTTTCATGTCTTTAATTTTACTTTTATCTTCAACAGAGATATCTTGTCAAAATTATACATCTTTTTTTTAAGTATTAAACATAGAGCTTATGATTTGTGAGAAATATNATATATATATATATATATATATATATATATAAAAGTAGAAATTCAGAGTAGACTTATTATTCCACTATAGTGAGAGTGTATATTTCACAAAATTGCCTCCAAGTTCTTGTTAAATAACTTAATTAATAAATAATTTGCTTAAGACATAAAAATTATATCATGACATCTCAAATTTCCCCCCAGAAAAATCCAAATTAGATTTGATAATTTTTACTCATATATTGAGTATAAAGCTTAAGACACATATAGATTTGTGAAATAAATAAATAAATATAATATCTCAAAATGAAAATAATCTTCTTGGAGTATTTCCACATTAATCTTTGTAACCATTTTTGAAATAAAGATGTGTCATTGCTCTTAAACAACCTTAATGGCTAATTATATTGACATTGAAACATATTCTTTATTGTCACATACCATTTTAATCTTTTATTAACCCTATAATTCCCTTTTATTACTACAAAACATAACAATTTCACTTTTGTGGATAGAAGAATAGAAATAATCTTCCACTTAATTATTATCTTTCTCTTAAGTTGGGTTTTCCCTCTATTAATCTATATTAGATTTCGATTCTTAATTTTGTACTAAAAGAATTTATTAAATACTAAAAAATAAATAACGAAATATTCTAAAGGATAATGTCATTTATGACACACCTTAAGCTTTCTAGAATTCCTACAATTAGCGTGATAAAATATTTATTATAAAATTTCTAACCAGATATTCACTTAGAAAGAGATGAAGTAAAATTACAAGAGTAAGTACCATATCATTATAGAATTAATCTCGTATGCATGAAAATGCTACATTTTTTTATGAATATATTCACTAAGGATTATTTGACATATATCTTATTGCATTATCTGCAACATATTTAATCGGTTCACTTGTAATTTTTCTAAACAAGTAAGTAGTATCCCATTTGAACATCACGCAATTACTTGATCCTAACATGCACAATCCCTCTTCAAGTATTTTTCACTGACAAATAAAATAATTCTCGTGACATATTTTTGTATCATTTGAGTCAAATAACTTGAAAACTCCGTGTTTTTCGCGTAATTTCATCTCACAAGAAAAGGTATTATTTCCTTCGGGATCAACGGGTAATTCGAGTAAATATACATTTTTTGATTCCATCAAAATTTCCCCAACAGGTACTCCCTCTAGAGAACATTTTGTCTTCACTGTATTTTGAGCTAGATTAAACACTATAATAACATTATCTTGTTATGGTATTATTTAGTTATTAAATATGTGTTATATGTATCAATCAACTACTTACATTAATGATAATAGTGATTTAGCACTTACAAAAAAGTGATTAATCAATGTACGTCATATTTATCTAATTAACTACTTTCATTAATCGATACTATTTGATATGGTCTTACCAACCAGTCATATCTAACTTGAAGATTTTCTATGACTATTTTCGATATTTAGTACTACTTGTAATAAATTTTCTCTAGGTTTGAAAAATAAACTGCAATTACGAAATAAATATATTTTATTTATCAAAATTATGAGTACAAATATGTATATTATCTCAATTCCTTTTTCTATTTTTTTCTTTTTGTAATTTGAGAGTCATTAATACCATATTTTTTTTAAAAAAATGAAGAAGATTATTAATACAAATTTGTATATTTTTCTGACTCCATTATTTTTGCTAATATTATTAAATAACTTACTAAATAATTTGTTTTAACACGTAATTTCAAAATTGTATCAATATGTTTGATGGTTGCATGCTAGAATCTCAAGATATATAACAAATCAAATTGTTATGCCTCTCTTTTATCTATTGATTTGATAGTAATTTACATGCTCGTCACATATACAATTTCATATTCGTATTAAACAAGTTCGATAAAAATAAATAAATATTAAGCCCGTTTTTTAAACGAAAAAATTAGTTAAAAAGATATAATAATATATAAAAAGATGACATCGGTTATTAAAAATTCTCCATAAAGAATTAAGTGTAACAAACAAAAGAGCAAAGCAAAAGAGCAAAAAAATAAAATAGAAATAAGATAAGATTATCGAGTTAACTAAACTAAACTTCGAATAGTTTTATTAAACTCGATAACTATGATTAAAACTGCATATTCCTCTTTTCCTTTTTAGATCGCTCCGCGCTAATCCCCTTTGTTCTCCACCTAGCTTCCAACACACGAGTCTTCTTCACTATCTTCTTCTTGCCTTTTTCACTTTCTATTCCCTCAAACGGTTGATTATTTTCGTTGTCATCGAATACTTTTACATCTCCATAATCAACAAGTCGTGTCTTTTTGTAGTCATTGAATACTTCTACATCCCCTAAATAAACAAGTTCTGATTTTTTTGTTGTTGTTGTTCTTTTTGTTGACGACATGATTGAGTAAATACCCAACAATGACAAAGAAAGAAGAGTAATAAACTTCGATTGAAAACATGTAATAAGATATCCCTATTTATAATAATAAGTACTAACAAACCAAATTAAATTAGAACAAGAACTCGTTAACTAACAAATTCTAATTAAACACAATTAACTAAATAGCATAAAAACAAATCCTATACTGCTTAGAAATCCTATAATTAAATTACCATAAATAACAAATCCCAAAATATTAAAAAAATCCTTGATTTATTTCCTAGTGAAAGAAGGGTAATTCGTTAATTTCTATTTGGAATTCGAAAATATTACTCCTTTTTTTTAATTATTTATTCGTACCATGGGATTTAGAGATTTTTACCTAAAATACTATATTTACTTCTACTATAAAGAGATATAGTTTAATAAATGGTTCTTTCAAGTTTCAAGTCCCGAATTATATAAAACAAAAGGCATAATATATAAATCTAATCCTTAAATTGGTTTCAACGGATAATTATTTTCTTCAACTTTGGGTGTGCACAGACGGGTAAACTTGTATAAAATTGAATAAATGAATACATTTGTCGTACATGGAATAATACATGTAGGACACCAGGTAAAACACAAAATTAATGATTTAAATAATTAATATTTCACAAAAAATTAGTAATATCACAATCATAACAATGTATTATATATCTTTTCCTTAAATAAATTATTAGAAAAATTCTCTTTTCATAATTTTTTTTATAATACAAGTATTTCCTAACTTAGATTGTAGCTTTCATCTTTCTTTTCTCTTTGAAATAAGTTTTATATCTATGGACAAAAAATTCGAAAAAGAGAAAAAGTTTTATAATATATCTATGGACAAACAGAAGATTAATACCCGTCGGAAAAAAAAATAGAAAAAAGAAAAGTTTCTCATGAAATATTAATTATCTAAAATATAATTAGAATCTTATTTCAATTAATCAAATTTTAGCCATTTGACATGTGAATAGCCTTAATGTTTAATTATATAGATATTGTTTATTGTCATTATCATTATAATCTAATTTTATTAACCCTTTAATTCCCTTTTATTACCACAAAACAACAATTTCACTTTTTGTGGATATAGAAAAATAGAGATACTCTTTCACGCATCTTTATTTTTATCTTTTTTTCGTATATTAAATTCTGGTTCCTAATTTTATACAATAAAAAATTGTTGAATCCTAGAGAATGTATTTATACGTATAAATTATCCTTAGACCTTAAGGACAATATCATTACCATCATACACACCTCAAGCTTTCGAAAATTCTCTAAAAATATAATGTGATGAAATATTTTTGTAAAATTTTCAAGAAAAAATAAAAGAAAATCACTTAGAAAGATAAAGTAAATTAACAAGAGTTCGTATCGTTTTTCAATTGTCCGCTGGTAAATCTGGTCTAGCACTACAATGTCTCCATTGTGTACCATATTATTATACAATCTCATATTTACTAAGGATTATTTAACATATATCTCATTGTGTTATGTGCAACATATTTAGTCGATTTACTTTCAATATTTCTAAATGAGTAATGAGTGGTATCCCATTTAAACATCACACTACATTTGTCTTCAACCAACATGCACAATCCATCTTCACCTATGCTCCACTCACAATCTTCATCAATCGTGTGACAAATTTTCTTGTCATTCGAGTCAAACAACATGAAAATTCCATGTTTTTCGCCTGATTTCATCTCACAAGAAAAGGTATTATTTTCTTCGGGAACAAAGAGTGCGTCGTATTCATAATAACCCTTTTTCGATTCAAGTTGTATGTATGTAGATGGTTCTAATCCATCTAGAGAACAGCTTGCTATAACTGTATTTGGTGTATCATTTTTAATTATAACAACAAAAAAATTTTGTGAATTGATGAGTGATGAAAAACTAAGTAGGAAGAGGCAAAGTACTAAATGATATTGTGATGTGGAAGACATATTGTGAGTTTTTTGTTGTTTTTTTTTGGTTATGCTTGTGATTTTCTTGTTGATATTGATACTTATATTTATAGTGATTAATGTGTATCATATGTATCTATTCAACTACTACCATTAACGGTAATAGTGATTTTGGCCTTTATATTTATAGTAATTAATCAATGTATGTCATATTTAAGAATCAACTACTTTCATTAAAGCTAATAGTGATATAATATACTTTTTTTATTGATACTATTTGATAAGGTATTACCAACCAGTCATACCAACTTGAAGATTTTCTATGACTATCTTATCTTATATTTGCACTAAAACTATGGTCTAGGTATATATAATTATACTATTTGCAATAAGTAAATAAAAAAGTGATCAGTATATATTTTTTTATTTTTCTCTTCTAATTTTTAGTCTTTGAGGGTAATTATATTAGTACTGTATTTTGTAAACGAAGAATGATGTAAACCTCTTTGTAATGTATTTAATCGCCAAGATTAATGTCAGATAACATTTTAAATTTTCTAATGATCATGATGTTTGGATAAATTTTCATTTACCTCAATTAATATTAATTTCACGGATACCTGACAACACTTTGATACACTGATCACTAGTGGAATAATATATAAGTCTAATTTAAGTTTTTACTTGAGTTATATAATAAATCTATTTTAGCTAGATCCTAGCACATGCCTATATAAATAGGTGTATCACGACATCTCAAATATTTCATAAGCACTTGGATATTCAAAAAGATATCCAAATATCAAATATTGTCTTTCTAATGTAAAAGCTACCGTCTCAAAATCTCATAAACTCTTATAATATTCACAACAAAATCAAGGCATCAAATATTATTTTTATCAAAGTCGAAGTAATCAAGATGTAATCTTCATTAAAATCGACCGACTCAAAATATATATATCAAAGTGATGTACAACATTGTTTGCAATCAAATATATCACAAGGTCCTCCTCATCCTACGTTCGAAAAACACGCTATAATGATCATTGAATTACAGAGAAAAACTAGAAATCTAAATCTTAAATTAACCTTTGCAAGAGTCTTAAAAGAATAGTGATTTTATAATACGGCGGTTTAAATATCGTAGTTATAAGAAAGAATTATAATTCATTTTTATATAATCTTCGTAATATTCAATTCATGATTATAATTTTATTGCAATAATTAAAATTTTTAATTTTTTCAATCCACAACTATATCTTATTTATACTCCTAATAGACCAGTAATTAATGTAAACACAACACAAAAGATTGAATAAGCAAAATATTCATCATATAAAATAAAATAAAAGTACTTTAAAATTATTATATCAATTTTATTTAAAAGTACATCTTATTTTTAGGATATATATATATATATATATATATATATATATATATATTAAAAAAATTGTCTTGGTGCTTGATCCATCATCATGTTACTTTTATCTGAAGATTTTATCCATCATCTCACTTTATATATATGATGCCTGAAAAAGAAAAAAATATATATTAATTGACAAATATTAAAGTAAAATTAAATTTCTGAAGATAAATATTCTTGGAATCGGAGGATCAGTTTTCAAATACTTAAAAGCAAATTTAACTTGTCAAGATACTTAAATTTCATTTTACGGATTGAGATTGCTTCAGATATTCGTGTCAACAACAGTTAATTTTCAACAAATATATTCATTATATATATATATTAAATATATTGAGAAATAAATACTGTTGTTGACACGAAGATATGTAACAATCAACCCGTTATTAAACTATATGATAAATAGGTTTCTCCATGTTTAATTTAATAACATATAAAAAAAATTTAGGTGTGTCTAGAAATACAAGAACTCCTCTCTATTTATAGGAACCAACTTAGAGCCTCAATAAATAAAAAGAAAAGAGACATTAATTTTTGGCTCCAAAAAAATTACTGATAGTCAAGTCTTTAGTAAATAGACACATATCTATAATAAATAGATATGAGCCTCACATAACAGAAAAAAGATTTTGAGGAAATTAAATTTAGTCAAAATTTATTAGATTGATAATTAAAGTTGATATGACTTTTTATTTAAACACCTTAAACAAGTCTTGTACATGTTAAATATTAAACACCTAGGAGTTTATTGTGTCGTTTTGACGCTTTTTCTCACTTAAATAGCACAAGCACAGACACAAACTTACGTAAGATATCTAAGTGAAAAATTATATTAATTATTTATCATTTTGACGCTTTTTATCAGTTAAATAGCACAAACACAAACTTCTCTAAATAAAAAATTATATTAATTATTTTAAGTGTCTATAGAATTTGGATGAACTACCTAATTAATCAATTTATTCAAAGGTCATAAAATGTGATATTTGAATCCTGAACATGCCCTTACAACTTATAAATCCCATATTTTCTTTTTATTTTGATGTAAGATTAATCTAAAGCAATTTTAACAAAAAAAAAATCATTTCTTCTTAATAATAAGGTAATTACCCCTCTTAAGACTCCCTATCAAAAGATGTGGTGGAATATTGAATTTTTTATTTTCTTAATTAGAGTTTCGAATTTAAAATTCTAAGCACTTTTAAAACCTTGATTATTAATTTAATTTCTAGATCCGTGAATTAGAATTAGTCAAATCGATATGGTTAGGTTAACATGTATGATACTAACACATAAACAAACAATTGGCTACGCAAGCATGGAAATTTTGGGCATGTCCATGTCAGACACTTACATGCCCATGTCATATTTGTGTAGGCTAATTTTATCGTCTCTATAAAAATAACAATTATACGGAGATAAATAGTAAATATCTTTGCTTGTGCCAATTTTGGTTTTGTCCATGTCGGAAAACACACATATTACAAAAATTAAAAAATCGATTGCAACGAATTAAGGGTTTTGCAATGATAAATATATATTCCACTATGATCTTTTAAATTCAGAAGTGAAGTCAGAATTGAAAGGTGATATTAGTGCCGAATTTCCAAATATTCCTCGTATCGAAGTTTTATAGAATTTTAAATAGGTCTTTACAAGACCAGCATAATTCATGTTCTTCAAACCTTAACGTTTGTAAGGATTTCTTGAAGAATACTTTGTCCTAGATCCTTGATCCTACCTCATCCCCATATATAAAAATGTGTGTATATATAATTAATTCTTATTAGATATTTTAAATATTACATAAATTTTTAAACATTCATAAAGATATCAAGGCATCAAATATTGTCTTTCTTAAAGTAATAATAATCATCTCAAAATCTCATAAACTCCTGAAATATTCACTAAGAAATCAAAAGAACAAAGTAATCAAAACACAATCTTCCTTAATATCAACTTGAAATATTGAAGTGTTGTTCTACGTTCTTAACGAATAACATTTGCATCCTCTGTACTACCACGGCTGCTGACATAGAGTTAGTCGATGCTTATTCCCCAGATACAGTCATTTCTTTTTTTCTGGAAAAAAAGTTCACAAACCGTGGCCCTTCAACCTCACCCGCATGTTAGCTTGCTTGTACTATTGCTCGTCTGTCTGACCTGCTTTTCGGGTAGCTTTTTATGGCAAGTGCTACTCGTCGCTTGCACTACATTGTCTGATGATAACCTTGCCTAACCGCTTCCGCTCTGACCAAACTGACCATCTTACCTGAATTTTATATCCCATTATCCATAGATCTCCTTCCTTATCGTTATCGGTCCAAGCAGAAGGTTGCTAAGTCAGATGTCTGATGAACACATTCACGATCAAATAACGATCCTCGAATGTATACTCACATTCTTAATATTACAAGTGAATCAACTAAATTAAATTATGTTACAAGTAACACGATAAGATATATGTCGAATAATCCTAGTGAATATCTATGAAATGGTAGCATTTTCATGCATATGATGAGATTCTATAGTAATTTGGTACTACCTCACACTCCAGATAAATTATGTGAATTATGTGTTGAAAAGACATTTTTGGGTTGCTTAATATTACACTTAATCAACCAAGTCCTTAGAATCTATATTTTCCTTTTTCTAATTTATTTATTTTTTATTTTTACACTTTAGCCAATATTAATTGTTTGATTTTTATTTTCGTGCAAGAAGTTTTTCATGTTCTATCGTTCATAATTGAAATTTATCGATTTCATTGATTCGAATTCACAATCTAGAAAGTTCATTAGTTATGATTTTGTTAGAGCTCCGAAATTATATTGCAGAGAATTTTACCCTCAAAAATTAAATTCTGAAAACCTAATCAGAAAAAAATGACCTTTTACTATTCCACCATATCCCATATCGTTTTATTGTGAAACTTATTAAGAAGTCCAACAACTTTTTTATTAGAGAAAAAAGTCTTTGTTAAAATACTCAAATGATACATTTAATGTTAAAGAGTACAAAATCCGAAGGCCTAATTCAGTAAAGTCAGAAATTTCGTTAAAAGTGATCAAGAATATATATATATATATATATATATATATATATATTACAGTTTTCATATATATATATATATATATATATATATATATATATTACAGTTTTCTAAATATATAATATAATTTTTTGATAAAGATATTTGATTGGCCACCCTGAACTGTATATAGGTAAGCCACTGAACACTTAATTAGAGTGAACAATACATTGTTAAAATCGATATTTCTTTTTGCCAATAAAATGAATTTACAATAAAAATTTATGTAATCAAATTTTATGTGTATATTAATTATAGAGCCTAATAAATCGTCTAGAACAAATTTGTAATAAGATTTTGTGTGATCAATTTTAAGTGTATGTTAATTTAGAATATAAAAAAATATCATTTATCTATCAATAAAATTGATAATTTAAAATTGCATGGTATATATATAGTATAGAGTTAAAAAGAAATGCATATCCTTAGTTTTTTTTTTTATGTTTTATTTTTTTTTTATGCCGAGTGCCATGCATGATCATTGAATAAATAAGTTAATTAATTAGATAGTTCATCCATGTATATATTTAAATTCAAAGGCAGAATTTATTGGCATACATTTAAAATTAATTAGATTTTTTATTTAGATAATTTATAAAAGTTGTGTTTGAGGTGTTCTGAAAAGCGTCAAAATGACAGTAAAGACCTACATCAGGTATTTAATGTCTACAAAACTTATTTAAAATGTATAAATTAAAAATCAAAGTTAACTTTAAAACATCGATCTGATGAATTTTGACTAAATTTAATTTCATTAATTTTTTCTGTTGCGTAAAGCTTTTATTTATTTATTATAGATAAGATATAAGTCTATTTACTAAAGACTTTGACTATTAATATTTTTTTGAGCCTAAAATTAATATGTGTGGAGAAACATTTATGTCTCTTTTCCTTTTTATGTATTTAGGCTCAGAGTTGATTTCTATAAATTGTGAGGAATTCTTCCATTTTTAGACACACAAAAAATTATTAAGAAGTTGAAGTTATTAAAGTTTGTGAGATAATCTAGTGTTATTCAGGGACTATTTCAGCTTCATGTGTGTAAGGAATCATTTATTCATTATTTTTTTTATTCTTCAAAAAAAAAAATTTACACCATATAAAATAATTATTTAATTATTTGTTAAATATTTATAACTTTTGAATCAATTAGATTTTAGTTATTAATTTTTTTTATTTGAACTACGTACATAAGTCAAATTTTAAAATCAATTCAAATAGATCTTATCTAAACAAACAATTGAGAAGTGTGGATTGTTTGTTTAGGTAAAAATCTTGTTTGATTTAAAATTCAAAATATTAAGACTAGATAGAGTACGTAGTTCAAATACGAAAAAATAATTAAAATTTAACCGATTTCAATAACAAAAATATTTGATAAATAATTAGATAATTATTATGTATAGTGAAATTTATTTTTAAGGAGTAATAAAAATAGAAAAAATGATATATCTTTTAAATACATGAAGTTGATCTTGTACCTAAACACCACTAGGTTCTATTGGCGTAAAGTTTGTCCACATATATCCCAGAGGGGCTATAATTAGAGATAACATTGTTTATGATATTTTTTTTCTTACGTACAAAACAAGAAAATAAATTTCGAAAAGTCAATCATTTTCTAGAAAAAAAGTTATTCTGTATATATGAGGGTGAATGATAAGGTGTGATGGAGGGTGGAAGTGACATAATAAATAAAAAATTTCACTTGTATAACTTCAATCTTTGTAATAAATGAAAATTTCCAGTTACATAATTTCAATCTTTGAACATGTTTATCATGATACGTATATCAATAAACTTTTGATTCAGATTAATAAAATGTTAAGTATGTTGAGTCATATATCACAATTCAAACTTTTAATTCGAGTTAATGTAGGATCCATTTGACCATATATTTTACAAATAAGATTTAAAATTTATTGATTTGATTAATTTGAATTCACAATCTAGAAAGTTCATTAATTATGATTTCGTTAGAGCTCCTAAATTATATTGCAGAGAATTTATCCTTAAAAATTAAATTCTGAAAACCTAATCAGAAAAAGATGACCGTTACAATTCAACCATATTTTTTTATTCTTAAACTTAAGAAGTCCAATAACTTTTTTTATTAGAGAAAAAGTCTTTGTTAAAATATTCAAATGACACATTTAATGTTAAAGAGTACAAACCCTGGAGGCCTAATCTAGTAAAGTAAAAAATTTTGTTAAAAGCGTCCAAGATTTAATGTGTCTGTGTGTGAAGAATAATTATTAATATATATATTTCGTACAGTTTTTTAATATACATAATATAACTTTTGACAAAGATATTCTATTGATCACCCTAAACTATATATGACTATGCCACTAAACAATTTGTCAGAATGAACATTACATCGTTAAAATTAGTATTTCTATTTTGTCAATAGAATAAATTTGCAATAAAATTTTGCATAACCATATTCCATGTGTATATTAATTTTAGAGTATAAAAAATCGTCCATAACAAATTTGTAATAAGATTTTGCATGATCTATTTTAAGAGTATGTTAATTTAAAATATTAAAAAAATATGATTATCTGTCAATAAAATTGATAATTTATAATTGCATGGTATGTATAGAGTTAAAAAGCATATCCTCAATTTTTTTAATTTTTTTTTATACTGAGTGCCATGCATGACCTTTGAATAAATTAATGTATTAGATAGTTCATCCATCCATATATTTAAATTCATGGCACAATTTATCG
This sequence comes from Solanum lycopersicoides, assembly GCA_022817965.1. Classification (NCBI taxonomy): domain Eukaryota; kingdom Viridiplantae; phylum Streptophyta; class Magnoliopsida; order Solanales; family Solanaceae; genus Solanum; species Solanum lycopersicoides. The sequence goes on along the minus strand of CM040626.1, from coordinate 109,529,098 downwards.
GTAGACACTTATAATTATTTTGATTTTTATTTAGATACTTTACGTAAGTTATATTTGAGGTGTTGTGAAAAGAATTAAAATGACACAATAAAAACTTACTTCAGGTATTTTATAATATCTACAAAATTTTAATTAAGGTGTATAGAATAAAAGTCAAGTTAACTTTAAGCACCGATCTAATGAATTTTGACTAAATTTAATTTTTTTCAATTATTGAATCTCATATCTATTTATTATTATAGAGAAGATATATGTCTATTTACTAAAGACTTGACTATTAATATTTTTTTGGAGCCAAAAATTTATGTATAATTGTATTTACTAAAGACTTTGACTATTTATGCTTTAAGATATAAATGTGGAATGACAAAATTGAAAAAAAAAAATATTATTACAACAAACTTTTACAATCATGAATTGAACAAGATAATTATTTTAAAAATATAAAAATAATTTTTTTTTACAATTAAGTGTAAAATTATGATCGCTATATATAAATATCATATTAGTCAAAAAATATTATAGCGATAATATAATAATACACTATTTTTGAAAAAAACATCCTAATATATTCAGTGTGTGGCAAATGGAAATGTGGTATTTTCTTAAAATATCGTTATGGTGTTATGCATCATCAATGGTAAATTGTAGATTTTTTATTTTTTTTAAAAGAAAAGATTGTTATTTTAAATTATGACCAAAATTGGTAAATTTTAATTTTAAAAGAAATAAAAATAAAAATGGTGTTCTTTAAGAAAAAGTAATATTTTTATTAAAAACAAGAAGCATTTAAGAATATATGTATTTTTTCACTATTTCTTTTATTCGGAAAAAATTCATTTAGTAACAATAAAGACAATTTGGTACCAAATTATTAATAACAAAAGTATTTATGAATTAATGTATTGACAGCTAGGAAATTATTGAACCAAAATGTATACAAAAGATATTTTATTTATGAGACAGCTTTAAAATATTTTTCGCCTTTTTCTGTAAATAATAAAAAGACACACCACTACTAGTAACTAGAAAAAGAAAAAAATTAACTAAAGCATCCTAATTAGTAAATTGTACATCTTTAATTTATTTATTATTTATTTATTTATTTATTAGATTAATAAAATGTTAAGTATGTTGAGTCATATATCACAATTCAAACTTTTGGTTCGAGTTAATTTCGGATTCATTTGACCATAGATTTTTCAAATAAAATTTGAATTTTTTTATTGACAAATAGTCTTTGTCCATAGAATTTGTCATTATTTGACAAATAACCCAACTTTCCAAGTATTAGAAAAAACTAATATTTAGGTTAAATCTCATTATTTGGGAACTTTTAAAAAATTTAAATTCTACATCAAACTTTTATCTTTAACAAAAACATCCTCTATAGTAGTTGTTTGCGTTGTATGACATAATTTTTTACGTGAACACCAAAGCAGTGACGGAATATTCAGTTAACATGAAAGTGATGATATGGTTGTTGATGAAAAAAATGATGGACAATCGGCTCCGAATATTAGTCATGTGTTTCGTCTAATTCACGATATATGAAATGATGTTTGTTGCACTGTCACGATCCAAAAATGGACGTGATGGCACTCGTCTTATCCCACCAAGACAAGTCAGCGTAAAACTCAACTATTACAATAAATGCGAAAAATTTACTATCAACTTACATTATACCCAAAATCTGGTTGTCACGTGTACAAGCCTCTAAAGTATTACAATTGAATCAAAAGAAAATATAAGTCTCATATGATATTGTCTCTAGAGTAGAACAAAATATAAACAGGAGTAAGAAGGTCTGCTGAGCTGACAAACAGCTACCTCACAAATCTCCGGGAAGCCTCGGAAAAGAAGAGAATATATCATAAAGGTCCGGGCTAGTAACCTACAAAAAAGATTGTAGAAGCAAGGGGTGAGTACCAAACCACACGGTACTCAGCAAGTAAACCTCTAAACACAAGCTAAGGGGATGAAATACGGGTACTCCTACCACCCCCAACCGAACCTCCACAACTACAACCTGCACAAAAATTAGCCCAACCTAACAACTCACGGTTTACAGTGCACATAGTTCAACAAGAACACGTAAACAAATTACATATACTCAACAACAACACTTTGACAAATTGCATGTTCTCAACAACAACACTTTAACAAGTTATGTGTCCTTAACATCAATACGTTAACAAATTACATATTCTCAACAACGATACTTTAACAAATTATATATCCTCAACAACAAACTCAGTATACATCAATCACCAATTCCACAGAAAGGCATTCACAAAAATCAGCAAAACACAATATCAAGTTCACTAATGATAAGTACGTGCAATGCAATGGAGTGCAATGTCAAGTATAATGATGCATGTCTGACCTAGTGATACACACCCGCTGTCTCTCAGTCTGGGACCCATGGGGGACCTATCTGTCCATGCATCTGTCGCGGCGCACGACACGACCCTCGATAATAGTAACCATCGCGGCGCGCGATACGTCCCTCGAAATATAGTATACATCGCGGCGCGCGATACGTCCCTCGAAATGGTACATCCTTTTTAAGTTCTCATTCTTTCTCAATGCACATAATACTTGTCACAATCATGTCTCAAAATAATGCAAATGACATGTTTACACATATAAAGAGGATATGACCATTTTCATAACATTGCACAATTCACAACAACATCAACAATAATTCAACAAGCCTTTCAAACCATTCTCCATTATCAACACACCACACACAAGCAATTGTTCACATTGCCTTTTATTACCCTTTGTTTTCATCATTAGCATTAATCAATGTGGACAAGTCAACCCATCACCAAGTCCCATTACTCCCACACATATACCACAAGGAAATACACGCATTTCATACACTTAGCAAGAGTTTAGAAATCCACTTGCCTCAAATAGTAGAACAATCACTTCGGGGCTTGAGTCGTCCCCTTTCGTTGAACTTTCACCTCAAAACAATCTATTCAAATGAGTAATCACAATAAGATTTTGAAACTAACAATACCTATATGTCTACCTTAGACTCAAAACTTACTCAAATATATAATAAAGTTCCTAAATCTTGATTCCAACCAGTAGGTCAAATCTCATATTTTCTTAATTTCAAGTATAGATTTAAATCATAATATTTTCAAGTAATCCAACCCTAATAGTTTTCATATAATATAATACATAAATATTTAATTACCTATCTTAATATAGCAAAACTTAAATTATAATGTGATAAAAGAAAATAAAAAGAAAATTACAATTCCATATACCCATTACACTTAACAACGAAACAGAAACTTCAACCTAATAATTACTATATTCCTAAAATTAACAATCAATTCAACTTTCAACATTTTACTTGTCCACTAAGTCCAAAACGTTGCAGCAGTAAGAAATTTCAACTCTAACATTGAAATTCTATTACTTTTCTATTTGTTTTTGTTTTTTTAATCAACTCAAAAAAATATAATCTTATTTCTATATGTATATGCAGCAAATAATGAAAGCATAGGCAGAGAGTTTGAAAATTTTAGTTGAATTTTCTTACGTGAAGCAGTTCCTCCATCTCTTGGTTCGTTTTCACGCCGCAGTCCGCACATAGTTCTTCCTCTTCGTTATTTTATTTTCTGAATTAATTAGGTTCTAAAAGTGATAAAGTTATATTAACTTAATATATAGAGACCAAATAGTATAGGATTTTAAATAAATTTTAAATTTGGCCCAATATTATCTATTAAATTAATTATATTATAAATATTCGTCAATAACTAACCGTAGTCAAATAAATAGTTTAAAATTTTCAAACCAACTTTACCAATTGATCAAAAGTAACTCGAGGCAACTATCGAGAGAGATAAAAATACCAATTTTATAAAAATTTACAAAATGACCTTCCGGGTCATTACATGCACTCACTCCGAACTATCACGTTCCTTCAATGTCATGAATACTACTTGTTATTTGTTGTAACAAAAATCTAATTGACTTGTTGCGGAAGTCATGAATCTTGTTACGTCGATATTTTTATCTTGCTATGTAATACAAACCTATGATTAGTTTTGATAGTTTAAAAACTATGGGTATAAATTATATTTCTTAAAAAAATGAAATATGTTTTCCAAATATTATGACCAAACACATAGTAAAAGTCGCCAAAAAATTCATCCAAATAATATTTACCAAAAATATTTGACGGTCAAACACCAGCTTAGTATGTGTTACAAATTGGGTCTTGACAAAAGACTTGTCCATTTTTCATCAATATATTCAATAATTGTACAAAAAACACTTGTCCATTTGAAGTATATTCATTTAGAAAGCAAAATAACAAGTACCATACTAGCATAATTTCATACATAATCCCTAAAATTTCTTTTAAATTTCACAGAACCTTATAATATGATGATGAAATGCTACAATTTCATTGATTCACCAAGGATTATTTTCATATATCTAATTGGTTCACTACTTGCAATAGTCTAGTTGAAGGGAGTTTTTCTTGAACAGATGACTGAGTATCCCATTTGAAGAGCACACATTACCTGCAACCAACATGCATAATCCATCTTTGCGTTAAACAACTCGAAAAGCCCCTGGAAAAAGTTATTTTAGGTTTAGATCCAAGTGATATTTTAGCACATTACTGAGAAACCTACATCAACATAATGTTGATTCACTACAAGAAAACTCTGCATCTGAAAAGAGTACATTCGAGTGAATCCGAGGACTAGCAGCTGGCATCGGTATTCGGTAGTATTGAATGGAAACAATTATAGTTTATTAGTTATATTATGACATTGATAAATCTTACCAGAATAAGTTCAGAGCATCATAGAGAAGGGAAGAAGTTATCTTACGGAATATTTTCAGGTTGACGTTGTTACTGGCTTACTGCAGTCATTTGTTGCATAAGTATTTCTTCAACTCTATCTGTAAAGCCTGAGATAGTCTGTCGTGCATTTGTATCCAATGAGTTCGCCACTTCCTGTAAAGATGAAATGAATAAAAGATCCAACGAGACTGAGACTCTGAGATGTAATAGGCCAACATTCCCTTTGTTTCCACAAGAATAACCGAACTTTGGAAACACTTTTAGGAGGCGATTTGAATCCTAATAACAGAAATTTAGAAATTTGGTGGGCTTGCAAGGTCCCAACCAGCATGATGTATCATTAGCACTGTACAATTACGTCAACTAAAATGACCTTCCATTTTAGTGATGTTTTGCGTTTCTCTTTGACTGTTATAGATCATGCAAGTTCAAGTCAAATTACCATTCACAATGTAAATATCACATCTATATTTGGTTAATAAATCCAATCCCAATAGGACTTCAACACAAAGTCACAAACTGTCCAGCACTGGTATGAAACGGCTATAATCTATAACAACGCTATGAATAAACAACTTACCGCAACCTTACAAAGGAGGGTCAAAGATATCTGTTGTGAGTACTGACTTGAACTCTTGAGAGACATCAGGGTTAAACCAGAACAGGTTAGTGGCCAACCTTGAGGTAGCTTTATGAAAGCATCAATTCCACCAACCATATGAGCTACTATTGTCTCTTCTCTTTCCACGTAATCAAATGAATGCCTGTTTGGTTTGAGTAGATATAAGTACATAATTCAAAAATAGATCAAATAAATGTAACATCAGAAGCCAAGAGAAAAACATTTGCGCCACTTTGTAAGTATAAATTTTGTCCTCTTTCTCCACCTTCTGCTTAATTTTCTGGTCCTTTCTATAGTCAGGACTAGGATTTTACATACTCAGTCCACTCTATATTCAATTTACGAAGCAAATCCTTCTTTCATTGGATTCATACAGTTTAGCACATCTTCTTCGACTACATTAATTTTGAAGGATTTCTCACTGATAGGAGGACTGACTTCCTCAACATAATATCAACTCCCGTAACTGTAGAATAGGATTATATTACTCGGTAATCTAATCTATAAGTCAATCAAGATTGTGATCAATGTAAATATAGAGTTTGATCACCTTTCTCCAACTACTACTTCAGATCCATTACATATTTAAGTCACATTAATAACTCCAATTTGAACTCCTATACTGTTTCGTATTTATCCCAATTCCCAATAGCCCACTTAATACCAGTTATGCAACACAATATTTCAGCACTGCTCCAATGGCATAAACCCCTCAACATGCTCGCATTAAAAATCCATCCCTTGCTTCTTCAGAGATTCCTCGCATACCAGCGTAACTAACTTTATCACTCTTTTTTTAAGTAGAGCAGAATTTTCTAACTTGTCTTGAGATTTATTAATATGACTCTCTTATAAGGTATTAAGATTTATTTATGTGACTTAGTTGGATGAAATAAATGGAGTTACTTTAGTGTGTGATTATCAAGTTGCAACATGTGGAGCTCATCTTAATACTTGTAATTCTTAATTTTGTCCTCTGGAAGTGAAAACTAATTAGCTCTCCTTTTGTAGCGTACAGGCAGTGCATCCTAAGGTACTAATAGGATATCTATTGGGTTTTCTTTCTAAACTTTAAATGTAACTAACATGAATAAAGCATCAGAAATTGATAAATGAAGTGCTAAATCCATTATTGACACGATTAGAAAAAAAAAATGTACAACAACACCTCTACAAGACGATCTTGACTCAAATTGCATGCATAAGTACAAAATAAGGACTAACCTTGAACTATTTGCACTCTTCACTAGAAAGCGCCTTAACGTGCTAAGAACAATTCGATCTTGCACCCTTTTAACCAACCACTCCAAAGAAGATCTATTTTCAAGAACTCCCACAGGGAAATAGACCTGTCTGTAATCAGTGGCACTATGTGAATTTTCATGTTGCAAATTACTTCCAAAATAGTAAATTAAATACCAATTACGCTGCAAAATCAACTAAAACTTCGCATCAAATTTGACTTTATTAAATAATAAAGGATACTGATTTATGCTCAGGCATCAAACAAATAGATTTACACAAGCCAAAACTTAGTGAGATCAGTAGAGTGTACAAGAAAAATGAAAAGGAAACACACCTTAAGGATTTTGCTGTATCAGTTATATCGCTTATAGATACATCATTTGGGAAAATCTGAAGAGGATCACCAAAAAGTAGATTAAGGTATAATAGATCAGAAATGGCAGCATTATATCTTATTGACCAGTAAAAACTAAGGAAAGCAAGCAGTTAATTCAACAAAGAAAGAAAATAAAACAGCTTGCAGGTAAACCAATGATTCGGTCGGTTATAACTTATAAGCAACCAATATACTGGACAACACAGAACAGTAGATTTTTCTATTTCTGCATATAACTTGTTGTATCTCATCTAATACACTCTTTGTAAGCACAAAACCAATTTTCTTAACCTAAGTTGTTTTGATAATTTAACACCAGGTGTATTTAGGTACTTTGACTGTTTGCTACAGAGAATGTCTGTTGCCAATGTATCAAAAAGTGGGTACGTATTTTAATTTCTGGCAGATATAGAGCAGGTTAATAAATCCACTTTAAGCCAATGTCTTGTCAGGAGAAAGTTAAGTCTATATTAGATTTGTTTTATGTAGCAGGCTCGCATTTCATACAACGTTATGCCACATTCTCTTTCAAAACAGCATCTCATCAGTGGAAAGAAAAATGAGTTTATCATTTCTTTTTTGAGTTAATAGCTATGTTAAGTTTGCTTTGCTACTTCATATTGGGCGGTAATATAAATTTATAATAGTCAAACATAACATGTTTTCTAATTGAGGGGACCAAAAGTACATAATTTAATCAATTGAAGGGGTTAAGTATGCTGCGTTATATATCACACGGACCAAAAACATAATTGACCAATAACTTAGGGACCAAAAATGCAGTTATCCCTAATTTTTATGCCACAAACTGCTGAAAAAACATACCTCAACATGTTTTAGCTCCATGGTTCCATCCACCAGTTCAATTAACAACTCATGATTTTGCTCTGGTGGTTCAGCAAAATCGATTGTTTGGTTGTGGAGCAAGTTTTCTAAGTTTGGGATAAAAGTTCTCAAAGATAATCTGATGCGGTTCCCCTCAAATTCTACTATCTTAAGACCAGAAAATGCATCTTCAATCTTTTCTATAGCCTCAAACCTGATTATATTGTAAAATTAAATGCACCGGAGTTAGACAAGGGAGAGTACGGAGAACTATGCAAAGTTTATTTTCGAAAATACCTGTTGAAAGTACTCTCAAGTTCTTCCAAGGACTTCAAATTCAATTTGCTCTTTTCAAGCTGATTACCTAATTCAAAGATCTACATACAAAGGTGGTAAAACAATGATACATAAGTAACCTTAATTTTCTTTTAAAGAAATAACAGAACAACATCCAAGTATGCTTTGGCAGTTCGCCAGTAGACAGATTGTTATGCAATGTGATAGAGATGACAAATAGACTAAAAACTTCTTGTTGCATCAGCAACTGACAGCAAGATTTGCATTTAGATTATGATATCAAACTACTCTAAGTTGTCTTGCAATATTGAAAAGATGTAAGAACCTTAAAGTTATGTTCTACAGGTGCACTTGACAAGTTTCCTTTATCTTCTCCAGGCGTAGAACAAGGAAAATTTGTCAGGGCTCTTCCTTGTTCAAGTCCCTAAAATATAAGGTAAGATACAATAAGTATAACAATAACAAGCAATTGAACAAAGTTGGGAGTTCTAAAATTTAGAGGAACCATGATAAGATTGAAGCATTAGACTTGGACACAGAAGAGGGAAAAACATAGAAAAAGAACAAGAATTGTTCACCTAACAAGAAATATTCAGCTGCTAATCAACGTGTAATTTTTTTAAAAGGTAATTTAATTGAACTTAATTGGTTCGGCAGTATAACAAAAGTACCCTTGCTAATATTTCCCCTTGAAAAGATTCAATTGACAGACAACTTGCCATTAGTTGACATCCATTACTGCTAACAAGCTTGAAATATTGTAAAAACACTTATGCACTAACGCAAAAGGTAACAACTTCAGTGTAGAATTGGATCATACAGGGGTTAGAAATTGTCACAGTTTACATTCTTGCACCCACATGCAGTTTATTTGATATTTCACCTTAACACTTTAGGGTGAGCAGACAGATACCATAAAACTATAGCATGTCCAATTTCTTAAGGAACCAACAAGTAAATGTGTTTGCTAAGTCTGCAAGCAATCCCCCTCCACCCCACTAGCCCACACTGATCAACAAACTGAGTTTAGATTCAAGTAGAATCAGCAGATGAACAGAAACAAACCAGTGATTCAATGAGCTCCAAAGGAGAACTAAGGCCTTCAACCTCATTCACCAATTTGCTATAACCTACAGAAAAAAAGAAATACATTTCAAAATCATAAGTCAAGCACATGTCGCAATCCCACATAAATCTGAAGTTTCCAGAACCACCAGGAATCCTCAGCACCTTCAACATATTCCCTTGAAAGCCCCTCAATTTCATCTGCAATTTTTGCATTCTTAGCCTCTTCTGTGCTTAGCTCATTCTTCAAATAATTCCAAAATTCATCTGAAGTTACAAACACGAGAATTAAAATGGCAGATAAAATTCCCTGCAAACATGTATGTGTGTGCTTGTGTGTGTCTATGTAAAGCTCCCCTTGAACATATGTGTGTGTGTTACACACACATGGAGGGAAAAAGAAGATATACAAAGATTTTCTTCTACCTAAATCTTGATCAGACGAGAAGTTGACTTCTGAAGCATCACATAATATTTGTTCCACTTTGCTCTGAAAAATCATACCCAATGAACAAAGCGACTTTGAAAGAAAAATATAGTGAACATGACAACCTGTCAAAGAAAACATGAAAGGATCTATTCACAAAGAAATAACCTCTCTTGCTCTCATCAATTTGTCTATTCCTTGTCCCTTATAGAGTCAATTTGATCCTTTTTAGAGCTAATGTGTTCGGTATTGGTAAAATTGCACTCTATGATGAACTCATTTTTCATTGTTTGGTTATCTTAAAGTGAAAAATGTTCTCTTCATTAAAAACAATTCCCACCTACAAGGGGAGAAATGGCTTCTTTAGCTAATGAAAGAACTCATTTTCCTTTCCTAATATCCCAACTTTGACTCCATGTTACTTGTAACATTATTTTCAACCTTGACTACTCAAAAGTACATCCAACCAACACTAAAAAACAGTCCAGATACACAGACCATTTTCCTTAACACCAACCACACAACTGAAAATAGATAATCCTTTTCCTTTTGGAAACAAAAATTTGATCTTTTTAAAATCCATCGTGTCGGCCCCAATTTTCACGTACCCCGACTATCCCCACGAATACCTACACCTCGTACCACAACAGGATAACTATGTCCACCAAGGCTAGAGCATAAGGAAGAAATAACCTAGTGTGTTTTTGTATCTGCTGGAATTAAAACCTGAAACCTTGGTCATCAACCCACTTCAATGACCACCATACTAGGCCACACCCGTGGGTGTGCAAAAATAAATTTTGATATTAAGAAACTACAAGTACTGTAATTTTTCCATATCAAAATGCTAAACCAGTGTGCTCAATTTAACTTAATCAAATTCTGGAGCTAAATAACACAAAAACTACTCAAAAGTTTTCATCTTTTAAACTAAAATTATAAAAACAAATGCAAAGTTCAATTTTTTTTCTTTTTACCTCAAATTGAAGTGTACAATCTTCCAGTGATTTCTTCAATTCTAAACCAAATGCTTCTGGTTCTTCAACACTTCTTTGAATATCTCTAAGCTCTTGAATCTCCCTATCATTACCATATTCCAAAGCAACAAACATCAACAACAAAAAAAAAAAAAAAAAAAAAATTAGCTTGGAAATGCAAAAAAAAAAAAAAAAAAAGGACCTGCGAAGAGAATCAGCATCATTATCACTTGGATTTTCCATTTTTTGCTCGAATTTCGTAAAAATAAAATCCAGATATTTTCTGTAATTCAAATTCCCGCCATTGTTATACGGGTTTGTGCTTGGGTTGATTAAAGAGGAAAAGAGACGCTTAGAGGTGGATCGGGTAAGTCAGGCCCATATAGGTTGGCCCATTTATATAAGCCCATTAAAATTGGGCCAAAATTTAAAGTATATTAATTTTTTGAAATTGAATTTTTAAAAAAATTGTTTTTCTTGGCATAAATTATGTGTGAATCCTAACTTAGGAAAAATGACAGAAATCCACCTTTAAGTTCTCTTATTATCATTATCTCCTATTAGTTTTATAAATTTCAAAATCTCTCATTTTTGCGCATCAGATTTATGTATCTCGTTCATCAAATTAATATATCTCGCGCATCAGATTAGTGTATCATGTATAAAATGTACATCAGATTAGTGTATCATGTATACAACGTACATCAGATTAGTGTATCATGTATACAATGTAATGCAATCTACTTAACGATTAATGTATCTCGTGCATCAAATTAATGTATCAGCGCTTATATTATTGTATCGATTTGAGGGATTTTTGTAATTATAAACTTATACGGAACAAATGGTAATTTTGCCTCAAAAGTATGTGAGTTTTGTCCTTTGCCCATTAAGCTATGCAACATAAGTATTGATCCGCTCAAAAATTATTAAGGTTGAATGAGACTAATATGTGGATCGTAACTAACTCCATCAATTCTTATTAAGTTTTAGTTTCTTTGTGTATTGTTTTATAGTTTTGTTAGTATCTAATAAGAGTATTTTCTTTTTTCTTTTATCATGACAATATAAAACATATCAAATTAAAAAAATGAAAAAAAAAATTGGCAAAATTTCTCACTAGCCATTTGAGCTATATAGTAGTCCAATTTTTTTTAGGAGTGAACTAAGAAATAAACAAAGTCAATAATCCGCTTGAACTTGAATAAATTGAACGAGTTATATTTATATGAGCTTATTTATAAAATTAGCACTAACGTAAGATTTCTGTCATTTATTGAATTCCTTGTATTTCATAGCAAGATTCGCTTCTTTTTCTTTTTTTGAGATTTTCTAAAAAGAAAGGGAAAAAAAACAATATTACAAAGAGCCAAAGAGGTCATAAAATTAACAGAAATCAATTTTTTAGGCTTTTGTGGCTGATTTTTTAATAACAAAACTCATGTAGATTGGACCTTTATGATTTTTGGTAAGGGCATAAAACTCGTGATTAGAAAAACAACCTCCCTTTTGCTAGAAGAAATCAATAGAATTATTTGGTCATATGAGTCATCTAATCTAAGTGTATTGGTTGTTTGCTCATGAGATAAGCGGGGATTGAAAGTTCAAGATCATTCATTTTTAAGCTCGTTAGATGCTCGTAAGGGAATTGAAACTTCTTATACATCCTAGTAAGTTTTTATATATAAAAAATTCGGCTCAAGTCTCTATATATAGTCATTCAAAATCACTTTCTCGTAGTGAATTGGATAACCTCTTATATTCTAGCAAGTCTCGAACTCTTTCTATATAAGGCAGTCTGGTGCACTAAAGCTTCTGCTCAAGGTCTTCAATTCTAGCAAGTCTTGAACTTTTTCTCTATATATAAGACAGTCTGGTGTACTGAAACTTTTGTTCAAAGCCTTTATATATAGTCTTTCAAAATCACTTCCACAACAAAAAAACTAAACAAAAAATGTATTCTATAAGAAACATTTCTATTTTTTCCATATTTTTCTTGCTTTTGGCTTCACAAACCAAAGCAAACTTTAACTCAAATCTTATTGAAAAAGCATGCACAATTTATAAACCAAATTGGGACTTTAATTTCTGCATAAAACTCTTAAATTCTGATCCAAAAATCTCATCAACACAAACTCCATTTGATTTAGCCATAGCAATTATTCAAGCAGGAAATTCCCATGCATCAAAAACTCAAGACTACATAAATAAAAAGCATAGTCATGAAGGAGGCACAAGCATTGTTGTTTCTTCAGCATTGAGTGTGTGTAGCAAATGGTATGTTTGATGAATCTTTTCTATATGACAAATACGTTCGGATATTTCTCCGCTCGCTTTTTTAATGTGTGTTATATTAGATTCAGTGGCGAAGAGTTAGGAACATGTGTGTTGCTTATTTTCTTTTGTAACATATGGTTTTAGTCAAAACTATTGAGTTCTGTGTGAAACTCTAGCTTCGCTCATGGTGAGATCTGAGTCCACATATAATTTCTTACAAAAATATGTTTATTTGTATGACAATCTCAAGCACCTCCCCATACGTTTTGTTTCTTTCATAGGCGAAACATCAAATTTGTGAAAATATAAATATTTATTATTTTAATAGTATTGAGATTTGAACGTAAAACCTTACTTGCTCTAATATTAGTATTTTGAACTATGTGACCGTCTTATTTTTGATAGGACCAAAAACACTTTTGATTTAATTGATCTGACGTCGAAGCACATCAAATCTTTATTTTATTGAATTGTGCACTTTTAATCCCTTTGCTTGCTATATTCACAAATTACCACAATTATTAATCATCTCACTACGTTATTATTCATATGTGATATATTATATTTAGTTTGTATTGTTACTCCATATTTGACGATGATACAATTCTATAGATAGTCAGCTCATGTAACATATTACGTGAAGGGACCAAAAACACATATTTTAGATTGATAGAAGGTGAAATATGTTGATGCATATATTACAAGGACCAAAAGAAGAAATTATCAATAATTTAAGACAAAAAGTGGTATTATTCATTTCTAATAGCATAAGCTTTAAAATAAAATTTGAATAGACATAAATTAAATTTTTAGATGAGATCATTTTGTAACACATAATTTATTTATTTTTACTTTTAAAGTGGCAGTGAGGTTTGAACTCAAGTTTAGAGATAAATACACATTTTATCTGATTAATTATATTATGTCTCAACAACAGGTATGGCGGTGTTGTTGGAGCATTTATGATTGCTTTAGAGGATGTTCAACATCAAAAATTTGAATTAGCTAGTGATCATGTTGAATCAGCCAATGATTTTGCCATGAATTGTGAAGAGGCATTTGCTTCAAGAAATATTCAAGATAATGAAATTTCAAAGGGTGATAATCTTGTTATGTATTTCAGTTTATCTGCTAAAGTGGTTATTAATGTTCTTGGAGAAACAATTAATTATACCACATTTTGATCTTTTGGTTTGTTCAATCAAGATCGATATGTTTCAAAACTAGTTTAATTTGACTTTTACGTTGTTCTATATTGTGTTTGATCAGACTTTAACAATTTCAACGATAATATATTTTTATTCCCAGTTATTATTCTCATACCTCGAATCATTCAAATGAAACTCAAACAATGATCGATATATCATCAAGTTAAATTTCCGCTTCTCTCGCAACTCTATCTCCTCGAATTTTAATTTCTAAATCATTATTTGCATCAACGTGGTGGACATAATGGGTTAAGTAAGCTAACTTATGATGAAAGTAAAATGATAAAGATAAATTTTGTATTAGAAATTCTTTTTCAGTTTTTTCTCACGATACTTCTACGTTATGAATTTATTTAAATTATTTATTTATTTTTTTCCTAAATATCTTTATAATGAAGTAGACAATAAAATAATTATAATGTTCCATTACATTTTTCAAATAGGAAATAATCAAATGTTATAATAGTAATTAATTTAGCTCAACAACTTGCTGACTAGGCTCTAATATTAATTAGTTATGAGATAATTAAAATTTAGTTATGCTATATGCAAATTTGGGAAATTTTGATGTGTTTAGTCTACCTCTTTTTTCTTTCCTTTAAAGATTTACATAATAATATGGTCCAATTAAAGAATTGAGTGATATAGACATGATACCAAGCCAAATATAAGTCCAATGTATTAATTAAATTAAAAATTAAAACACCTTTCAATTGACTTTAAAATTATTCTTCCTCAATTATTTTTCTCATCTACCTAACTTTTAATAAATAAAATTATCTTACTACATATCCAAACAAAAAATAGGGATAATTTCAGAAACCTCCCTTCAGGTTTAGTTTTATAACACTCATTTTCCATGTGATTTACAATATTACGTCTACTTTTTTTTTCTTTCTTGTAACCATTCTTTAAACTTATTTAAAATAAATATAAATTAATTTAAATTTGACAACTTTACCTTTCTTTATATTAATTTGTGCTGATATTATCTCTAACAAAGTATCTTATAAATTAGTTATATGTCAAAGTTAAATCGAATACTATAATTATTTTTTTATTTTATGAAGTGTAGATAGATAACTTATTCTTTTCCTATATGTTGATCCTTTCTCAATTTAGAAAAAAATAAAATGTGACGTCTCAATTTTGGATAAATATATATACTTACAAAATACCATGATAGTAACGTTGCACCCTCACCGTACGCAACTACTTCCCTGGCCCCACAATATATTTATATATATATTTTTTATTTGTTTATTTTATCCATTTTCATCTGAGACAAAATGGCAGTAGCTATGAGCAGAAGAAAAACTCTGAGTTTTCCGTTAATACTAACGGCGTTAACTATCCACTTCGTGATCGTCGCCGGCGAGTATTTCAAGCCGTTCAATGTCACTTACGATCACCGAGCTCTCATCATCGGCGGTAAACGCCGTATGCTTATCTCCGCCGGAATTCACTACCCTCGCGCCACTCCTGAGGTTAGTGAAACTTTCGGTTTTGCTAATTTCAGTCTATGTGATTAGTAAATTTTTTTTTTCCTGTTAATTTACTGCTCTTTGACTGATGCATAAGCTAAATACTCCGTCTGTATAATTTTCAGTTTCTAGAGTAAAACTGTATGAACTTTGATCAATATTTTAAAAGGTATTTTTTTTATCATATTAATACGAGAATGATTGCAACTTATAGTGTACGAACATCTAAATTTAAAATATTGAATTAATCTAATTTAATTGAGCTCCGGAAAAGTGAATGGAGGAATGGAGGAAGTATGTAGTAATTCCTATAAGAGTGTTTATTTATGTTAAATTGTAAATGATTTCCAAATCGAGAAAGATGGTAATGATTTTTGGAACAGTCTAAAAAGTTCTTTTTTTTTGGAGGGGAGTATATTGCATAAGAGTGACGAATTAGAATTCCACGGAATTGGGATAAAGGATCAAGTAAAAGGTAGCTGCTTTGCGGATTGTTCTGGATTAACGGTGAATTAATTAGCAAAAATAAAAGAAGATAAAGAACATAGTTTTGTTACAATGTTTGGCCGTGGAGCAGTTTCAAGGGAAACATTAATTTGTGAATTTGTGAAAAGCAACACTTCTCAATCAGTGAATTATATCTGAACTTCACATCCTTCACTGAAAAGAAAATCATTTTAATATCTCTATGGACATTAAACAAAGATATCAGCTTGTTAGAGTTATTGCATTTCTTAGAACAGTTCTTTCATGCAATTTAAAGAATTAAACTGCTAGTTTGATGTGCCATAAATCTCTGAAATTCAAAATCAAATAGCGACGTTATGCTAATGTAACTTATCTATCTTGTTTTGCTCATGTTCTCTGGATGAACATAGTGTATGAACTTCCACTACACCCTCATGTTACAAATTATTCTTAGTTTTTATAAGCCTTGTGCATATCACATGTGCCAGATGTGGCCCACATTGATAGCTAGGAGCAAAGAAGGTGGTGCAGATGTCATCGAGACTTATACATTTTGGAATGGTCATGAGCCAACCAGGGGACAGGTACTCATTTCTTAAAAACCTGCATTTTTGTGTTTGTTGTACTGTAGGTAATGCGATCTATATTCTTGTAGAGTTATAACATTTAAACGAGTCGGTTTTGTTCTTCAATTGGCTTTTTTTATATTTCCTACTATTTAATTTCTGTAACCTTTACCTTTTCTGAACTGCTTCTCTCTTTTGATGCTTCTCTTTTCAGTACAATTTTGAAGGAAGATATGATATTGTCAAGTTCGCAAAGCTAGTCGGGTCTCATGGACTGTTCCTCTTTATTCGAATAGGTCCTTATGCCTGTGCAGAATGGAACTTCGGGTTACGTTCTGTTTCCAATATTTCCCTGCTCAGTTTTAACTTTATCATTAGTTCATGTAAAATGTGTTGTCATGCTTCAAGATCTAGTCTATTTTTTCAATAAAGCAAAAGGAAATGCATTACTTTCACTCTCACAAGGTGATAAGCAACAACAGAGAAGGGCCGTATCGAGAAGAGAATCTGTAGTAATTCAGTAGCTGACAAGTTAGCACCGAGAAATATTTAAAAAAAAAGTAAAATAGAGATATCAACAACAGAATATAGCAGAAGGGCGTTAACACATTTGTGTCACCACTGAGAGCTTCTCTATTGATCTCACTTGGTGATTCCTGTCTGTATTGCAGGGGCTTCCCCATATGGCTTCGTGATATACCTGGAATAGAATTTCGAACAGATAATGCACCATTCAAGGTATTATAATATAGCAGGGGAACAGTAATTTTTCTGTGGAATTGTATGAGGCCTTTTTGAGGTGTCCTTGGAGTGTGACCTTCTAAATTTTGAAGATAACTTGTTTGTTTGGCCATGTCTATTTTTTGTTGGACCTGATTTGTGGCCTTCATGGCTTCTGCACATATTATAGGTTCCATATTGGAGACTGAACCAATTACTTGTCACATTGTCAATTCTAAATTCAATTAACCTTATAGATATATTAGATACATTGTTAGGCATAATACTCAGGGTATGTCCTAGTGGTCAACAAAGTGGGAGGAAAACCAAATGACAACATCTCTATTAACTGCTTTGTCAGCACTATTTATTGTCCAACAATAAGCCTCTGCCTTTCGTTTATTTGTGTTCACACATGCATTTCAAGATTAGTTCCGTCCTTCTGTTCCTCACCCCCTCAAGATTTTTTCGCTGGAGCAAATAGCTTGGCAAATTTTGTCAACCTGTTTCTCTATTGGAAGATTAGATTCTTGTAGTTTTTGTTCTTTGGTTCTCAAATAAAGCATCTATACCATGCATTTTATGGCAGGCATTCCTTGTTTATAGTAATTTTGTTTCTGTTTATTAGCTAATATTCATTTGGAATTGTGGTGTAGTTGGTTGACTGATTGAATCAGCAAAAATTAAGTTGGCTTTCCAATACTTTGTTGGTTAAATTGCAGTTGTTGTAGTTTAAGAGCATTAATTGGCTGCTGGAAGATTGAAATTTGACAAATTGAAACACTTTTCCCAGGAGGAGATGGAGCGCTATGTTAAAAAGATAGTTGATCTTATGATATCTGAGTCGCTCTTTTCGTGGCAAGGTGGTCCTATCATTTTGCTGCAGGTTATGAAATTTCTTATCCTGAATCACTAATTAGAATATTAGTATTACTGTAAGTCTGATAACTGCACTTTATTAGTTAGACAAGTATGAATTTTTCTGTCAAGACTGCTTGAAATAATTGACATGAATAATGTACCTTACAACTGAATCTGAGTAATTTCCTCTTGAAATGATTAATGGATGTCCAGTTTTAGAGACATTATCTGCAGACGCTGATAAATTTGGCACTTTCATCTATCTCCTTCCCTTTCCCTTTGCACATGCTTCTGCATCTAGGTTTAAACTTGAGTTGTGTCTCTGTCTGATGCTAAACTTTTGTCAGATTGAAAATGAATATGGAAATGTTGAAAGCGCATTCGGTCCCAAGGGGAAGTTATATATGAAATGGGCTGCTGAAATGGCTGTTGGTCTTGGTGCTGGTGTTCCATGGGTCATGTGCAGGCAAACTGATGCTCCAGAATACATCGTAATGCACTTAATTCCCTGATTTTCTCTAGTTGTAGCTAGTTGATCTATTTAGTGTAATATTACAACAACAACAACTACCCCGGTATAATCCCACAAGCTATGCTGCTCGAACTCTTTTTAAAATGTTGACGGGTGCGTGTCGGATCTTCCAAAAATAGTGTATTTTGTCTGACACCGGTGCAGCAATATTCTTGGAGAGTCCGAGCATCTTAGCCCACAAGAAGAGTTTGGGGAGGGAAGGATGTACCCAGACCTTACCTTTGTGGGGGTAGAGAGGTTGTTTGCAATAGACCCTCGTCTATTTAATCTCTAATTGTTTTGATAAAAAATATTCATTAGATGATATATTTTTAGCAATTCATTTCATTGAACGAGTTGCATAAAAACTAGTGTTTTTAAGTAGTTTTATGAGAACATGCACATATTTCTTGAGTTTCTTTTGTAAAAGATAAGCCGGTGTAGAAACTGATCAATTTGAACCTTACTTTAAAATTTAAACAAATTTAACTCTTTATCATATAGAACTACTGCAGTCAATTGAATTTTCAAGTTAACCTAACACATGAATTCTGGCAAACTGATCTGAGATGAAGAAGCCCTGGTTTCTTAAACCTTTTTTTGGATTAAATTTATAATTCGAAAGCAGCAGTGAGTTCTCTTAATTATTTCTCTCTCTTATGTTATTATGAGTCCTCCTTTTCAGGGCCAGGGTATTCTATCTTTTCTGTATCTTGTTATGTTAAGAATTTTTTATTTTTAACAGATAGATACTTGTAATGCATACTATTGTGATGGGTTCACGCCGAATTCCGAGAAGAAACCGAAAATTTGGACTGAGAATTGGAATGGATGGTATGATAACTGTTTCTTGTTTGTTAGACCTTTCTTGGTCATGTCTTTGAATTCTGAACCAGTATATGCATGATTCCAGGAAACCTTAGGTTCTTGTAGTGTTATGATTGTACGATCTCTAACATGTGAGTTGACTTCTCTATAACTCATGAACCAAAGAGCAACGTATTTTGCTTGCATAAAGTACCTATTTAGAAAAAGTTTTTCTCGGCAGAATCCGACCCTTTTTTGTTTATTTTTTGAAAATGGTAACATTATATACATCAACATTTAGACCTTATCTGCAGAGAAGGATAGCCACCGCTAGAAATAAAGAAAATCTTGATTATTCTCACAAGGTTTCTACTAAATTGTACAAAGGTCAGATTCTCAGCAGAATCTGACCTTTGTGCTTGACTTTCTATTCTTCCACATATCCTCTGTTAGGAAAGCTTAGAATAATGGAAAATCTACATGAGAGGAAAGTTTGTTCCTGTGAGTTTTCCCTCTCGTATGTTAGGGCTTCATTTTATCTCTCTCATATATAATATTTTAAGTCCGGAAGCTAGTGTAAATATATGAACATCACTTCTTAACCGAAGGAGAATAATATCAAGGAAAAAATGTTAGGAAAGCTAGAATAGGATTTAGAACTTCGTATGAAATGAACAAGTTTAGAACAATAAATTCAGTACTGTATGAAGTATCAACACTCGATTTGTTATGTTTCTAGCTATGTGTTGAAATCCATTCCTCAGGGAAAAGTTTGGTCAGTTGATTATTTAGTTAGGTTAGTATTATTAGTTCTTCAGTGAGGGTGTAAAGCTTGATGGACATTGCATACTGTAATCTAACTCAAGAACTATGAACCAGGAAAATGTGGTATACTTGAGCTCATATCCCTTCACTATGCTCTTCTTTATTTTTATGCCTCCCTCTGATGTATACAACTCAAAAAGGAATGCAGGAACTCTTAGCTACGTTTTGGATTAAGTTGAGGAGTCAATAACATACAGATGAAGGAAAAAGAGACAATCTTATTTCTTTTCTTTACTGCAGGTTTGCAGATTGGGGTGAAAGACTCCCATATAGACCTTCCGAGGATATTGCATTTGCAATTGCTCGTTTCTTTCAACGTGGGGGCAGCTTACAGAACTATTATATGGTATTAGATACCTCTGATGCTCTTTAAATTTTATTTTGCATTCTGGTACAGACAAGGCATTTCCCTAATATATTTAACTCTCTCCTATTCCATCTGACCTTACTTGTAATTTTTTAGAAGTTCTCTTGTCAACCGATAGTCAAGATTACCCAGTTCCACATGATCATCTCTTTTCTTGATTAATAGACTCGTTCTATATCCAGTATTTGTTTTTTGAAGAGTTTAAACAAACATTTTATGTGTGGCTAAATATTGATTACCAGTTTATGCAAACTAGAGAAGTTTGAAGTTACTCATTACTACTGGGTAAAAGGAGAAATGATCACTTTTTTCCACGCGTTTGTTTGATGGTAAAATGATAGTTTAAATAAGAAGAGACCAACCTTTCTAGTCTAATGATAGTTCAAATAAGAAGAAACCATTTCCTTTCAACTTCCCCACACTTTTGCATGACTCATAGTTTCTTGCCGGAAACTGTGTTACCACTACCAGAGTAATTCAACACAAAAAAGAGAGGTTGGAAACTTGGATTTCTGTCACTTTCCTCTTCCTTTCCAGGCAGAAAATAGTTTCCTTGCTGAACGGCTGTTTCATCTATACCAGTATTTTGGTGGGACAAATTTTGGCCGGACTGCTGGTGGCCCAACTCAAATCACTAGCTATGATTATGATGCTCCACTGGATGAATATGGTAACTTTTCAATTTTGTGTACTCTTCTATAAAAACAATACTGTCAAGATAAAATTTGATAGCCAGGTGTACATTGATATTAACCTCTTTTTTTCATAAGTATTCATTAAATAGACTGCAATAACTACTTCGATAATTATTTTACTTCATGAAAAAGGTCTATTTTAAGCAGTCACTGATGGAATATTGAAGTGTTAGTTTTAGGATCATCCGTATGGTTAAAATATTACAAGTGTCAAGTCCTTTAAAAAGATATTGTCCCACTTATGTCTATAAATAAGTGTCTTATAATCACCAAACAATCAATATTTTCTCTCTTGTTCTCACGGTTACTATATTGTATAGGACTACTACGTCAACCTAAATGGGGCCATTTGAAGGATCTGCATGCTGCTATAAAGCTTTGTGAACCGGCTCTTGTTGTTGCTGATTCACCTCAGTATATTAAACTGGGACCAAAACAGGAGGTCAGTTAGCTTGAGTTAACCCTGGTATTCCTGTAAGTTCACATGTTATTAAATGTAAAATAAAATGTCAACTGTTGAATATATTTTGATGAATGTGTTTTAGCCAGACTACATTTGCAGAGGTACTTATTACTTTTTGTGAATTATCAAAGGCGCATCATGTTTTTACTTTTGTTTTGGAACAGCTACAAAATGCCTTGAGATATCTCATAATTCCAACATTCCATCAGTTATTATTATGATACTTATGTCTTTGATAGAACATAGTTATTGTTATTCTTGCTTTTTGAGAAGGTTGCAGTCATTTGTTGCTAACAGGACGAACAATATATCACCTACGTTTACAGATTACTTGCTGCACAAAATATTTGGCACCTACATTTATCATTCTTGTGCAGAAGAGCAGATAAGAATATTGCGAGCTATTTTTGGTCTAAACAGGAAATGGTGGGGATATAAACTTTTTGTGGATTTTATAGGAAAACTTAAAGAACCATGACTTAGTGTTAATGCTTTTTGCATTTCCCAGAAGGTTTTTTTAGCTGATCAGTCTCATCATTTTTGGGATGATGAGCCTGTTTTGTGAATATAAAGTTACCTTTCTCTAAAAAAAAGAATATTGCGAGCTATTTACAACACCGTATATAGCTGGAAAATAGGAAGAAAATGTCGCATTCAAATCAAGGAAATTTATCTGGTCAATGGATCAATCTAGTTTATTTGGTTTGTTAGTTTAGGAAAAAAGTCTTTTCTTTCAGATCAGGAAATTAATTACCGTGAACTAATGGCCTACCAAATCCAATTTTACATAGTTATTCTTTTTTTTTCTTCCAAATGACTAAGCCTTCTGCTGGGGGAAGTTTGTGAACTACGAATGAGACTTTGCATCTTTTGCTACTTGTGATGTTGTTAGAGTGGACAGTTGGCAACACTTGGCAATCCTACTCGGTACTTAATATGATTGTGAAAGTTAAGGAAGGCCGAAAGGACTTTATCTGAAAAATAAAGGAAAGGCAGAAAGGAATAAAGGATGGACTTTGTTATTTTATGCAAGCATGAATCACTGCGCTTTTAGGATAATATTACTCTCTCCTGCTTACCTTAAATTGTTCTTGTAAATCATCATATATGTGATCCCTTCTCCGCTTTACCATTTCATCACTTGGTATTTGATGCTTGTCATGTTACTTCAGGCACATGTCTATCGTGGAACATCCCACAACATTGGCCAATATATGTCCTTAAATGAAGGCATATGCGCAGCATTTATTGCAAATATTGATGAACATGAATCAGCAACAGTGAAATTTTACGGTCAAGAGTATACTTTACCTCCATGGTCAGTGAGTATTCTGCCAGATTGCAGAAACACAGCTTTCAACACAGCTAAGGTTTGTTGATGTTCCCACCGTTGAAAGAGTATAAGTTTAAAATTCAAAAGATTGCTGTCAATGCTTGCATGTGTACTTGTTTCATTATTTTCTTTTGTTCCAAGCTCGTTATAGTTTATTGATAATGCTATCATATATGTGGTTTCCACAAACTGAGGCTGCAGTTATTGCCATTTCTGTGTAGATGATGGTAGTCGGTAGATTACTAAGATTGATTTTTCATTGCAACTCAAGTTGTCTCCTATAACTTTTGAAAAAAAAATGGTTGAATAAAATGTTTATGACCCTTTTGGCAAATAGTTCATCCGAAATTATGATTTGTCACCATAAGATCTGGCGATGCATTGTAAATTTAACTACAGTTTAGGTGTTCAGTTACTAGCACATGTTGTTTGAAAGAGAAATATATCCTGGTTACTGAAGTTAAACTTTAGTTAGACAATTAGACTCTCTTTCAAGTATAACATAGTGACCTCATCACCGGAATGCTTCTAAAACTAAGTAGTCTTTTGTGATTAATTTTAATAATGTGTTTAATTGTTTTTCTCTTTGCATTCCTTAAATAGGTAGGGGCACAAACTTCAATCAAAACAGTGGGCTCAGATTCTGTTTCAGTTGGGAATAATTCTTTGTTTCCACAAGTAATCGCTAAAAGCAAGCTCGAAAGTTTTTCACAATCTTGGATGACATTGAAGGAGCCACTTGGTGTGTGGGGTGACAAGAATTTCACTTCTAAAGGAATACTGGAGCATCTGAATGCGACAAAAGACCAGTCTGATTACCTGTGGTATCTGACCAGGTATTTCAAACTTATAACTGAGGTTAGGTCAGACTAAACAGTGATTACTACCTTAATTTGGAGCTACTTGATAATGGGATTTGTCCAATTCCATATAAAGCTTTAAAACCACACCGTTTATACCACATTCTTAGATGGCATCTGTACTGGAATTTAAAGTGCATTTGAACATGAGAAGATATCCTCAGAAGCCAAAATCTTGTAAAAAATGATTGTGAGCAGTGTTAAATGTTTCGACATAAGATGGCCAGTGGGTCGCTCTCTTCATAAATTAACCTAGCTTAGCATAAGAACAAGTTATATTTGAAACGTATTATAGCTTTGTTAAATGTTTTATCCTAAGTTTCGGCTGTATGGTAAACTTTTACTCAAGCATGGAGCCTGTCACAATAATATTAGTGTCACTCAGGTTATATATCTATGAAATTGATTATCTGACTATTGTATGTGCTTATGTCCTTTATTGCCTTCTTAAGCTATCATTTATTTGTGGGTGAAGCAAGTCACCACATTCGATACTACTAAAAAGACTCCTAGAAGAAATGTTCAGTATTGTTTAGTCAAGTTCTGTGATAGTATTTTAAGTTTTCAGCTACATTATATATTAAGAATCTCTTATGATTTAACTTTTTATTCTCTGAGATATCCTTTCATTTTTCATTTTCTCTATACCAAGTAAGAGTGATGAGAACTTTTTTGACCGTTCTCTTTCATGTAACGAGAAACTCGGAGTACAAAATGGAAAATTTTCAATGGGTCAAGGACCTTTTATTCTCACTTTAACCAATCAATTGACTATGCATGCCTTAGCTTCAAATTAACTGGAGCCAGCTATATGAATTTCTTTGAATCCACTGTGTTCTGTTGGGGCCCATTTCTTTGCAATACGTGATAATTTGTCTTGTAAAGAAAATTAGTAGTTCGTTGAAGATTCTCAAAATCTTCCAATCTTTACATGGATACAAATGTATAGCCAGAATAAAAAGACTTTCAATAAACATCGGTTCAAATGTAAGTGCGTGTAACAACTACCACTAAGCATTTTTTGGTATAAGTCAAGATGTATCTAATGTGTACTAAGATTCAATCCAGATATGGATCCTTTACTTCCTCTATGACGGAGGTGAAATCATTGATTGAA
Source organism: Solanum lycopersicoides (assembly GCA_022817965.1). Classification (NCBI taxonomy): domain Eukaryota; kingdom Viridiplantae; phylum Streptophyta; class Magnoliopsida; order Solanales; family Solanaceae; genus Solanum; species Solanum lycopersicoides. The sequence continues at coordinate 109,503,853 of CM040626.1, read as the reverse complement.
GAGGGGATCAAAGAAATATTTGCTGTTTGACTACTTCTCTGCCTATTGATTGCTCCATAGTTAGATACTCCTATTTCTTATTCATAGATCGTAGAATAAGATGTTATAAGGTAAAAGGAAAAATTCCTTCTCGAGAATAGGTTCCTAATAGCTCGTAGATTAGGATTTCTCTACAATTCTTTCATTTCTATGTTCCTATGCTACTGCAAAATTTCTTGGAATATGTGCTTTTCTATGTTACATTTATTTTTGTCTTTTGTTCGTTGGTGTAAGAGTGATATTAAGTGGTTTGTCTCGTTGGTTGAGCAGACAAAGTTTGATGCCCCAGGTGGGACAGATCCAGTTGCTCTTGATTTTAGTAGCATGGGAAAAGGTCAGGCATGGGTTAATGGTCACCATATAGGAAGATTTTGGACTTTGGTTGCACCAAATAATGGATGTGGAAGAACTTGTGACTATCGTGGTGCTTACCACTCTGATAAATGTAGGACAAACTGTGGAGAGATTACTCAGGCCTGGTATTAACTTCTTTTGCTTGCTGAAATTATAATTCATATTCTCGGAAATTTGGCTCTCATGACTATAAGAGGCTACACCTGTGTAGGTGCTGTGAAATGGATCTAACCTGGTACATTCTGTTGCTTATAAAGATTCTTTTCTTTTTGGACCAGGTACCATATACCTAGATCATGGCTAAAGACATCTAATAATGTACTAGTTATCTTTGAAGAAACAGATAAAACTCCGTTTGACATTTCCATTTCTACGCGTTCTACTGAAACCATATGTGCTCAAGTATCGGAAAAGTACTATCCACCTCTACATAAGTGGTCTCATTCAGAGTTTGACAGAAAGTTGTCTCTGATGGATAAAACACCAGAAATGCACTTGCAGTGTGACGAAGGACATACAATCTCTTCTATCGAATTCGCAAGTTATGGAAGTCCGAATGGCAGCTGTCAAAAGTTCTCACAAGGCAAATGCCATGCTGTAAATTCCTTGTCTGTTGTATCTCAGGTATGTTCATTTGTTTCCTTTTTTTATTTCTTAAAATTGAGTTCTATGTTCACCTCTCTTCGTTACAATATGTTGACTGCAAGAGTAGATAAGCGTATCCCTTGCAGATACTAAATTACTTCATGATTGATTTACAATTAGTTGGACAAGTCGGTCAATCTCTATAATTAAGAACTGCAAAGAGCATAGGTTTTCCTTCGTTTGATCAACACGTGATGATTTTTTAAATTAGTGATAGCTATATGCATGCCAAGTGGATGTACATGGGAAAGGATCTACTGTTAGTTTCAATTATACAAAAGAGATGTGTCAGGTTAAACGATGCATGAAAACTTGACTGTTTTGATTGGGAGTTAAATCTCAATGTTCCTTTCTGTTTGAGCAATATATTGACTGCTCGACTTCGAATTCACTGTTATATTCGTACAGTAGAAAAAAAAATAAACCATAAAAAGAAATGAACCTTGATATCAATTAGGATGTGGTCTGGATAGAATCTGATGCAGAAGGTGATCATGTCATGCTGTCAAATACTCAGATTGTCTTCAGGGGCGGATCACGTGAACTCTGTAGTTTTTGCCCTGATCATGTTTACGTATTAAGAAATCCATCAAATATCTATATTGTTTGACGATGAACGGATGAACCCAATTATTATTATAGCTTTCATCTGAGGTAGCTTCAAATTCTGGATTTACCTCTGAGTATCTTAATCAAACTTTTCACTATATTACAGGCTTGTATAGGAAGAACTAGTTGCAGCATTGGCATTTCCAATGGTGTATTTGGAGATCCATGTCGACACGTTGTGAAGAGTTTGGCTGTTCAAGCAAAATGTTCACCACCATCAGACCTCAGCACTTCAGCTTCCTCGTGACGAGACTCTGGTAACACGTTAACCTTTTAGAACGAACGTTCCCTTAAAGTCCACTCGTTGCCCTTCCCCGATCCCTCTGCTACATTTCTTAGATTGCATCGTTACAATAACACGGAGAAAACGTACATGGACGATTTTACTTGTAAATATTTGGTTACTGTATATAAAATGAAAGAAATAATGTTGCTTATGTATATGAGCTACAAATTATATGACAAAGTAACAAATGAAAATAGATATTTTTCTTTCGTTATTAAACTCCTTTGTCTGTCAAAGAATTATAATAACACCATTTATCAAAAGTTAGTTAACATGATTATATTTCCTAGTAGTTTTCTAAAAATATCTCCATCAACTTGTTTAACTTTATTAAGGTTCAATATTCCTTAAATTTTGTGCATTTATCAACACCAATGATACATAAAATAAATAAGTCTTAACATATATGATTGTATAAGTTTGATCTACACGTGGAAATAATATAATATATGATTATGAAAAATATATGATTGTAAAAGTTGGATTGCACGTGAAAATAATATAATATATGATTATAGAAAGACCAAAATTCGCGAGAATCGTTATTTAAAGAGTATACACCATAAAACGAGCCATACATCATTATTATAACCTTGTAGTCATCGACTCTACTATTAAATACTAGTATTTATTTTTTAATATTCAGATGATTTATTATCATAGAAGTGATATAGTAAAATCAATAATCTATTTATTGTTTTTGACTGCGTATGTCAAGTCAGACATGAATAAGTAAAAAGAGACAGACATGAATAAGTAAAAAGAGACGAAAGACGGAGTATAAGAGATGGAAAATAAAAAGGATTTTTTTAATTCCGTTTAATAGGTTATACTAGGAGTAGACAAACGATGCAAAATAATAAACTTAATTACCTAAAATTACCAAATAAAAAAGGATTGATTTATGAAAATTAATATCCCTTTTATTTAATATAGTTAAAAATATAATTTTGAAAAAAACTGGTTAAGGGTTATTTTAATTGACTTGCTAGTTCAGCCGCCTTCTACTCATACGAGATGAAACCTAATACAAGAAATCCTATTTTCCCCGAAGAAATAATTTTCGAAATATTCTCATGGCTTCCTGTCAAGTCGTTGGTGCAATTCAGGTGCGTTTCGAAAAAAATTTATTCTCTTGTGTTGGAATCCGACTTCGTAGATATTCATCACCATCGTTCTATGATTCGTGATGGTGGAACAAAATTTCTATTACGAAAAATAGAAGGTTTTTACACAATTGATCGAAACGAAGATGAAAAAACCTATAAATGGAACCCTAATAATCGTTATGATTATGTAATGTATGCTAATGGTTTATTTTGCATGTGGAAAGATAATGTGGAGACACCTAGAATTTGGAATCCGAGTACAAGAGAAGTAAAACGTCTTCCCAATCTAAGAAGATGTGAAAGCTCAATTCACCCTCTAACGTATAACTATTCATTAGGTTATGAACTCGAAGAAAAAAAATATAAAGTTTTGATGACACAAGAATTTAAAAGAGGAAGTAGGCCCACAAAAAATTGGGTACTCACATTAAGTATAGACAAAGAATGGAGAGAGATTGAAAGTACGGTTGATTTTGTCCCCTCTTTTAATCGAAAAGTTTGTGTCAACGGAGTTATCTATATGTTGGATTACAAGATTAATAAGGCTATTGTTGCATTCGATGTTAAAGGTGAAAAGTTTAGAATTATCAAATTATGGAAGAATTTTGGTTTTAATAATTTCGGGGATTACAATCTGATTGATGTTAAGGAAAAATTAGGAATCGTGAACAATTCAAAGATGTTTGGTGAAGAGAATTTGTGGATTTTAAGAAATTCTCGATGGAGGAGACATATCATTCGCTTTACTCGAGAAGTTAAGTTGGGTATTTATACTAGTAAAGAAATTTGCAATTCTTGTGATGGTGAGATTGTATTTATCGTATCGAAATGGGATTTTTCGGCATTATATATTTATGATATTAGGAAAAATAGTTGGAAATATTTGAAAATTCAACAGTTACCAGAAAAGAGTAGTATTTATGATGTTTTTTGTTTTGCAGAAAGTGTATTTTCATCACCAAGTTTAAGAATTTTAAGATATTTGGACTTGTAATATAATCTTCCTATTTTAATTTTATGTTATGGTTTCCTTGTTATAGTATAAGTTATATATTATATATAATTGCAGCTTGTTTGGATGATTTGTGGCCTATTATATTGAATCGTACGGTTTATTTTGATGGTTAAATTTATTAGGTATTACGACTGATTTAACGGTGTCACTATCTGATTATTTCTCCGTTGGATATCATAGCTCTCCATGGCTTTGAAACGGGTTGAAACTCGACTTGATACTATAGTCTATAGCTATCGATGGCTTTAAAATTGATTGAAAATGTAATAAAGATTCGGTTCTAGAAAGGCATCGCAAATGATAAAAGTACTATAAAACATTATAAAAATTATAACAATCAAACTAAAACTATAAAGTGGGGATCATAACTTATAAATGCAATTTAAATACTAAAAACAAGAAAGAGGTTTTCTCATCATCTCTTTATATATTATATAATCTGATAAAGATAAATATTTTCATAATATTTTTTTTTATGAAAATTAAAATTTATACAAATTCTAATATTTTTTTTGGTTTGGTGGACAAGCATACTCACTCTTGTAAACACACACACATATAGGGTTACCTGCAAATTTCTCAACACACTCTGTTGACATATAATTTTCTCCATATTTTTCATAACATATAGAGCTACAATATAATACATTTCCATCCTTACAAGGAATTTGAAGTTCTGTTTCACATACAACCTCATTTGTTGAGGGTATTTGTGTCATTATCAACGTAGCTGCAAAAATAAAAAAAATAAAAAATATTAAAAAAATATAATAATATTATTTTTTTAAAAAAATTCAACAACATCTCGACTGATTTATTATATACGTAATCTCTTTATAGACTATCATTTAAGTTTTGTCTATAACACTGAAACACAAAACAATGAATCGAGAATTTCAATCTTGATCTTCTATAGTTTTTTTTATACGATCGGTCGCTTTTCCTTTTAATTAGTATAAGAAAGGAAAAAGTCAATGAAGAAAGAAAAAAATTTAGTGCAATGAAAAAAGAAACTTGACACAAATGAGAAAATAATTATGGTTCAAGTTGAAAAGCAAATAAAAATTATAATATTAAGAAAATATAATAGTATTATTTTTTTTAAATTAAAATAATTTCAACAATATATCGACTGATTTATTATGTACATATCTCTTTTGAGATTATCATTTAAGTTTGTCTATAGCACTGAAACATAAAAATAATGGATCGAGAATTAAAATCTTAATATTTTATAATTTTTTTATATGATCGATCGTTTTCCCTTTAATTAGTATAAGAATACAAAAATCAAAAACTAAATGAAGAAAAAATAAATAAATTGTTCAATGAAAAAGCAACTTGATACAAGTGAGAACATAATTATGGTTCAAGTTGAAAAGCAAATAAAAATAATAATATTAAGAAAATATAATAGTATTTTTTTGAAAAAATTAAAATAATTTCAATAACATCTCGACTGATTTAGTATGTACATATCTCTTTTTAGACTATCATTTAAGTTTTGTCTATATCACTGAAACACAAAAACAATTGATAAAAAATTTAGATCTTGATCTTTTATAGTATTTTTATACGATCGATCATTTTCCTTTAATTAGTATAAGAATACAAAAATCACAAAAAGGAAAAACTCAATGAAGAATTTTTTTTTTTAAAGTGCAATTAAAAAGCAACTTGACACATGAAATGAGAAAATAATTATGGTTGAAGTTGAAAAGCAAATAAAATTATAATAATTGTATACATACCATAAGTGAAAGTAATGAGAAAAATAGAATAGACACCAAAGTTTTCCATTGATGAATATTTTTTAGTGAATAAAATAGTCAGTTCAATCAGTTTTTATACTAAAAATTTAAGAGATTGTACTTAAATTGTAGTAACAGAAATATTTAATACTAGAAATTTTCTTAATGACAAGTAATTATGATAATATCATTATGTTGACCAATATATAAATAGAGGAGACTTTACTTAACAAATTTTTTTCATGTTTTTTAGTTAAATCAATATTAATTATTTTTGTCTGTTTTTTTAATTTGTATATATGTTAGTATAATATTATTAAACTTATTGTACTTAAATTGTAGCAACAGAAATATTTAATACTAGAGATTTTCTTAATGACAGGTAACTATGACAATATCATTATGTTGACCAATATATCAATAGAAGAGAATTTACTTAACAAACTTTTTTTAAAATTTTTATTAAAATTATTATTAAAATTATTATTAAAATATATTTATTGAATAGAATTCATGATTCGCGTTAGAAATTCAAATTTTGAAATATGAGAATAATTATTTGATTAGACAAAATTATTTAGCATCTTATGTGAGTGCCTATATTTATGCAAATATGAGAAATTTTATTTTTATATCAAATAAATAAGAGTTATATAGCTTGAATTTTAATTCTAGAAGATACGTTCCATTGTTTTACTCTGAATTTCAAATGATGCAAACTTGATGGCTTGAAAATAAGATTTATAGTCCTTTAATTTGATAGGTCATATAATTTCTAGAGTCAATAACTAATAACATTATTATATATAGGGGTAGATTTTATATTGACTACTTTGTAGTATATTTATTATTTATTACGATATAAAATCTCTAGTCTTTCGTTTTAATTTATGTAATATAGTTTAATTTAACTTGAAATTTAAGAAAGACATATTTTCAATATTTATGTAATTAGAAATCATTTCATAAGGATAAAATAAACATTTTAAAGTTAAATTGTCACTAAATACCTTTGGTGTTACAACTTTGCCACTTGTTACAAATAAATTCGAAATATTGAATCAAATCAAATGACTTTTATCAAGTTAATTTCACCACCAAATCAATACTAATTGGAAAACAAAACGACTTTTAATAAATTAAAATTTCTTCACTAAATCAATATTAATTGGAAAACTAAGATGCCAATTGACAAGTGACCAATTTATATTTTACATACACACACAAACATTGATATTACACTATGACTAATCATGATAGTTAAATTAGTAACCTCAAAATCAAAATGGATCAACATTAAAAGTAGAAATAATAAATTTAAAAAAATGCAAAAAATAAGAAAAAGGTTGAAAATGACATAAAAAGACAAAGAAGTATTTAACCATAACAACAAAAACAAAAAAATATGTAAATAAAAAATATAGGACAGGACGTGACATGACAGAACAATAACTTAAACGAAACAGAAACAAGACATGAAGAAACAAACCCTAATAAGGGAAGAGTACTTAACCTACCTCACCCTGTCCCGCTCTATCGCCATCCCTTTCGATAAAGTGAGTGAGCTACTTCCTCTTCCTCTTGTTCCTCTTGTTCATCATGACATTGATTTTAGGAAAACATAAGCTATCCAAACATGTTGCATCACAATATAAATACTCTTTTTTAACAAATTGTTGTTCTTTAGGATTATAAATGGAAATATTTTGATGCCCTGGTCCAACAAATATCAATTCACCATTCTCTTTGCAACACAAAAACTTAGTATGTGTAATAAAATAATGTTTGCAACATATAGTTGGTACATTACAAAGTTTCATTAACCATTTCCAACCATCTACATCCATGGTCCAAATATCTAGGTCAAAATTGTCACCACTTGTCATGCCACCAAATAAACTAAGACAATCTTTCATATTAGTCAAACGAAACCACTCATCATTACTACGTAAGAAATTTGGTTTCGGGAGTATCTTCAGTTCATCTGACTTCACGTCAAAATATATAATAGTAGAATTTCTACTTACGTTCAAGTCAAATTTACAAAGTTTTCGATGCAAAGACCAATATACACAACCCTCAACATTAACACCTTCAGCCCATTCATATGAACAAAATTTAGTTTCTTGTTCTATAGTAGGTAAAACTTGCTTTAATATAGGGAGATTTGTGTGCTTCCTCCAATAATTCCCGTTCGAGCAAACAACATAAAACCAGTCGTAAATCAATATAACCTTGTAATCATCGATAGTAGAATCATAACACAACCCACAAGCACGAGGAAAAACATATTTCTTCACATATGAACATGATGCTAGCTCTTGGCATTGTCTAGTCGATGGATTCCATAAAACAAACTTTTTATAAGCTCTAGGGTTTTTTAATAGTACCAATCCATCGTATGAGCATAATACATTAGCATTTTCGAATCCTTTCAGTGGAAATTCTTGCCCCTCTATAGTAACGTTGGGATATTCTAAGTTTATAAACTTGAATTTGTCCCAATTACTTCCTTGTGATGACAATAATTTTACACGTCCTAACGCATTGGAGTGATCGAGAATCGCTTTCTTGAATTCATATGTAGAGATTATAGCATTCCATGACGTAGAAACAGATTGAAAACGTAACAAAGATTTAACCGAAAGTCTAGTAAGAATGAAAACTAGGATATCACAAGGAACATTAATATTAGTGGATTTTTTTTTTGACATTATGTCTAATATCTGCTGCTATTGGAGAACTGTGGTATAGAAATTTATTGAAAGAGCTTATAATTAGGGTTTATTTTCGTATAAGTTAATTAATGTAAAAAAAGAAAAAAATTCTTTTAAGGAAAATAGGATTTTTGAAGAAGTTGTTTTAGTGAAGGAAAAGGATTTGTTTTTTCCTTTTAGTTAATGATTTGTATTAGGATTCCAATATAAAATAAAAATTTAAGTTATACGCAATGACAGAAAATACTAATTACAACTATTTATAAGTATAATATTTTTTTAAAAGAAACACTTTTCACTTGAACATCATATCAAAGTGCTAGTGTGAGTTCGATTCTCATTGTCCGTCCCTCGAGAGGAAAGAGAGGAAGTTTATTTGAGAGGCTAATTAGGTGTGAGTCATAGTCCAACCAGACATGAAAATTTTAAAGTTAAATTGATTCTAAATATAAATAAATCATTCTTTTTAAAACAGATTAGAACGAAAATAGTATCACATAAACGGAAACAACAGTAATAATTTGTTTTACAATAAAACAGAAATTATGTTGGATGCATCTAAGTCAGTACAGGAATGAACTTCTGTGGTTTAAGCTTCAGCAACATATATAGATTCCTCTTATGGTGATTTCTCTTTCTCCGGCAAGAGCTTCGATTTCACTTTCAAAAATGCCCTCATAGCCTTTTTGTATACGAATAACATCAATCAGAGGCTCGGAAATCATGTATAGTGATAGAACATAGACAAGTAAGAGCCAGAAGATCAACACATTGTCATTGACAGGTCAATAGGTGAGATGATTGATGATGCATTCACATGGGCAAACAGACATGTCGACAATGACCTGCTCGTAGTTTTGAAGGCAACAAGCAAATCACATCGTGACTTGTTTACTATTTGTCGATTGTAGACGGATTACTAGTGGTTCAATCCTATGTTTAACCATAACGATGCAGTATGTACCTTTGTCACCAATGCCAGGGAAATCAGTGAAATTTGTATTCGTAGAATCTCATTTCAGGCATCGAACTCTGTTGTGTGTCTGGCCTAGACTTCCAAGCTCACATATGTGCTTTCTAGTTCATCGTCCCGTCTTTGCTTATCCCACAAATCTGAATTACTCCTCCTGGAACTTCCACACATAACGAATGTGCTAAAAACTTGAACAAGAAAAGAGCGGATGCACTCAGGATGACAACTTCTCCTCGATAAATTCATGGACTAAAGTACTCGAGCGTTGTATCAACTAGATCATTTTCCTTGCTTTGATGTAAGGCTAATAGCTCTAGCACCTCGTGGATATCTTTTGAGAATGGTTTCGAATTATCACCTGATAGAAATTCTTGGACTAAACTGTTTATCTCAATCAGACTGCAGCCCGGTGTTTTCTTCATGCTTTTACTTCTAATGAACTTCCGCATCCTTGATACACCATCCCATTTTCCGAGATCTGCATAAATGTTAGCGAGTAGAATGTAGTTCCCTGTATCTTCAGGTTCGAGCTCTAACAGATGTTCCATTGCAATAACTGCTATTTCAAGATTGCGATGAGTTCTGCAAGAACTCAACAGAGAACCCCATATTGCAGAGTCAGGCTTAACCGGCATGGTTTTGATGATTGCAAGAGCTCGTTCAAGACGTCCTGTACGCCCAAGAATATCAACCAAACAACCGTAATGCTCTATCCCGGGCTCTATGTTGTAATCATTTTTCATGGAATCAAAGTACCTCAAACCGTCATCACACAGACCAGCATGCGCGCAAGCACATAGAAGACCAACGAACGTGATCTCATTCGGTTCAACAGCAGACCTCTGCATTTCATGAAACAACTTCAACGCTTCTTGAGCTCTACCATGATTCGCTAGGCCACCAATCATCGTACTCCAGGAGATCACGTCTCTTTCAGACATCTGATTAAACAACTGCCAAGCCTCGTTTACACTTCCACATTTCGCGTACATCTCCATCAAAGCATTACAAACAGAAGTCTTCCTCAAATACCCATATTTCTCCGCGTAGAAATGAATCCACTTCCCCAACTCAAGCGCCCCAAGTTGCGCACAAGCAGGCAAAACCGAAACCAAACTAATCCAATCCGGTTTCACACCAACCATTTGCATCCTCCTAAAAACATCCAAAGCATCTCCATAACACCCCGTTTTCGTGTACCCTGAAATCATAGCAGTCCAAGAAACAATACTCTTATCCGGCATCACATCAAACAACGCTCTCGCCTTCCTCACTTGACGCAACCTTACATGTCCACAAATTAAACTATTCCACGAAATCACATCGCTATCAGACATTTCATCAAACACCGTATGTGCATCCCTCATTCGATCACATTTAACATACATATCCAATAACGAATTTGCTATCACATTACTATAATACAACCCAAATTTACATACATGAACATGAAATTGTTCGCCAACATCAACACGCAAAATTGCACTACATGATCTAATAACAAATGGATACGTATATTCATCAGGAGAAATTGCACATGTCATCATCTTCTTATACACATTGATACATGAATTATATCTATGTTTATGTGTATAAGCTCTGATTATTGAGTTGTATAAATAGTTATTTGGATGTTCAACTTGTTTGAATATCAAATTTGCATATTCTATTTCTCCATTTTTGTCACAAATCTCAACCATTTTGGTGACCAAGTAACTACTCTGTGTAAGAGAAAATTTGACAATTTGGGCATGAATTTTCTTCAGAAAAACTGTGTTATTGCAGTTTTTCAACACAGGTATAAACATATCTTCCAATCCATTGACTGTTAAAAATCCAAATTTCATGTTCAGTCTGATTTCTCTACCTGTTTGTATGTGGCTCAAAGAGTAAGACCACTAAAGCATCAAATAGTATATGGATTTTATTTTTGGTTTCTCATTTTGACCTTCGGAGACCACACTGGAGCTTCGACTAAATTCGATAATATACAGATTTTATATTTTTTTTGGTTTTCCATCCGATCGTTCGAATCCCATGTTAGAGCTCTGACTATATCTGAATCGAGCTCTGCCAGGACCATTTGGGGTTGATGCTCCAATAAGATTTTATCAATACCCCAGACTCAAATCCGAGACTTCTGGTTAAGGTTGAAACACTCTCACTAGTGCACCACAACCAGAGGCGGAGCCAAGATTTTTAATAAGGAAATTCAAAATCTGTAGAAATAGATAGCCGAAGGGGGTTTGACATCTACTATATATACATATGAACTTATTTTAACTATGTATAAATAATATAATTTTCCGCCGAAGGAGTTCGAATGAACCCCCTTCTATGAAGGTAGCTCCGCCCTTGACCACAACCCATATTGATGAAATAATATATAGCTTTACTTATAACTAGTCCCTACAAATATACTCATTCTTAACAAGACAACAACGCGTCAACATCAACAAATTTGGTTAGACAAAGAATAGAGATAAACAAACTTAAAAGGTTAACTTAAGCTTGGTTGATAGTTGTTTCGATATAGAATTAGCAAGATCATCATGTTACTATAGGTCTAGATGAAAGGAGATGTATTAAGAAAAAAAATTACTAAAGATTTAAAACTTCAATCTCAAACGCAACTTGTGAATCTATATTATCGAATAATATGAAAGACAGTGAGAACATTATATATATATATTATTACATATAGCTTCATTGAATTATATACATCAAACTCATTATTATCAATTTTAACACTCCTATTTATATAACACATAACCGTTTATTTATAACATCAGTTTCAACTATAAAAATAACTTAGTTTTAATCAACTAATACAAACGCGATCCATATATCTTTTTAACTATAAGTAAAACATGCAAGTTTCTCATATTTTTATATAATCTTATTATGAAAATATTCATAGAAAAATATGTAAATTTTCTAATTTACATTTTGTGGTGGACATGTTGGCTTGTCATATTTGTAGAAACAAGTACAAAAAACTTGTCCTTTTTGTTTCTCCACACACTCTGAAGTAACAAAATTATCTCCAAATACAATATGGCAAAGTGATTGACAATGTGGTAATTCTGCATCTGAACAAGCAAAATCAATAACTTCATATGGGCATATAGTTTGAGCATTTGTTGAAAGAACTTGAGTCATTATAAAAATACCTGCAAAATGATATATACACTAAAAGTGTTATAAAAATAATATATTATTTTCGACTCAAGCACGCAGAAACTCGTTGAAATGGATGACAGTGAGATTTGACTTAACAACTATTCTGGTATCATATTGAAGTGTGTAACAATTTCATTTAAAAACTTTAAGCTGATAGAGAAAGTATATTTTTATTATTTATTTATATTCTTAAAATAAAGGATTAATGATTAATTTATGGCTAATAAATGTTATAAAAGTCATTTGTACAATTTAGTATGTATACCAAATTGAATTTACTTGAAAAGTTTTGACAATACTCATTTTTTGACCAAAATTAATTGTATGAGTTAAAAGAAGAAAAATGATTTTCATTCTTTTGAGATATCAAATATATTTTACCAACAACACAATCTTCCAATTAAAATATTAATTTGAGCTCAAAGAAAATTTAACCAAAACAAAGTAAAATCAAGTCTAGATAAATCATACTACTAATATATAATTCATACTCAAATTAATATGCAATCCAAACATTTTAGTTAATATAAGTATATAAATTTATGTCAAATCAATAAAGATAAATTGAAGGTATAAAAAATTCACACTTCTAGATTTTCGAAAGTTCAAAGTTTGATATCCAAAAAAAAATAGAAGTTAAGCCTCCAATCCACCACTGGAAAATTTAAAAAAAAAATGAATTTCGATTAAAATTATACGAAAACACACACATATATATATTACAAAAGTAAATAGCAATTATAGATTTATACGTACCAAATATATAAGCAATGAGAGAAATGTAACAACGAAAAGATGCATTATTTTTTTCCATTGAAGAAATTTTAGTGAATATAAAAAGTATCAACTTCACTAATCTTTTTTATATATGCTAGTAAATATATAGGAGAATGCACTAATAGAGTTAATAATTTATAATAGGAAAATTATTGATGAAAAAACAAAGTTAGATTAGTTCATTAATTACCCTTAATTATTAATTAATATGTAGGATATGGAAAGCAATAAGTTAAAAATAATTTGGTCCTTCCGTTATATATTAGTTATCATGTTTCACTTTTTTGACAGATAAATTATGTGAACTTGAACTAGCGTTTTAAAATTATATTTTATTGATCTAATTAAAATGAGAAAAGTTTGTTACTTGCAATACTTATTATATAGTTTTTAATATTTAAATTTTTGAATGGTAAATAATTAGTTGATTTAATTTTGAAAACGAGTTAAATTTATTTTTAAAAAATATGACAACTAATATGAAACGGAAAATTATTTTTTTTCTAATTTATGAGGGAGTCTAATAATAATAAATGTTTTAAGTATTTTTAATTACAATTTGAATAAGGGTGAGATTGACTTATCCATAATTATGTGATAGTCTTCTTTTACTTGCCCCTTTTGTTTTTGGAAAATTGACTTAAAAGAAGTTAGACTTTTTTATATTTTAAATTTCAATTATATATATATATATGATTAAATAGAAATTAATACATAGTAAAAAGGAAAAAAATTAATTAAGCTTTTTTCACTTTTAGTATTAACATTGATGACACATCTTATTGCTTGATGAACTTAGATGAATCAGTACATAGTTATATGTGAATCACATTATTTTAGAATTGCTTTAGAAAAATCTCAAACTCAAATAACACATATTTAAGAACATATTAATAATAGACATAACAAAATCAATTTTTCATCCATATAATCTACGATAACAACACACATCCATATAATCTACGATAACAACATATATACTCAATGTAATTTTCTAATACGAGATTTGAAAAAAGAACAAAAAAAACTGTACACAGATTTTACCCTACAAAAAAATTAAATATATACAAATCTGTTTTTAAAAGACTTTCAACTCAGACAACGCATATCAAATACCATACAAATAATAAACCTAACAAAACCAATTTCTCATCCATTTTACATATTAAATAATATCATAACACAATTAAAAGAGAAAATAGCAATGGTAGGTGTATACATACCAAAAATGTAAGCAATGGAACAATGAAAAGAACAACTAAATTTTTCCATTGATGAAGAATTTATTTTCTATTTAATAAATTTTTTTAAAAAAAATCACTTCACTTATATGGAAGACTATATCTACTGTTGTATTTCTTATTTCCTTTCTTTTGAAGCTAAAAACTAATTAAACTAAGGCCTCATTTATTATTTTCGTTCATATACATTAAGACGTCTGAATCTGAAAGTAATACACATTTGAGCATATTTTGTCACATAGAACAAATATATGATATATCAATTTATACAATTATATACATATTTAAATGTCTATTTATACCAAGTTTACCGTCCACATCATATAACTAGTAATACTACACATACTAAGATTATTTAGGAAGTGGATTTGCTACATATAAAATAACTTCTATTCTTTTATTGTAAAAAAAAAACATTTCACTCTCTTTTGATCTAAAGCTAGAGTACAAGAAAATTGTATAACAAGATACATATAAACACATTGCATAACTTTGACAAACATATCAAATTTATCCAATGTACAGAGCAATTTCAATACTATATCTTATAAATCTCAAGGCATGTAAATATCAAACTCGCACAGGGATAATCAGTGGTTCGACGAAGAGGTACTTAAAAAGAAGTGCATTGATCTATTGGCAGCCTCAGCAGGCATAGATGGAGGCGGAGCCAGGATTTGAACTTTATGGGTTCTAGTTCTGGCTGAACTCGTACATCGGCTCCTAGCTTCGCCCCTAGACTGCAGTATTCGATAGCATTCATCAATGTGTAAATCATCTCAACCTTTTGATCTTGCTAGTGGCTTCTGTTATATTTTTGCCCCATGAGGAGTTCTCAAGTTTTAATAATCTTGTGAGTCGTTGAGAAGCCTCGTGAAATTTATGTTCCGTGATACATGTCTCTGTCTTGAGAGCGAAAATAACTTCATTGACATCTTCGTCCAGCTGAAGGTGGAAGAGGTGAGGAAATACCTGGAGAAAAACACACAATGTGATTCAGATAAAGTAGTTAGATAATGGTGCAACTGCTAAATAGTGCATTATCAATTATCTGTTGTCAAATAGAAAGCACCAACATATGGAAGTTGGGCAACAGATAATCAGACTGTTACACGGACTCTACAAATATGTTGATGGGTGTGTACTGGATCCTCCAAACGAACTATATTTTTTGTAGGATCCGAAATGGGTGTGGCAACATTTTTGGGAAGTCCGAGCAACATAGTTATCAGGTTGGTAAGCAAATTCAAATTCATATGATATGGCAACTAAAAGTTATGCAAATAGTTAATTCTCACCGACTTCAATTTGGAGTAAATTGAATCCTTGATGACTTGTGACCTCGATACCAAATTTATGACAAATAAACCTTGATCAGAAAGAGAATCTTTTGCTGCCACGAGGCAAGACTCTTCAACAAAGTCCGCAGCAGGACAACTTAAACCAGAACTGCGAATAAGAGACAGGGTTCCAACAATTAGCTACTAAAGTTGGTGATATAGCGAAAAAGATGTATATAAGAAGAAATATGTAGTGAATAGGCTCATATACCTTGAGTCTGAAGAGTCCACATCAACAATGAGCATGTCGATTTTTTCTGTGCTTTTAAGTGGTGCACTAGACGGGGAGGAATTACCATTGGAAGAAGGGACCTTTGCCTCAGAAACATCATTTTCATAACCATTGGTAAATGCATGAGCTGCATCCTTGACATACTTCAAACCATCAGTCACATGTACCTGAAACACCAAAGACATTAAAAGATGACAGTTATAAGGTTTTACAAGCATCTGATTTCTGAGTTACGCTTCTTCTGTTATTTATTATAAGAGAAAAAGGTGGAATAATGTAACATATTGCTTTCTTAAAATCACAGTTTTCATTATTAAACCTCTAAATAAGCTATTTTATTCACCTTGTATTTTTTTATTTATAAGTAGCCGCCACAAGAAGAGTCAAACATAGATTGAATTACTTTGGTGATCTTGAATGAATGCTGCATCTTGCATCGCATTTAGTTCTTTTCTTTTTTGGATAAGGTCTACACTTTGAGTAAAGGGTCTCTCAGATACAGCATGTCTACCCAGATCCCACCTGTGTAGGGTAAGGTCTCCATACACCCCGCCCTCCCCAGACCGCACTTGTAGGATCACACTGGGCATGTTGTTGATACAGTCGAAACTTGCATTTAGTTATTAACTTATTCAGGAAGAATAAGCAAAAGAGAAAGGGGGGAAGAGAAGGAACGGAAGTAAGAAAAGGTGGAGTGAAGAATGTAAATTACCTTTAACCGTTCATCATCTCTAAAATCAAAATAGTCTCTAGCAAGATCTACAACCACAGGGTCCAACTCTAAGACCTGTGAATATCATTATGAGCCAGTTTGGCAAGGTAAAAAATAATAATTTAGAGGTGGCACATTTAGGTAACCATAATTTACCTCGATCTCTGCAAAACTCAGGTGCTTATGTAGAAACATGGGAAGCAATCCTGCTCCAAGACCAATTACTACTGATCTCACCTGAAAAAAAGCCACAATTGCAGCTTTAGCTAAAGCATCACTGTACTTTCCCAAGATGGACTAGAAGATTCACATAAGTTAGTATAAAAGTACTGAAGGGATATCCTGCTTCATAGATGTTGTATTCTTCTCAATATGGATAAATATGTGTGCGGGTGGATGACTATGCATTTTTGTACGTTCAGTAAGGACAGATTTTTTAACTCTAGTACTATACTTCTTATGGTTCTTTTTTCTAGCTTTGCTTTGCAATAATGACAATGAAAAATGGCAGGATGTGCAGTCTTAGCACAATAAATTTACTCAGTGGCCATTTAGGTTAACGTGGTTTTGATTTCCTATGTTGTTTATGCTATATTTCATCAGCAACCAGTTAATTAGTACTCTGTACGGTAGTATGATAGTCGATAGAGTGGTGCTTAACCTAACGTTCTGTCGAGTTGTTTTTAGACAATGTGTTAGAGATGTTTTGGTTAATATAAATGACAAAATTCGTATATGCAAGTCTTCTTTTTAGAAAAAAGGATATAAGTTGACTTCTTACCATGCCTCCCGTAGATGCCAAATCATCCAAATGAGAAGATATCAATGTAAAACCAGAGATGATTCCAGTATGATATGAACTGGCCAAATAACTGTGGTCAACTTTCAAATCGTTGCTCAATCCTGCAAAAGAATTAATTTAATTGCACTCTGACTCAAAGTTAGAATTGACGCCTTCAAATAATATGTCGTAAGTACATTCAAATGGCTTCAGTTCTCCTTTCCACTATTCGAAAGGTTTAATGAAAAGAAGAGGGCTTAACAGTATGAAGGATCATAAAGCTACCATCAGACGACGAGACATTAGACCCAGATTTTTTCTGATTTCCTTTTTTCTTGGATTTTGAAGATGACTGGCCTGTCTTCTGGTTAATATCAGCTACAGACTTCGGTGATCCTTCTTTTGATAGCACAGCCTCAGATTGAACTAGACTCTCCGTTCTTTGGAAAGTAAGGCGACGAAATATCACATCCTCAGATGCAAAGAGACGGCTAATATTGTCATCAACTTTCTCATACATCACATCATCTACAATTATTGGACCAGTCAAGGGAGATGTGATCTACAAAAGACAATGGAATACGTAAAATAGGTTAGAAATTAACTTTTTATAAAGGCAAAACAATTTAAACAATATAACATGTTATGCACCAATTAAGATAAATTCAAAATCACAACTATTCAACATATTGCCAAGAAAAAAAAGAGTAAAATGACGGATAAAGAAATAGGTGGGCATTAAGTACAATCATAAGAATGCTATTACGTAATGATAATTGATTTCAAGAATTTTCGCTGACCTCTTGAACAATCTTTCGCTGTTTGATTCCGTCACTTGCGGCCATAAAACTGAGAAAAAGTATAAAAACTTACTGTAACTAAACTTCCCACTATTAGAAACACATATTTGTTGTTATATGAGTATTGAACTTATTGCTATGCAGGCAAAGTTATTATTTGAATCATTTGAGAAGCACTAAAACAGCGTTGTATATTACTTGATAATGTGCTGGTAGTGGTGGTGGGGTAACTGGTACTCAGTGAAGTAATTGAGGGGAGCGCTCCAGCTGGCCCATTGACCACCATTTATAAAAAATAAAAAAAAGCATCCAAAACAGTGTTGGACATTACAATGGAGACACTAAAGACGTACATTTACAGCTTGAAAGAACTCACTATATAGCAAGTGTTTTGGGAGTGCAAACTGCAGTAGGAACTAGTTGAATTGATCGATCAAACGTTAAACCACTTTCTGCCCATTCTGCTCTTTATATTTAGGTAGCCATATTTCGGTAATGGATAATAACTACCCACAAGTTAAATTCAAGAACTTCCCTTAAAATTGATAACCTATGCAATATCAATTAAGGTAGAAGCTAAAGGTAAATTATGAGAAGTAAACTTACGGTATCTGAGCTTCATCATCAAAATCTCCAGGCGCCAATTGCATTATCAGAGGAGAGAGATCTTTCTGGAATTTAAAAAATAAAAGGAATATGCAATTAAGGTGATAGGAAACCACTATTTTCATCAACTGATGACACAACACAATATATCAACGAAATCTAGCAAAAGTCACCTGAATGTCATCCATACTGGCGTCTGAATGGCTAGAATCCAACAAAATCTAAGAACACAGTACACTCCATCAGAGTTTTAGAAAGACAATAGAACAGTAAAACAGGTGTGTTTGTGTTTTAATGAATGAGTACCATTATTAATCGAGCAGCCTTAGAGCTTTCTACAACTGCCCATTGTCCTTCTTCTGAAGAGAACAGCCACTCATGAGCTCGAGTCTGAAATATAAATATCAGTTAAAATCTTGTACGTCTCAAAAAAGACTAATGAACTATGATCTAAGGACATAGAGTCACAAAACATTACATCAAATTAGGTCGACAATCCAAAAAAGAATTCATTTCCAAATAACACGACTTTTTTTGAATTTCCAGTTAACACGACTTCCCCACACTATTGGCGGCGCAAACAACAAGGACATGATTAGCAAGAGACGAAAATTACCTCCAACATGAAACTGTTCATAAACAGACAACAAGAGGGCAACAATTTACTCACAGAAATACAAATTATAACATACATATTCATAGGCCAAACTGGGAATATTATAATACAACACAAAATTATGTCATCTTCCCATACCGCAAATATCATCATCCATCTACAGAGAGGTTCTCAATGTTGTACTTGTCAGAAAATTAAATAGACGAAATCCAAAAAGTAATATCTGTTCCATCCCTTTCTCCAACAGTGTTCATAGTACCAATTTCTAACTCATTAAAAAGTGAACCATGACAAATAAGGATACTGATATTGCAACTAAAGGGAGTCTTAATCTTTTCTTCATAGATAAAACACCAGCTACCAGAAGAAAAGGGTAACTCCAAAAGAGGGTTAAGCTTAAACACTGGGAAAATATAATGACTTAACAAGCAACTTGATGAAAGTGGAGGAAACAAACCTTTGGTACAAGAAACACAGCACATTGATATGCAAAAGGTTCAAAGTCCTTTTGGGCATCAAGAAGCACAGCTCTGTAACAGAAAAGGGAAATCCCAGGTTCACCTAAACTAAGCTGAACTCTACGACTTGGACAAAGCTCTGCCAGATTTCCCTCAACTCCGATTTTCAAGTCTTCTAGTGCATATGTTATATCAGAACCACTGGAATTATTTGCACGTATTTTATTCTCATCTTCAAGTGCTTGAAAGAGTCCATGAACCTGTAAAGTAGAAAGAATAGCATTCCAATATCTCATCACGGTTCACGTGTATTATAAGAATCTTAGTGAGCCAGCAATGGAAAATATCAGACGCGGATGAAAGCCTTTACCTGGTTCTTTGGACCACCAAAGGACGACTGATCAACAGTTGACGATATTTGGCACAACGCAGGAGAATTTTCTTTCTCGGCTACCACCATAAAAGTCTGTAGGCTCGACCTGTCAGATGGTTTCAGAGCAATGGGATGAATCCCCATCTTCCACCCATACCGAAACTTTGGGAAGAGTAAACCTTACAAGAGAAGGATTAAGCAATAGAATGATCATTCTTGAACAATGTATAACAGTAACGGGTATAGGTTGAATCAAAGGAGCCAAAATGCATAAAAATACCAGGAGAGATTTTGATTACCTAATACATGAGATTCTGCCAAAGTGAGGCAAATAAATCTCCCCCCGACTTTTAGCAATCTTTTAACCTGGTCAGTTTCAGGACAGTTAGGCATGAGTCAGAACACAGCGGACTTGATCATTTGCCTAATAGAAAATGATATTATTTTGAGAGCATACATCAAATGAGTGTAATGATTAAAAATGATTATTTTAGAGCACCTCAGACAAATACTGAGTTCCTAACTTTGATCCCAGCTCAGGCTCCATTAAAGCATCCAATCCTCCCTTGTCGAGAATAGCACCAAAGCTCTCATTTGCAAACTAAATCATAACAACAATAGTTTAGAGGAGAATACAGTCCAAAAAAGTAGAAAACTATTACACATGAGAAACATCTTGCAAATCGAGTAGCATCCTTGACAAAACAGCCATCAAGTAAGCAACATTGCACCAGAAACAGGACGTTGCAGGTTATTTATGTCCCAAAGCAAAATAGAGCACTTAGTGTTCATTATCTTTTTATTTTTTCATTGGTTTCTTTTGATAAGTGAAAACATTCAACCTCTCTTGAAAATGTACCTTTATCCTAAACTTGGTAGTTACACCATTTTATCATCGCAATTTTTGTCCCATCAAATGCTTAGATTTCTGCCCACCAACATTTACGGGAAAGCTAAAAATTGTCACTAAATGGCACCTTTTTCTTTCATCTACCGCTTAAAGATAACATCTTTTTTCCTGGTACCATCTTAACGACAGATTTACACTTCATGTTATAATACATTACTAATTTACTATTACCTGTTTTTTTTTTTTAAAAATGGCAAACTTTGACCTCTTGACAGCAGAAAATGCATGATATACATCCTATTGTATTAAAAACTATACTTTCTATATCCCACTTATATGGCACCATTTGACTGTTGAGTCAAAACTAGTTTTTGGAGCCTTTTCAGTTTTTGCAAATTGAAAACCTGAGTTCTGATATCTTTTTAAAAAGGTAACCTTTTTTAAGATTTAACTCAAATAAACCTTCTAACAAAAGCTCAAAAAATGAATTTGCAAACTCAAAACTTCCAAAACTTCAAAGCAGCCTATCTAGTTCTATAGAGAAAACTTACCATCCAAATTCAAAATCAAAAATTCAATCTTTCAATTTTGTGAAAGCTATCATATAACATTATCAAAAGGCATCAAACTTCTTAAGCATGTACCAAAATAACAAACAACAACAATAACACGTCAGTCTCAAACGAGTTAGTATCGACTATTTGAATCCTCACTGAACATGTTACTCAATATAAACTCATAACAATTATGCCTCAGTTGCAATAAGACTTTATGAATCCTCACCGACCATGTTCTACAACAACAATTATAACAAGATATTTTCCAATATAACATAACAATGTACCTGCATATTCGTCATGTCCATGACACGCCATTTCATAACAGGTCTAGACCGTATATTTCTTCTCAACATATCCGAAATAACAACTTTAGAGAAATCAACATTAGTAATATTACAAAACCCCTCATCATAAAGATACTCAGAGAGCTTCGAATTGCCACAACCCGGAACAAGAATTTGCAGTTCTTTTGCAGAAACGGCGTCGTTTGATGATGGAATTGTGAGATTAGAGAGAAGTGGTTCTTTGAGCTGAGACCACTCTGCATACCATTCAAAAGCATCATCTGAACCTCTGATAGTGAAAAAACTGTCCCAATTCTCTTTGCTTGTGAAATCTCCCAATGTTTTCAGCAATTCTTCTTGATTTTGGACCTTTTTTTGCTGCTTTTTCCCCATTTTGCTGGGAAATGTGTTAGAAAAAATGCTAGATTTTGAGTTTTTTTTTTTTAGGGTTTAAGGTGTTTTGGGGAAGAAGAAGAGGAGAAATATGAGGGTATTTTAGACATATATGTATCCTAATTGGCGGTCTACGTGTATTTTAGACGTATCTATTCTATCGACATGTTATGGTCTCCGTAATATATCTATTCTATCGATATCTTACGATCTATGTGTATTTTAGATATATGTATCCTCATATCTATTCTATTGACATCTTATGGCCTGCGTGTATTTTAGACATATGTATCTTATCGACATTTTATGGGACTTCTTGTATAGGTTTTTATGTTAAATTATATGATATCTTTACTTGTTAAAATTTTGTATAAATAATGTGTCTATTTATATATACACATAATTGAAGGACATAGATGATCGCTAAAATCAAATTAACTAATATATTTATGTATTATATTTTTATTTTTTTTTAGATATGAGAGATATAGAAAAAAAATCATTTTACTTACTTTAATTTAATTCGTAAGTGTTATAAAAATCACTTTTCACTTTGAGATTTGGTGACGTAAGAAAATAATGAACTAATTGTTTGATAGACGATAATTTAATCATAACTAGCAACTAAAGATTTTAATTCTTCTAGATTATGTTGTGTGGATATTCGATATTCATATGAAAACATACATTTGAAAATATTTAAATAATTATTCTTTAAATTATAATGTTCAATTGATACAGTAAAGACGAATTGAATTGCTTATATGTTTATATTTTAAACTTTTGTATAAATTTCATTTTATTTTGAAAGCTCATAACATTTAATTTTGTTACATTCTCATTTAATTCTTCATTTTCCTAAATAATGCCTACAAATTTGTTAGAATATTAACTTTGTTACAAATAAAATTGTTTTTGTTCTTTCATCAAAAGGGGTAAAATCATTAAAATAACTTTGCATTTGTAAATCTGGTCAACATGTAATAATTTCAACTTCCAACTTTCAAAGTATATACAAGTATAAAAACTTCAATTTCTCTAATTAAAAATAAACTAAAATTTCAAACACATCTCGAAATAAATTTTTCTATGAAGAAAATTTTATTCTTCGTATTTTTATTTGCATTCACTCTTCATAAAGTTACAAGTCTCTCACAAAGAACATATCATGTGTATATTGCTAGTGCTCTCTCGGAGAATCCAAGTGTAAAACTGAATTTTCACTGTCAATCTAAAGATGATAATCTTGGAAATCACGAACTTCTTCCGGGACAGAATTGGAATTTCGAATTTCATGAGAATTTTATTAGATCTACTCTTTTTTATTGTGATTTTGAGTGGAGTGGGAAACAAAAAACTTTTAATGTATTTGATGATTCAATTTCATGTATTAAACAAGCAAAAGGTGATCAAACTGATACATGTTATTGGTTGGTAAAATCAGATGGATTCTACTTAGCCTATAGTGTTAATCCACCATCATGGGCTTTGACCAAATATTATGATTGGTGATAATATTTGTAATATTTGTTTTGAAAATATAATGAAATGTTTTTATAACGATATCGTTTGTTTGAATGTCTTTTAATCGTTATAAAGAATATATTATTGATATAATATAATATAAAAGATTAATTCTAGAAAAATAACTGTTATAGAAGATTATTGTTATATAAAAAAGTAAGATTATATTGACAAAATTTAAAAAAAAAACTTTTTCTGTAATTCGTCTGATCAAATTTTTAAATTTTAAAAGTATTTATGTTTTTTTTTATAATATTATAGAGAATGAAGATATTTTTTACCAGACTTTTGGTGTAGGAAAAAAATATTTTTGATTAATAGAAGTTGACTTTTAAGCAGAAGCTTGAAAAAGGGTTATTTACCAAAAATAAATGTTTCTAGTATTTTTAGGACATGATTACACATGTATAAAATTATACTTCTTTTGTTTATTTTTAGTTGTCACGATTTAACTTGATATATTTATTAAAAATGATTATTAATAGAAGTATTTTACAATATTATCCCCTATAAAATGATACTATTTAGTATTAGATCTTGAAAAATGATTTGAAGAATACGTTTAATGTTTAGAGTAAAACATGAAAAAAAATTTATCTTTTTTTGATATGTCAAAAGTGAAAACTAAAACTAAAAGTCTATGTTAAGATTAAGTAACAAATAAAAGCAAACGGAGTATTGTCAAGTTATAATAGTTATAACTTCTTTTTTCCACAATTTGACGCTCGAAATATTTTTCTAAAAACATTAGCTAAACACAAATTATTAATAAAAGTATTTCTCAAATGATTTAATCAAACATAAACTATTAATTTCCTAAAATATTTTTTTTAGAAACAAAAACATTTTAAATAAGAAATACTTTAATTTCATGAGAATATAATAAGAGAACAAGTAACAAGGGTTACATATAAGATATTACATTTATGATATAAAAAACATCACAATGTTTATCACATATGTTATGAATTAATATTAATTTCGCATAGAAATTAAAACAAAATCTATGTTTCAAATATTTCAATTCCAATCAATTAGACATTCCATTGTTGGTAACAATTCTTGCATTTCACCCTTCTTGATTCTTTGAAGCTCTTTAGCAACATCAATCATATTTACCCTAATTTCTCTTCCACTCAACAACATAAGTAAAAATAAACCAAAACTAAAAACATCATACTTTAACGTAACTTTACTCGACCATACATATTTAGGATCTAAATAACCTATTGTCCCTATTAAATCATCTTGTACTTGTACTTTACCAATTGGGAGTGGTATACAACATTCAAAATTATACAATTTTACAACCCCATTGCCATTTTGGTCCAAAATCACATTATGTGAAGTTAAATTCCTATGAATAATTGGTCTTGGAAATTCAATATGAAGATATAAAATCACACTAGCAACATCTATAGCAATTTTCATTCTTTTTTCCCATGTCAAAAATTGAATACAATTGAAAAGATAGTCAAATTGTGAATATTCATAAACTAAAGCTACCCTTTCAAACTCTAAACTATATCCTATAATTTTAAGGACATTTTTACGGTAACTCATTTCACTAGATATTACTATGTCACGTATGACATGATCGTGCTGACGTTTTCTATTCTTTTTTCTATCGTATTTTTTTACTAGAACTTTTTTTTCATTGAAAATACCTTTGTATAAGTAGGGGCCAACATTTTCTTGAAATCCATTTGTTGAATTGATGATTTCTTCTGCAGTGAAACTTTTTAGGGGGACTTTATGTTGGCCATTTTTGCAAAATGAAAGTTGTTCTTCTAGTAATGAACTTCCATTTGTGAGGTAATTTTGATATTTTTCTTTTTCTTCTTTTTTGTTTTCATTTTTTTAAGAAAAGAAGGAAGTTTTTTGCCTAGATTAATATTCATGGAGATGAAGAGAATGAGGTTTTTTTAAAAAAAATAAAATAAATTGTGACAACTATAATTGATGGATATTGAAATTATTATTTTTAATATAATATATTAAAAAAAAAGACAATTTGGTCAAAGATGAAAACGTGTGAAAGTTTGATTTGAATTATTGATGGTTTTGCATGTTCACATTGACTCAAATATTCATTTTGCTAAATGACGCGTTTTAATGGTATCGATTCAGAGAATTCAGTAATTTTGTTTTAAATTTTGAATAACTTTCATATATAGTAAATACAAAAATTATATTTATATGTTATAACTATAGTTTGCATAATTACGCTTCATAGCAAACATAAAAATGTATATTTCGCTATATATATACAAAAGAAAGCACTTGTATAATTTCACTATACATATACAAAAGAAGCAGTTGTATAATATGTTTTGGTATACATATACAAAAGATCAATTGTATAATATGTGTTTGTATAAAGCGAGAAAGAGAGAAAGACAAAAAAATTTGGGCAGTGGAAGATCGTATTTGTATAATAATAAGTGTATAAGACGGAAATATATGCATTTGTATTTGTATATATAATTTTCTATTGCTTTATACAAACACAAACACAAACACAATGTATACATTTGTGTTTGTTTAAGTGAGAGACACGAATGAGTGAGTGAGATCTGGGAGAGTGGCGAGCAATACCGGGGAGAGGGGAGAGAGGAGAACAAAAATATATGTATATATACCATTTTCTTTTCCTTTATACAAACACAAACACATATTATACATTTGCACTTTTGTATAAAGTGAGAGAGGCAAGTGAGCGAGCAAGATCTGGGAGAGGAGAACGAAAATATATTTATATATACAATTGTCTCTTGTGCGCTTTATACAAAACACAAATACATTTTATACATTTGCGTTTGTATAAAAAGCGAGAGAGGCAAGGGAGACAACTAGAGTGGCAAGCGAGATTCACCAGGAGAGAGGCGAAATAACAACAGTTTGCTATGGGGTACAATTAAATCAAACTATATTTATAACATTTAATTTGAATTAATAGTTTGCTATTATATACAATTTTCCCTTCAATCTTTATACTTTTATCTGTTTCTATTTTTTTTTCATTTTTAAATTGACACACCTGTTAAAAATAAATAATTGACATAGTGAGTTTACCATTTTACCCTTATTAATTATGAAGTTGATGAATTAAAAACTTACTATTTTCAAAAAATTCTACCTTTTTCAAAGTAATTAATTGAGGGAATAATAGATAAAAAGAATTTGTCATTTGTTTATTTGTCAAAATTAACAAGTAATTAGAGACAACTAAAAAAGAAAAATTAAACAAATAATTAGTGATAGAAGGAGTACTTATTTCAAAAAGATCAATAACGTACATATTTATTACTATAGAACTTAATAAGCAAAAAGAATTATAGATTCAAATATCTCTATAACAATATAATTAGTGTTGATTTTCTTTTATTGAAACAATGAAATGTTAATATAAAGAAAAAGTATACTATAACAAAACATGAAAAATTGATTCAGAAGAAAACTTAATTGTTATAATAAAATATCAACTATTGTTATAGAGAGATTAGATTGATTATTAAATTTTTTGAATATATTCATTTAAAAAAACTATTTAATGTCGGTAATGGAATTATTCACCAGATTACTCTTATCTCTGTACAAATTTAAATGATTATTTATGGACACTCAAAGTTAGATGACATAAATATTACTCGAAATCAAATTAAATGACATATTTATATATTATGTCAAAAAATAATTATTAACTTTAAAAATCATGATAAATTAAGATTTGATTACATTGAGTAACCACTAACCACCAACCAATTATTCACTACATTACTCTTTTATCTTATCCTTAGCTAACTTAAGAGTGGAATAGGAAAAGGAGATTAATGATTATTAATGGAATAAGTTGAATTGATTTTTTATAATCTGAATTTTTTGATTTATTATACTTTCTATAACGTTTATACAATTATTACTTGTATAGTTTCAAGAATATAATATATTATATATAGAGAAAGAAGAGTGTCTAACTTCTTATATTTTCTATACAGTAAAAAATAAAAATGTGTTCTCAAAAAACAAATTTTGATCAATTGATCAATGTTATAATCTTCCTTGCACTCTTCTCATCTTCTATTCATCCCGTACGAGCGAAACTCCGTGAGAAGTCATACTTAGTCTCGATTATTAATAATCTGGAAAATAGTTCTGTCCCATTAAAGATTCGTTGTCAATCCAAAGACGATGATCTTGGATATCATAATCTATCGTATGATCAGAATTTCGACTTTGAATTTGAAGAACATATATTCTTTAAAACTCTTTTCTTTTGTCATTTTTGGTGGCCTCCAAAGCAGATTTTTTTTGATGTTTTTAATAATAGAAAGAGATGTATAAAGGATAGACCTTTTCATACACACACATGCATTTGGTTGGCAAATTTAGATGGGATTTATTTAAATGGAGTTAAAATACATGATTGGTCAGAAATGTTATAAAACTATATGTTTTATAATTATCTTATTCTAATTTAAATCACAATATTATGAATTAATATAAGTAACAATGTTATAGTGCATTGTGATTTATTTTCCCTTTCATTTAATGCTTTCTTTCGTTTTATTCGTAAATTTTTCATATATCTCTTAATTATTTTGATTTGTTAATTATTATGACTTATAATACTTTTTATATAGTCTACAAATATATAAATGTCATTTGAAAAAAATTAAAATTTCACGCGCAAATATTTGGTCAAATTTAAACTGTTTGACTCTCAAAAAATGAAAAGTGTCACGTTAATTGAGACAAAGAAAGTAAATTTAATGAAGAGCGAAGGGTTAAATACGATGGAGCAGAACTAGGGGTGTGCACTAGTTGGATTAAACCGAAAACCCAAACCAAATCAAACCGAATTTTAATTTGGATTGGTTTTTTGGATTCTTGATTTGATTTCTGATTTATAATTTAGTTTATTTGTGTTTTTGGTTTGATTTCGGTTTCAGAAAAATCAAAAATCAAAAAACCGAATTATATATATATATATATATATATATATATATATATATATATATATATAAAGTTGGAGTTATTAAAAGAAATAAAGTTGGTTAGTTCCTTAGTAGTAAATCGATCTTAATTTATTAAAAGAAATAAAATTTTAATATTTTTTAACATAATATATAAACATGTTTTTAACAATACTTTGATCTCTTTTAGGATATAGTTTCAATATAATTTCAAGAATTTAATTTTATATTAGAAATAAAGATAGTAAAATCAATCTTTTTTTTTTTTAGTAATCTGTCTAAACAAAATTTAAATAAATTGAGTTATGATCCGTTTGTTGACTTCATAGTATAATCGAACTAGTAAATATGCAAGTCAAACACTACAAGAAAACTGTAAATTACATAAAGATTTTTCTGTAAATTAGTATGAAAATTTGCAGAAAATTTATTTTCCTGCGATATTATTTCATACTAATCCCCAAAACAAAATTCATATAATTCACAGCTTTTTGTACTGAAACCCAATATATAAAATTGAATTTGAAAATTAATATTATGTTAATTAAAGTAATTGAAATTTATTATTATAAATAAAAATGAAAATACATATATTATTTTAAGCTATATATTACCAATAATTTTTCTTAACTCCATTTATAGTAAAAACATCAGAAAATACACCCCATATACAATCATGAGAATAAATTGGTCCATGTTTAATACACCTTTGACCATTATTAAACACATCAAATTCAATTTCTTTTGGATGCCACCAAAAACGACAATAGAAAACAGTTTTCCAAATTATATCTTCATGAAAAGTGAAATTAAAACTTTGGCCAACGGTGATATTATGATATCCAAGATCGTCATCGTCAGACTGACAATGAAGTGTTAATGGAATATCGTTATTTGGTAGATTATTAAATATCGCCACTAAAAAACGATGAAAAATACTTGCTTCTGTCTGATGAAAAGATAAGAAAAAGAAAATGAAAATTGTTTTGAACTGAAAAGGACTCATTTTCTTTTTAAAGAAAGAAAGAATAACTTTTTACCTCGTAGAAATTAAGAAAATTGGATCTATATATATATACATATATGGAACTATTGGGATATTAAATGAATAAATTCTTAGATATTATAATAATTTATATTTGTAATTTTGTATTATGTTAGTCAAGCTAATTATTCTAGCAATATCTATAATTAAGAATGCCATTTACTCTTTTTATACCTTGTAATTAAATATTATTTCTTATTAAAATATTTAGTTGGATAATTGGGTTATAGAGTGGACCTGAGTTGAGTTTAAGTAGGTTCATGGGCTGATGAATTATGAAATTATGAAATAATGAAATATAACTATTGTATTTACGAATAGTAGTTATCATCGTTGATATGTATATGATAATAAATTCTTTTTTCGCGATTCCTTGACATAGTTGACATCCGTATAATATAACTATTTTTTTTGGATATATATGTCTCGAAACTACACTCTAAACTATAATTATTTATGAAATTTTCTCATAAAAAATAATAAAAAGGGAACAAAGGATCCTAAGCTCAACTTTTTCTCCTTTTTTTTTCTTGTTCTATTTCCCTATTTATTTGTCTTTTATGATTATTTCTTTTTATTTTTATCTTAAAAAAGCAAGATATATTAGTATAACGAGTTAGTATTCAAATCAGCTCGTGCACACATTAAATCTATAAGTTATATGTGATACATTTTTCTACCAAAACAAATATCGAGTAATTATATTCCACTAAAAGAAATTTTTCGTAATTTTACCTCCGTTTGAAATTTAAATCTTGAAAAACAAACTTTGATAGAACATTTGGTAGTTCACCATTCACTCTTGTTGCCTTTATAAATATACCAATATACCATAAATCACGAGAAAAAAATAAATATTGAAAAGTTATCAAATTTAATCAAAAATAGATTAGCAACGAATTTCATGATTAATTTTTTTTTTTCGTTTGTAGTATGCATGTAGTTTTAATTCTAATATTGATGCTTACATGAAAGTGTTAAGTTTCGGTGGACAGAATTTCAAGAGTCTGTCACCATCAACATTAACATCGTAACATATTTAATACAATTTCACAACTAAATTTGAATAGGACAACATAAGTTTTGTCGCTATCTTTATAAACAGAAAAATTGCCTTCGATAAATCCGTCAAAAAAGAATCAAAGGTTATAATTATATATATCCAAGAAACTTTCATAAAGTAAGTTTTATTAGTTGCATATTCATATGTAAACTTGTCAAAGAGTCGTTTTGACCGTGGTGACCAATTGGCTCCATATATAAGGTCTTAACGGTTGTTTACAAAAAATTTTGATAAAAATGACGGGGGGTTCCGGATCTCCAAAAATTTATGATTATAGCACACGAATATCGACAAATGGGGGTTACCTGCTCAGGGGCTCGTTTGAGCTTGAAATGGGTTGTTTTGGCCGTGGTGACCAATTGGATCCATTGCTAAGGTCTTAACGGACGTCCACAAAAAAATTCGGAAAAAATGATGTCGAAATTTTGAATCACCAAAAAAAGATGGTGAAAGATATCACACAAAAATCGGTAAAATGAGAATTTATCGTGCTTCAGGGCTCGTTTGACTTTGAAAATGGGTCGGATATATAGTTAAGGTCTTAATGGACGTCCAAGAAAATTTTTGACAAAAATGACATCGAAATTTTGAATCACCAAAAAAGATGGTGAACTACATAACACGAAAATTGGCTAAATAAGGAAGTTTATCTGTTCTGGAGTCGTTTGACCTTGAAATGGGTTGTTTTAGCCGTGGTGACCAACTGACTCCATATCTAAGATTTTAACGGACGTCCACAAAAAATTTTTGGCAAAAATGACGTCAAAATTCTGGATAAAAAATCCATGGACTATAGCACACAAAAACGATAAAATGGGGGGTTTACCTGCTCTGAGGCTCGTTTGACTTTGAAAATGGATCGTTTCGATCGTGGTGACCAACTGGATCCATAACTAAGATCATAATGGACGTTACGAAAATTTTTGAAAAAAATGACATTGAAATTTCGGATCACCAAAAAAATGGTGAACTATAGCACATGAAAATCTATAAATAGGGGGTACATCTGCTCTAGGGTTTGTTTGACCTTGAAAATTGATCGTTTTGGTCGTCACGACCTACTGGATCCATAACTAAGGTCTTAACGGATGTCCACAAAAACTTTTGACAAAAATGACGTCGGAATTTTGAATCACCAAAAAAAATGTTGAACTATAGCACACGAAAATTGGCAAAATAGGGGGTTTACGCGCTCTTGGGCTCGTTTGACCTTGAAAATGGATCGTTTTGGACATGTTGACCAACTGGCTCCATATCTAAGGTTTTAACGGACGTCCACAAAATTTTTTGTCAAACATTATGTCTGAATTTGGGAACACCAAAAATCCATAGACTATAGCACATGAAAATCGGCAAAATAGGAGGTTTACTTGCTCTGTGGCTTGTTTGACTATGAAAATGGGTCATTTTAGCCGTGGTGACCAACTAGATCCATATCTAAGGTCTTAACGGACGTCCATGAAAAAATTTGGAAAAAAAGACGTTGCATTTTTGGATTACCAATAAAGATGGTGAACTATAAGCACACAAAAATCGACAAAATGGAGGGGGATTTACCTGCTCCAAGGCAAATGGGTCAGTTTGGTCGTCATGGCCAAATGGATCTATAACTTAGATCTTAACAGACGTCTATGAAAAAATTTGGCAAAAATGATGTTCAAATTTTGAATTACC
This sequence comes from Solanum lycopersicoides, assembly GCA_022817965.1. NCBI lineage: Eukaryota > Viridiplantae > Streptophyta > Magnoliopsida > Solanales > Solanaceae > Solanum > Solanum lycopersicoides. Next base: position 109,470,867 of record CM040626.1, on the reverse strand, counting down.
AAAAAATATGGTAAACTATAGCACACAAAAATTGACAAAATGGAGGATTTACGCGCTCTTGGGCTCGTTTGACATTTAAAATAGGCAATTTTGGTCGTGGTGACCAACTGACTCCATATCTAAGATCTTAACGGATGTTCACGAAAATTTTTGACAAAAATATCATCGAAATCCCAGATCACCAGAAATTCATGGACTATAGCACACGAAAATCGATAAAATGAGGGGTTTACTTGCTCTGAGATTTGTTTGACCTTGAAAATGGATCGTTTGAGCCGTGGTGACCAACTGGATCCATAACTAAGGTCATAAGAGATGTCCATAAATTTTTTTGAAAAAAATGACGTTGAAATTCTGGATCACCAAAAAAGAAGGTAAACTATAGCACATGAAAATCAGCAAAATGGATGATTTACCTGCTCCAGGGTTCGTTTGACCTTGATAATGAGTCATTTTGGCCATCAAGGCCAATTGGATCCATAGCTAAGGTCTTAACAGACTTCCACGAAAAAGTTCGATAAAAATGACGATGAAATTCTGGATAACCAAAAAAATGGTGAACTATATAGCACACGAAAATTAGTGGGGTGGGGGGGTTACCTGTTCTAGGGCTTGTTTGACCTTGGCCGTCAAGTCCAGGATTCATAGCTAAGGTCTTAATGGACGTCTACGAAAAATTTCGGCAAAAATGACGTCGCAATTTCAAATCACTAAAAAAGATGGTGAACTATATCGGCAAAATAGGGGATTTACATGCTCTGGGCTCGTTTGACCTTTAAAATGATTCGTTTTGGCCGTAGTGACCAATTGACTCCATATCTAAGGTCTTAACAGGCGTCCCCAATTTTTTTTGAAAAAAATGACCTTAGAATTCCGGATCACCACAAATCCATGGACTATAACATATAAAAATCGATAAAATAGGGGGTTTATCTGCTCTAGGGCTCGTTTGACCTTGAAAATTGGTCGTTTTGGCCGTGCTGATCAACTAGATTCATAGCTAAGGTCTTAACGGACGTCTACGAAAATTTTAAAAGCAACTGACGTCGAAATTCCAAATATGCTTTTCTTTTATATAGATTTTACTTAAAACTTTTTATTTTCTTAATAAAACAATAGTATAGTGGGTGACACTTTTAAAGATCACATATAAAATTTTAAAGATAAATATAGTATACGTGTGATATACATCTCATTGCACTTTTAATTTGCCAAATTGGTGTACTATAGTATATGTGATATCTTATCATGATTATGTACTTAAATCTTATAATTTAGAAAGAAAAAAAATAAAAATGGATCACTTTTAATTTTTGTTTTCTTTTTATCTAAGATATGTTAAAAGAAAAAAAATCTTCTTATCTGAAATATGTACTTTTATAAATGAAACAAGATGAAAGAATAATTACTCATGATCATCAAAAATCATATTTCCATTATAGTTTTCAATCATTTCGCGATATTAATATGACTGAATTATTTACGACGAAAGAGTCGATGCACAAATTTGAAAACTAACTAAAGGCCTAACAAGCCCTTGATACAATATTTATTTTAATGTTAGAAGTAGAGGTCTTAAAATCAATCTTACACTTTTTTTGTTTTACTAAATAGTCCAAATAAAAAATTGAGTAAATTGAGTTATGATCTGTTTGTTGACATAATAGTGTAACCGAACTAGTAAATATGCAAATTAAATCTAATTCGAAAATTGGTATTATGTAAATTAAAGTAATTAAATTTTATTTTATCATTATAAATAAAATGAAATTACATATATATTACCAATAATTTATTTTAACTCCATTTAAAGTAAAAACATCAGAATATGCAACCCATATGCAATTATGAGAATAATATGGTCCATGTTTAATACATCTTTGACCTTTATTAAAAACAGCAAAAGAAGTTTGTTTTGGATGCCACCAAAAATGACAATAAAAAACAGTTCTCCAAAAAATATTTTCACGAAATGTGAAATTAAAACTTTGACCAACACTAATATTATGATAACCAAGATCGTCATCACGAGACTGACAGTGAACTGTTAATGGGATATCGTTATTTGGTAGATTATTAAATATCGCTACTAGAAAATGGTGAAAAATACTTGCTTCTGTCTGATGAAAAGACAGATGAAAAGATAAGAGAAGGAAAACAAAAATTGTTTTGAACAGAAGAGGACTCATGTTTTTAGTGAAAAAAAAAGAACAATTTTTACCTCGTAGAAATTAATAAAATTGGATAAATATATATACATATATAAAACTATTGGGATAATAAATGAATAATTAATCCTTACATATTATGATAATCTATATTTTTAATTTTGTATTATGTTAGTCAATCACTAATTATTCGAGCAATATCTATAAAAATGACTTTTATTCTTTTTATACCTTGTAATTAAATATTTTTTTTAATTAAAATATTTAATATTTAATTGGATAATTAGGTTATGGAATGGGCCTGGGTTGGGTTTAAGTAGGTTCATGGGCTGAGATTATGTCAATATCCGCATAATATAACTGTTTTGTGATACAGTGATACAATAAATGTACCTATGATTCGAAACTTCATCGTAAACTATAATTATTTATGAATTTTTCATTCCATAAGTATTTGTAATATATTTTTCACTAACACAAGTATCGAATAATTATATTCCACTAAAAGAAATCTTCTCGTAATTTTGCCTCCGTTGGAATTTAAATAATTAAATACATATAAAATAAAATCCTATTAAATTAGTGCAACAAATTCTCACATGAATCTTGAGAAACAAACTTTGATAAAACATTTGGTAGTTCACCATTCACTCGTGTTGCCTTTATATACATACCAATATACCATAAATCACAAGAAAAAACTATATTGTAAAAAGTTTATCTCATTTAATCAGAAATATATTAGCAACGTAATTCATAATTATTTTTTTTGTAGAGTATGCATATGAATATTGATGCTTACAAAAAAAATTGCTAAGTGTTGATGGACTGTGTTTTAAGCATCTCTCATCATCGACATCAACAACGTAACATATTTAATGTAATTTCATAATTTTTTTTATTTCTATCTTTATAAATAAAAATATCATCTTCGATCGATAAACCGGACTCAAAAATAGAATCAAAGGGTATAGTATAATATCCAAGAAACTTTCATAAGGTAAGTTTTATATATTAATGACCTTTTTGGCTAAAAATGATGCTTTTTCTTTTACTATTTTTTTTTTATAAACCTTTTATTTGTTTAATAAAACAATATAGTGGGTGATACTTTTGAAGACCACATATAAAATTGTAAAGATAATCATAGTACTACGTATGATATACATCTTATTGCACTTTTAATTAGCCAAAATTACTTAGATATTATAGTATATGTGATATATCTTATCATGATTACAGCACTTAACCTTATAATTTAATTAGAAACAAAAAAAAAATATAAATAATATCAATAATTTCATAGATGATTTCTCATCTTTTATTCTACTATTTTAAACCAGTTTAGTTTTGTAACGAGAAAGTCGTTCAATTTTGTCTAGGTATCACATAAAGTCACAAGCTACTCATTCTTTTGTAATAAAAAAGTTGCTCAACTTTGAATAAATATCGTAAAACAAGTTTCATTTGTTTCCTAATACATTGGTTAAAATTTTTGGTGTGTTCATAATACGTTAAAAATGTTTGACATTTCTCATATATGTATAACAAGAGGATGTTTATGCCCTGACGATACGGTCTATATGGGGAAGGCCCCAACCCAATAGGCACAACACTACTCCACTTTAATCGTATTGATTAAATAACTTTTTGAATTTAATCGTTGAACGATACAAGCTAATTAGATATACGAAACTGAGTTATTTTTTAGGTTATTCTTACCACATGATGGACATAATACATATCTATTCTATTGATTCAAAAGTTTGTGGCAACCATATCATCATCCCAACAAGTAGTAGCCACCATCAACCAAACTCTATCTCATTGTCATCTTTAGCCTCTTTAACCTTTTACACACAAGTTGCTTTCCAACATTTAAAAAAATAAGTTCCAATTTTATTATTTTTTTGGGTATTTTTTGCTATTTCTTGAAAACATACATGCAAACAAAAACAAAAAAAAGTGAAGGCAAATTTTGGCCTACCTTAGCATATGTGTCACTCTTTTTGGCTTTAATTTCATTCTTGAGTAGTAAGTACTTCTCAAATAATTGATTGATTTATTTTCCTTCACATGGTTGTCCTTCTCACTTGCATCTAGGCTAACATTTTTTATATATAAAATAGAATATACTGGAAATTCTTTATATTTTATATTGATCTGGGGTGGAGGCCGTGTATAATGAGGGGGTTCATCTGAATTCGGTCGGCGAAAAAATATTACTATTTATATATGGTTAAAATTATTTTTTAGGTATGCATAATAAATGTCGAATCCCCTCCCATTAGTTCGTATGTTTACTTCTCAAATTTTGAATCACTCATTAAAATTTCTGTCTCCGTCATTGATTGACATATAAATAGTTGATCGAGTTAAACAGGCTAGTAGAAAGCATAGGAACATAAGATCAAAGCAATGTAAAACTATACACCACGTTAAATATTAATCAAATTACGTATAATTAATGACTATTTAGATTAAAAAAATAAAACAATCTAATAATTCATATAAAAAACTCCTATATATATTACGTTATGTTTTTAACCATTATCTCTAAATCAAAATTGTCAATTTTTTTTTCACCAAGATATGTTTTTATCTTTATTTTCTTTATAAAAAACCTAAAAAATGTCATAAAATTCTCCTTAAACCTCTCTTCATCCGATCCAAAGCAGGCGCCCACTTCGCATTGGGAATCGCACAAACCTTAAAGTTTGTGTCATTATATTCCACGTGTCACTCCATGGGCCCACCTTCAACTGCCATGTCATCATCTTTTTTTTTTCATACAAAATCTCTCATTCATATCTCACCATTTTCAAGAACACCCACAAAAAAAAAAAGTTCAAAAAAATAAAAAAAATTCAAGAATTTTAATTTTTTTGAAAAAAAATCCAATCTTTGATGTAAAGATTGAATCTTTTCAATCTTTGAGTGAACCCCATTGATTTGTTTTTCATTTTTTTGAGGTGGGTAAGTGAGAAATAGCAAAAAAAAAATGGCTGGTAATGAATGGATAAATGGTTATTTAGAAGCTATATTGAGCAGTGGAGCTTCAGCTATTGAAGATAAAACACCATCATCAACAACAACATCATCACATTTGAATTTAGCAGAAAGGGCTAATTTTAATCCAACAAAATATTTTGTTGAAGAAGTTGTTACAGGGGTTGATGAAACTGATCTTCATAGAACATGGATAAAAGTTGTAGCTACAAGGAATACAAGGGAGAGAAGTTCAAGATTGGAGAATATGTGTTGGCGCATTTGGCATCTTGCTCGCAAGAAGAAACAGGTTTGCACGTATCTCGATTAATTTTTTATTAGTTATGTGTCATTGGTATTGGTTGATTGTGTTTATCGAGGCTTGGATAGATAGGAAGAAATGATTATATACTGTGTTTTTTGTTTGTGTTGGGAATTAGACCTTAGTGCTTTATGTTTTAGTGATTTTTTGTTTAAAATCATGATGTCTTGGTTAGTTTATGCTCGTTTCGATTAATTTCACGTGCACTTGTAAGCTCACATTGGTACAAGTAACTCTGTTGTCCAAGGCTGGGATAGATAGAAGGAAACTATTTAGTGTTTTTGTCTTTGCGGGAAATTGAACCTTTGAGTGCTCTATGTTTTAGTGATACTTTTTCCATGCAAAAGATGTAGTGAAATACTCTCTTCCTCCCATTTTATGTGGTGTTGTTTCTTTTGGGGGAGTCGAATAGTTTTTTCAAAATATTTTGAATTTGTCTCGTTGTTAAATATGTAAATTTTACTTTAGAATATTTTGAAGAAGCTATACAAGAATTCATAGTCAGAATTAAGTGTTTTGACCCTTGTATATTGAACTTCCACATAAGTTGGGATAGAGGGAGTAGTGTGTTTATATAGTTTTGAGATTTTGGATGAATGTGGAGAAGTTTACTCTGGGGTTTCTTTGTTGTTTTTATTTGTGTTTTATAGCTCTGCTCATTTCTTGAATTGGGTGAATGTCATAATGGTTTTGTCTTTTGACTATGCTCCATGCTTTTTTTTGTGTGTTTGTGACTTGTTTGGGGTTGTGGAATAAAGAGGCATTGATAAAGTTTGTCTTTGTGTGTTGTGCATTGTGTTTTCTGGATTTTCTCAAGCATGATATTTGTATATTCCTTTGTTATGTTGCTCGGTCTGTTCAAAAATGACGGTGAGTGTGTGTCGGATCCTTCAAAAGTAGTGCATTTTCGAAGGATCCGACACGGACGTGGCATCATTTTTTGGAGAGTATGAGCGACATAGTTTCGTTGTCCGTTTGTTTTTTCATATGTTTTTTTAATGGTGGTGTTCGGACCAGCTCTCATGCACTTTGACTTATCCAGTAGGTAGATCCTCGCCTCCTCCCACTAAGCACAAAGCACAAGTACCGAGTAACTCTACTGATCCAATCAAAGCTTTTTAGGCAGATGAGAAGGAATACTCATTGTTTTTCTTTTGGGTCTCAGCCGGGATTTGTAACTGTACTTTTTTTCTTATGGAAGGAAAATGTGATCTTCTGGGGTTCATGAAATATTTTCCTACATGTTTGTGTATGTATCTGCAAAATGTAGCTTATAAGATTGTTATTTTAGTACATTTGTAGTTACAGGAATAAGCATTCAATTAGTAGTGTAATTAAAATAGACGAAACTTGGTAAAATTTTCAAATATAAGGAAAAAGGAAGTGCGCCAGATCTTTTTGACTTGTAGAGATACATCCAAACCACCTTCGCCCGGAAAGCACACTGTATATACAAGGACAATTTTTTCTTTACTATATACTCTTGGTGAAAATCCTGCTTCCATCAAGGTAGATACATGCATGTGTGAAGATTTGATCGTTTCTAGTTTTAGGTTGTGTTAAATCTAAGCCCTCATTGCTAGTTGCTGAAAGTTAGTCATTGTTGAATTAAATGCAGTCTTTTATTCTCTTGCAATTTAAGTATATATATGTCATTATGTTGGAATCAGTCTTCTGATACATTCCACTCTTTTCATAGTTGGAATGGGAAGACCTCCAGAGGTCTGCAAACAGAAGATTGGAACGAGAACTAGGACGCAAAGATGTTACAGAGGATATGTCAGAAGACTTATCTGAAGGGGAAAAGGGTGATGTTTTAGGGGAGACACCAACACTTGACAGCCCGAGGAAAAGGTTTCAGAGGAACTTTTCCAATTTGGAAGTGTGGTCAGACAGTAACAAGGAAAAGAAGCTTTATATCATCCTAGTTAGGTAATGCAAACTTGAGTAGATTTCAAGTGTTTGTTTCCAGATTTGAATCGTCATATCGTAACGGAATGTTGTTATTTTTAAATTTATACTGACTAGTCCTAGTTCAGGTTATATATATATTTTTTAAGTGATGGCACTTTCAATCTGAACTTCCTTTTAGGGCTATAAATGTTGCCTAAGTTAGTAACTAAAGGGGGTATAAATTTTAAATTACCTATCTTCTTGACCAGTTTGCATGGATTGGTCCGAGGTGAAAATATGGAGCTTGGTCGTGATTCTGATACAGGTGGTCAGGTAAACTACATGACCTTCATGATATGGTAATAGCTTCTTTCCAAATTGCCTTCTTTGCACTAAGATCCTTACCGGAGTGTATCCAATTTCAGATTAAGTATGTTGTGGAGCTTGCTAAAGCACTTGCTAAGATGCCTGGTGTATATAGAGTTGATCTGTTCACTCGCCAAATCGCGTCAACTGAAGTGGATTGGAGCTATGGTGAGCCCACAGAGATGTTAAACACTGGTCCTGAAGATGGTGATGACACTGATCTCGGAGAAAGCAGTGGAGCGTATATCATAAGGATACCCTTTGGTCCTCGTGATAAGTACCTCCGGAAAGAATTGCTATGGCCTTATATTCAGGAGTTTGTAGACGGAGCTCTTGCACACATCATTAATATGTCAAAGGCTTTGGGTGAACAAATAGGCGGAGGCCAACCTGTTTGGCCATATGTAATCCATGGTCATTATGCAGATGCAGGGGATAGTGCTGCTCTCCTTTCAGGCGCTTTAAATGTTCCGATGGTCCTAACAGGACATTCACTTGGTAGAAACAAGCTAGAACAGCTTATCAAGCAAGCGAGGCAATCGAAAGAGGATATTAATTCCACATACAGGATCATGAGGAGGATTGAAGGTGAGGAGCTCTCGCTGGATGCTGCAGAACTCGTTATCACAAGCACCAAACAGGAGATTGATGAACAATGGGGACTGTATGATGGATTTGATGTAAAACTTGAGAAAGTTTTAAGAGCTCGTGCAAGACGAGGAGTCAATTGCCATGGTCGTTTCATGCCAAGGATGGCGGTAAGAATGCCATTTCATGAAATATAGATGGACATATACTCATGCATGCATATATATAATGTCTTTTTCACAGTTTTTCCTTAATTGGTAGAATGATAAATCTAATTTCCAGACTTCCATATGCCAAGGATGCCGGTAATCATGGTCGTCATAAATTGATTATCAATATGGCTGATCCATAGTTCAGATGTATCTGAGGGCATGTGAGGAAAGTAATGTGACATTTGAGATCTTGCGGTATAACTTCACGGCATTAAGTTCTTATACTGCTGTTCTCAAGAAATTCATATTCCAAATTGTCCCGTCAATGCAGCCCAAATGCTTGTAGAAAACACTTTGAATAAGCATACCCTTTTAAGCTGATAGATGTCGGTGGTGTTCGCTATTTTCTCTCTGACAAGAAGCATCTAATATCATACCCTTTTTGGAAGCTCTCTAATTTCAACTTTCCAGATGACATGTTTAGACCACAATATTAAATGACATTTTGGTACATTCTGCATATCTTTAGTTTAGAACCATAAGATTAAAAAATCTTTTTTCTTAAACTCCATGTCAAGTCAAAACCAGACAAACGAATTGAAAAGAAGGGAGTACTATAGTTAAGCTTGTGGTTGAGGCTTCTGAGAGTTTTTTTGTGACACAAATTTGTAGGTTATTCCTCCTGGAATGGACTTCAGTAATGTTGTGGATCAGGAGGACACAGCAGATGCTGATGGGGATCTTGCAGCACTCACTAATGTTGATGGACAATCTCCTAAAGCAGTGCCCACCATATGGTCTGAGGTGTGTAGCAATATTTAACAAATGTCACGGTGCTCACGTGCGAATAATGATTGTCTGCTCAAGTAACATACCTTTTTGCAGGTCATGCGTTTTCTAACAAACCCGCATAAGCCAATGATTCTGGCATTGTCCAGACCAGACCCAAAGAAGAATATAACCACTCTCGTGAAGGCTTTTGGAGAATGTCGCCCGCTGAGGGAGCTCGCTAATCTGGTAAATATTGGTTTGACACAGTTGCTAAACTTGCTGAGAATGAATTGCATCGTCAAATACTAATACAATGGTAAAATCTTGGTTGCAGACACTTATAATGGGAAATAGAGATGACATAGATGAGATGTCTGCAGGAAATGCTAGTGTTCTTACAACTGTGCTGAAGTTAGTTGATAGGTATGACCTTTATGGCCAAGTTGCTTTCCCAAAACATCACAAACAAAGTGACGTTCCAGAGATATACCGTCTCGCTGGCAAAACAAAGGTTCTTTAAGTCCTTTGATCCTTACAATTTGTGTATTATTTTTCTTTACGACGATGGTTCTCATGGTATATAAACTTCACAGGGAGTCTTCATAAATCCAGCTTTAGTTGAACCCTTTGGACTGACTCTAATTGAGGTTTGTTCTGAACTTAATCTATTTTCGACATTGTCCTTCAAGTTTCTGTTATTGTTATGTCCTAAAATCTGATCATGTGTATCTGTACATTCTTTAGGCTTCTGCACATGGACTTCCTATGGTAGCTACTAAGAATGGTGGTCCAGTCGATATTCATCGGGTAAAATTACCTGCATTCCATGCTTTAATTACCTTCACTCCTCCCGTTCATTACTAATCCAATTTCTACTATGGTTTATCATTGTATTATTAGCTATTTAAGCATGATTTCTATTCCAAAGTTGTCAAAAAGGTACTGATGGAAAGGAAAATCAAGATATATTCGAAGGATCAACATCATTTTCGTTTTATACATTTTTTTTATAGCTATACAAGAATGAAATACTCAAATTCATTAGGGATCTTTTCATGAATAGCCGGAAGATTTACATAGATTGTACACTCATTATGCACGATCATACACATATTATACATATGCTGGCTATTTTTAGTTTAATAAGTCGGGTGAACGGCTATGTAGGTTAATTCTTCTTCGTCTTTTTTTATCAGGCACTCAACAATGGATTGCTTGTGGACCCACATGATCAGCAAGAAATTGCTGATGCACTACTTAAATTAGTATCAGAAAAGAATCTGTGGCACGAGTGTAGGAAGAATGGTTGGAAGAACATACACCTCTTCTCGTGGCCCGAACATTGTCGAACATACTTAACTAGAATTGCTGCATGTCGAATGAGACACCCGCAATGGAAAACCGACAATCCATCCGATGAACTGGCTGCAGAAGAGTCGTCCCTGAATGACTCACTCAAAGACGTCCAAGATATGTCCTTGCGACTATCTGTTGACGGAGAAAAGACATCATTAAATGAATCATTTGATGCATCTGCAACTGCTGATGCCGTACAAGACCAAGTTAATCGGGTTTTAAGCAAAATGAAGAGACCGGAGACAAGTAAGCAGGAGACCGAGGGTGATAAAAAGGACAATGTTCCTAGCAAATATCCTATGTTACGGAGGCGACGTAAATTAATTGTAATTGCTCTAGATTGCTATGACACAAATGGAGCTCCTCAAAAGAAAATGATTCAGATTATCCAGGAGATTCTTAAGACCATTAAGTCCGATCCACAGGTCGCAAGAGTGTCAGGATTTGCCATCTCAACAGCAATGTCAATGTCCGAATTGGCAGCATTTCTAAAATCTGGGAACATCAAAGTAACCGAATTTGATGCTTTAATCTGTAGCAGTGGGAGCGAAGTGTTTTATCCGGGAAGTAGTTCTGAAGAACATGGAAAGCTTTATCCTGACCCTGACTATTCATCACATATTGAATATCGATGGGGTGGCGATGGTTTAAGGAAAACAATTTGGAAATTAATGAATACACAAGAAGGTAAAGAGGAGAAATCTGTAACTTGTACTATTGAGGAAGATGTGAAATCAAGCAATTCCCATTGCATTTCCTACTTGATCAAGGATCGCAGTAAGGTAGATATTTTTTTCTCTGAATCGAGAAATTCAACCAGTATATCAAATAGTTTAATGTATTTCAAGTAACATATATATGTTTAATTTTTCATCAGGCTAAGAAGGTAGATGATATGAGACAGAAGCTTAGGATGAGGGGTCTTCGCTGCCATTTGATGTATTGCAGGAATTCAACAAGAATGCAAGTTGTTCCTCTGCTTGCGTCTCGGTCACAGGCACTCAGGTACTGTTCCAGATTGATGAGCTAGTAGCCAACCTGGATATTATTTCACATATTGTTGTCATGTCCTTGTCTGGATTAATAACCTCATCGATTTGTTTTGCAATATTCTCATTTATGCCAATGCCAATCTTAAGTTGTTCACGAGAAGCTTCCATCTTTTATTGATGGCAGCCAGCTTGATATTAAAGGCCTAAGTAGTAAAAGCACGTTAATATGTTGGGGTACGTTGTTTCTTACTCACCAGAGTTTAATCTCTGGGTGCCAATCGGTAGCCTGCCCATCTCATTTAATATCATTGGAGGTCAATCTTGTACTAAAGGCGTTAAACTGCATATTTTTAGCATGTAGGCCAGATCTTTTTAGTTTAACATGCACATATTGCAAAAGTTAGGATGTCAAAGCATTGTAAAAGAAAAAAACGATGGTGGGGCTTTAGTTGCTTATTTATTTAGGCGTTTGTTTTCACTTTCCGCAAAAAAGAATCAGTTTTTGAGAAGCAGCTAGTTTGATTTAGTTTTTTTTAGCAAAGACATGCAATTTTTTTCTGGATTCTAGTGTTCATGTTCATCACTATAGTCTATAGATGACTCAAAAAGAGTAAAAAGTATCCTTTTTATTCCTGTTATACTAACAAGAAACTCTGGTATTTAAGGCATGTAAACTGTTGTTGGTGAGTCCAAACCTCATCTCATCTTGAAAACTTCCGTTATACAAGTATTTAATTACGAATACAGCTTTAAACAGGTAAGGATTATACAATAAAAGATCCGTGCTACACGAAAACTGGTCACTATTTGATTGTATGAAATGTTCATTAGCTAAAGAATCCGTCATTACATCTAGGAACATTTTGTTGGAATATCAGGATTTCCGAGTACTTTCCTTGCTCATAGCTAGCATGCTTTTGATACTATCTCATTTTTGTAGGTATCTATTTGTACGCTGGAGATTGAACGTTGCAAACATGAGTGTCATCCTCGGTGAAACTGGAGACACAGATTATGAAGAACTTATATCCGGAACTCACAAAACACTGATCTTGAAAGGTGCTGTCGAGGAAGGTTCAGAAAATCTGCTAAGAACATCAGGGAGCTACCTAAGAGAAGACGTCGTTCCACCAGAGAGTCCTCTGATCACCTACACCGGTGGGAACGAAACAGTAGAAGAGTTTGCCAATGCATTGAGGCAAGTGTGTAGATGAGGCACACAAAAATGGTATAATACTTATACTCATTCCTTATAGAAGGAATTATAACATACTATATACAACAAACCTCTTTTTTCCCCTTTCCTCTTCCATTTTTTTGAGCTTTTACTTTTGGCAAATGTAAGGAATGCAATAATGTGTATCTCAAGCATTTCTTGATTACCAATCCCATTCTCTCTTATGTTGTACGAACAGAGACGAATTCATAATTTAAATTTGATGTATTCAAACCCTTAAAGTTCTTCGTTTCTTGAAATTATGGATTCAGAACTTAATTTTTTGTTCGAGAGGCTTTCTGTGTATATGTATCTCTATGTTTAGTGTCGAAAATATTGGATTCAATTGAAATCGTATTATGCTCATGCTCCTTGATATGATTATGCAGCTTGCAAATGTGCAAGTTAATTTAGTTATGATTTCTGAGTGTTGCGGAGGCAGAGCTAGTATGAGAAATGCACGTTTAACATAATATTATAATTTTGGTTTAAATTCGATATATTTATTAAGGAATTCGTCAAATATGTGCATATAATAAGCTATAGAATTTCTAATTGTTGAGAAATTCGCCAAATATGCGCATATAGCAAGCTATAAAATTTCTAAACTTCAATCTTGAATCAGATTCTGAAATTCGGAGTTCGATTTATTTATATAATAACTGAATTATTACGTCTAATATCAATTTTAATTTGTTATGAAACGTAACAATAGGTTCAAACAAATTCTTCTTATCCTCTTCACATGAGACGTAATATTCTTCTTCAAAACATTTCTCAAAGTCAATTACATTCTCTTGTTCATCAATTCAACATATCAAACACATCTCAAAGAAGATAAATTAACGTTATATGACACAATAACTAATTTAACGATTTAAAATAAACACGAGATTATAAATTATCCAAACCACATGTCATATTAATTAATTTAAGCTCATAAATTTATTCATTTTCTTCGTAATATTTTCGTAGAAAATTACTACTATGAGATATTAATAAACTAAAAATAATGCCACCTGGTGCTACATTACACGTGTCATCCAACCAGCTAAAACTCACATGAACCGTTCATCATTCCAAATATTAATCAACGGTTGATATCATTCACACGTGCGAGCCAACTCACTCGTGTCAAAAAAAAAAAAGATTCCCTCCAAAATTCCTAGATTAAGGAATCTCCATTTTTTTTTCTTTTTTAAAAGTAACAAAAAATAAAATAAAAAATAATTTAACTTCTCATTATTCAAACCCTAGCAAAGAAGAAAGCGAGAGAGAGGAGAGAGAAAGCGAGAGAGAGAGAGGAGAGAGAAAGCTTGTGTGTGTTTATATATGTATATGCACACACATATATATATTCAAAGAAGCAAATCTGTGGGAATATTTTTTGGGGTGGAATTTGGAAATTGGATCTGACGTTGAAAGGTTTGGTTTTGTAGTTTTCTGAATTTTTTTCTTAGTATAAATAGAAGATTGCGTATGTATATTTTTGCTTTTTGATATGTTGCTATTTATGTTTTGTGGTGAATTTTGGTTTATTTGTGGGATCTAATGGTGATAGATTGGTTTACATTTTGAGGGTGTTTTTTGATATGGGAGTAGTGTTAATGGCGATATTGTAGTTTGAATGAAGCAGTGTAGGGATTTGGGGGTGGTTTAATGGGGTAAAAAACGGATCTTTGGAGTTGGGTTTTGTTGATTGTTGAATTATTTGTGGGTTTGGTGGAAATTTGATTGGTTTTGTATTTAGAGGTGTATGTTGGATAGAATTGATGATATCTGGTGTACATGCTCAGTTTGGATTAGTTGAGCTGGCAGTATAAATGAAAATTGAAAACAATTGAGGTTGAGATTGAAGCTGAAAGATGGGTTTTAGATTAAGCAGTTGGAGAGTATAGTTGTTATCTGCTGCACCTGTGGTTGTGTGCTGTAAGAAATAGTCGAGGTGGGTGCAAGTTGGGATAATCATCACACACCACCACAGTCTTAATTGAAAAACAAATAAAAAAACCAGAAAGGTTTGAAATTGAAGCTGAAGATGGGTTTTTAGATAGGACTGCTTGGTATATTGTGTGTGGGGGAATGCTTGATAGCTCATGGTAATGTTGATGATGGGTTTCACACATTAATTCAAGTGAGTTTGACTTTGTGGAACTTCAAGGTTTCACACATTATTAATTCGTGAAAGAGCCAAATAAGTTCTCTTGAATCTAACTTCTTGAGTTAATGATTTGTGGCAAAGCTTCCTTCTTAGATTTTTTTTGAGGAACGGTTAGTCTAGGAAGTGTTGTATTGAAGTAGTTTCTCGAAGTGGAAGTATTTGTGTCATGCTTTTGGTTTGACTTTCTTTTTTTGTATCATAATTAATTAAATTAGTTTTTAGGTGTTTGTTGTACATTCAATTAATTCAACTATAAGCACCTGCTGATCTTTTCATCTATGCACTCAATTGGAGAAGAACTGAAAGAATAAGCCCTTTGTTTTTCAACAAATTGTAGGAAGGTTCAATTTTTCTGTCTTTTGCCACTACCGTTGTTGGTACAGTGGGTGCTAGATCCCTATGGAATTTTCTAATTGAATCAGTCCTTTAGTGTACACTGTTCTTTATGGTTTGTACCCACTTCTGGTGCATATGGAAAAATGGATAGACTTTTTTTGATTGTATGAGAACTGAAAATTGAGCAATTTTACTTAAAAGTTGGTGGTATTGCTTCTTGGGAGAAAAAATCAAGCAGTATCAACCTCTATGTAGGTATAATAGTTCAGCAATATATTTGATCTTCCCACTAGAATTGATCTTATCCGGTCTTCTATGGGTGCAAATATGTTTCAGTTTTTAGTAGATATATTTGTTTTAAGAAGTGTGCATTGGAAAATAAAGAGATTTGTCAATTAATTTTTTGATAAGGAGAAATAAAGTGTGCATACTTCATATATACTCCATTTGTGACCCACTTTAGGGATATAAGTTATCTTTGATGGTCAATTTAGCCAATTTTGTGTGATATTTAATCTCAGAATTTTGATTGCCAAAGTCACGTAAAGTTAATATGAGATAGAGAGAGTATAAAAGAGCTAGACATAAAGAACAAGAAGTTATTTTGAGATCAAACTCAAGCATTCACGGCTTTTTAGACCTGAGGCAAAATTTTAAGGATTGTGGATAATTTTCTGAAGTTAACATTAAAGAAGTGTCACTTAAACAGCCATGCACACTGGTATAACCTCTACACAGAGATCCTGTGTTCTAGTGTCATGTGGATAACATGACTCATTTTTGTCTCAAGTTCTTCGGTCCCTGTTCTTTCTCCTTTTTTAGTTTCATGTTGTGTCCATTCTGTGGTTCATCCAAGATCATTGCTTGTTTGCGTAGTATTTGTATTGAAGATTATAATTGTTAGTTTTGCAATTCTTTTTGTTCATTCACATGTAATATTGCTGATTATAATCCTTTTAAGGATATATTTAGAAAATTTGAATCTCTTTAATTAATCCTTAACTATTGAGACATGCTAAAATGCTTGAGTAATTTACTTGCATCAATACTGCAAGCTAAGTTGCTCAGACTCTCCAAAAATGTTGCGGCACCCGTGTTGGATCCTTTAAAAATGCACTAGTTTTGAGGGGTCCGACACACACCCGATGACATTTTTGAAGAGTCCGAGCAATGTAGTCTGCAAGTGCCTATGAGCTGACTTTTTCAAGATAGATCGCAGAATGGAAATGGCATATTCTTTTGGGGCCCTGTAACATCTAAAGAGTGGTGTGAGCCAAATTATGTGCAGTCATCCTATATTGCAGAATTCTTCAACACCATTTCAAACATTCCATGCATTCTCTTGGCTCTTATTGGTCTTGTGAACGCCCTTCGACAACGGTTTGAGAAAAGGTTCAGTGTCCTTCATATGTCAAACATAATACTTGCCTTGGGGAGTATGACATATCATGCCACTTTGCGGCAGATGTAAGCATTCTCTCCATTCTTTCTGTTGGATTCTCTGTAAGATTTGTTAGGTGTGTAATAGACATGTATGTATGTATGTGTTCTTTTAATCATCATTTGTTTGCTAAAGTACGAGGAAATAGATTCAAAAGGATGCACCATAGCCTCATTTTTTGAGATGTTATATTGTTAAATCTCTGTAGAACTATATATGAACAGGAAGACGCTAAACTGAAGATATTACATCATGCGTGCTAATGTGATTACAACTTTTCCCTACCTTATGCAAATGAGCACTTGTATCTTGACCTATCAGCCAATCTATGTTGCTTAGACTCTTCACAAATGTTGCCGTACTGTGTCAGATCCTCTGAAAATGCACTTCTTCTGAAGGAACCGGGACACACCTTTGATATTTTGAAGAGTCTGAGCAACTTAGCAGCCAATAATCTCCTGCTGGAATGAGGTCACTGCCTTCCGTGCCCCACCCCCCTTCTTGTATGATTTTTCTATGGTCATGTTTTTTTTTATAGACTGAACCTGTTAGAGAATATACAGGCAGAACATTGGGAATTTTTCTTAATTATATTGGTATCTTAAGTATTGACTTGTGAAGTTTGAGTGAGTTGTAGTCACGTCATCTAATCTGTTTCGCCACTACCTTTCTTTTGAAAAATGGATTGGCATATTTCTTGTGGATGAGCACAAATTGCATATTTTTTCACTTTATGGGTAGGATGATCCTATCTATTGTTCAAGCCACACAACTCAATATTTCAAAATCTCCTAGTTACTGATTTTTGAAAACTATAGAAGTGCCAAAGCTAATTCTGGTTTTCTAAAAGAGAGTGGGAAAGAGGAGCTCAAGGATGCATGGTTTGATCTTGTCAAGAAGTTTTTAGTGCATTAATTAAGTAATAATCTCCATGACAGAAATAGTGATAGACCAACTGATTTGTGTCGTTTAAGGAACGTCTACGTCAATATGCCACAACAATGTCTTGGTATTTCTATATAATTCTAATTTCTAATAAAGCAAAATCTCAGTCAGCTACATAAACAAATCCCCTCCCGACTTCTGACTTCGATCTAATTAGTTGGGACGGGAAGGTTTCACTTGTAAAGATATTGACAGTATTGGTTCTGTGAAAGTGTCTTGTTAATGTCGTGTTCCCAGATGGAAAATATTTGTAATGGGGCAGCATTACAACATAAAGCTTACTGTGAATCATATAGCAAGTGCTACCTTCAGTATGCCTTGTGCCTCTTGTTTTTTTTTAGACAGTCCTTCATACTTTTAAACAAGGGTTTCTCTATGCATGCTAGCAGACAACAGTGATGAAACTAATCGTCCTTGAAAATACTGCCTGCTTTTAAGTATCCCGTTATTGTTTTATACTATGATTTATGTATTAAATTGGCAGGCAACAGCAAGGTGATGAGACACCAATGGTCTGGGAGATGCTTCTGTATATCTATATCCTCTATTCACCAGATTGGCATTATCGGAGTACAATGCCCACCTTTCTGTTCCTTTATGGTGCACTCTTTGCCATTGTGCATTCACAGCTTCGCTTTGGCATTGGTTTCAAAGTACATTATGCACTATTGTGCCTTCTTTGCGCTCCTCGTGCATACAAGTATTATATTCATACAGAAGACACATTGGCAAAGCGCCTCGCAAAGTTATACGTGGCAACTTTATTGATCGGAGCTGCTTGCTGGCTATGTGATCGATTATTCTGCAAGCAAATTCAGGGCTGGTACGTTAATCCACAGGGCCATGCAGTTTGGCACGTCTTAATGGGCTTCAACTCGTACTTTGCAAATACATTCTTGATGTATTGCCGTGCTCAGCAACGTGAATGGAATCCCAAAATCAAGCACTTGTTCGGATTTTTCCCATATGTGAAGATTGAGAAACCAAAAACCCAGTAGCAGAAGTCACTTATCTCTTGAGCTTAGCCTGTAATACCAAACATGTGCAGGATATGGCTTTGGTGAGCACAAAGCAAGCACTTGCAATTTTTTTCTCTTTTCCCATTTTGCAGAATGTATTGTAAATGAAAGTCTGGAATAGTTTTGACTCGACCGAATATTGGTTAATTTTTGACTGTACAATTAGTGGTTTTCCAGTGTACCATATTTTACACTCCCACAGAAGATGACATGGATTAACTAGTTGATTCTTTTTCTGATAAGTTTTTGTCTACTCTTGAAAACTTGCAAATATGTTTTGCTGCTACATGGTGGTTTGTATGGTTCATGTAGCTCAGTCTGATACAGCTTTAGACTGCTTTATCCCCTTTTCACACCCTATGGTCATTGTAAAAGTTCTTTGATACTATTGTCACCAATCAGTTGACTTGAATCACTTGCAAAATCATCTGGGAAGTCATCGTTGACACTATAAATGATGTAGAAGTCGAAATTAAAGAGTGAAATTTATTATCTTCTGCTTCTTCTGTCCATAATTGTCATAAGAGGACACTATGAACTTTCAGGACCAAGAACTCTGGGTTTAGTTATATGTAGATGGCATCTCAACTCCTGCTAAATTAGTGACTTAATAACAGTTGAAGGTTAATAAAATATCAGTCAACCTGTATTTAACACAAGTTTTTCTGGTCCTGAGTCTATGCTAATGAAACTACATATTGAGAAAGCCAGTTATATCAAGAAGAATTAGCTTTAGAGATAACTTCCATTCATAAATTTGGGTTGATCCAAGATGAAGTAATTTACATGATTTCACGAATGATACAAGCATTTCTTGTCATATATATTCTATCATCATCTAAAATCTGAAAGATGAATTACAGTTGTATACGATCTAAAAACTTTATCACTTTGGTATTAGAAGAGCTAACTGTAGTTTACCAAGACAAGAGAGTCTGGCTGGGTTCTTGTAAACAGTCACTGTTGCTGCATTATGAGGTGATAATACAACATGTGCAATGCTAAAAAGTTCACCTTTTTCAAGTGCAAACTGCCATTCCCTCAAAGTAATATGGAACCAATCCTTTGTCACTGATCTAGTTGCCTTTACTTCTATATACTCATTACCTGCCACAAGAAGGTCGTAAGGAAGCCCCGTCTCATTAGTTTCATTAACCCATTTCACAGAAGGCTCGCCATATTTCCCCACAAAGTAATTGAATGCAGCAGATTCTCCGAGTCTACCAGTAAACAATGCCTGTTGAGGATCAACCATGCCAAAAGACAACTGAACTCTTTCTCTCGCATCCAATGAATTATAGTTCAGTTCTTGTGGTGCTGACACATTAGTAAATGCTGCATTCACAGTAGACGGTACCGCCACATTATGTACATGATCAGAGAATCTGCCAGTTGACAATGGCTGTTGAGGATAAACCATGCCAGAAGAGAACTGAACTCTTTCTCTCGCATCATATGAATTATAGTTCAGGTCTTGTGGTGCTTTCACGTTGTTAACTGCTGCATTCACAGTAGACGGCACCAACCCATTATGTAGATGACTGGAGAATCTGCCAGTTAACAGTGCCTGTTGAGGATAACTCATGCCTATGGAAGGTTGACCTCTTTCTCTCATATCAAATGAACTATAATTCAGATCTTGTGGTATAGTCACATTATAAGCAGAACTACTTGCAGTGTTGATAGTACTTACGAGCATATTGCATACATGATCAGTAGCTCGTGAACCTAGTAAAGTTGCACCAGATGCTGGATTATTGTGACCACGAATGATCTCAGTTGAAGCCGGCTTTCTTGGTTGGATGTCACTAGCTGCCTGTGTTTTCATAACACTACCATGGAAACCATGACCAGTTTTCCCATCAGTGGGTACTGAATCATTGTGAACACAAGTGATCTGAGTTGGAACCAGCACAGATGTTTCTTCTATAACTTCTTCAATAGTCTCCTCCATCCTTGGTTGGATATGACTGTCTGCCTGTGTCCTCATAACACTTGCACAAGAACCATGGAAACTATGTTCAGTTTTCCAGTCTGCACAGGCTGCTGGATTGTTGCTAACGCAAGTGATCTGAGTTGGAACTTGAGTAGACGTTTCTACTATAACTTCTTCGCTGGTCTCTTCCTTTTTTGGTTGGATGATACTGGCTGCCTGTGTCTTCATAACACTTGAATGAGAATCATGGTCACCATGATCAGTTTTCCTAGGTGAGCAATATGAGTTCCCTTCGGGTTTGTTCTTGGAATTCACAGTGTTTGTCTCACTAATTGTTTTAGAAGCACAACTAGTCATCAGCCATGTCACACTATTAGTCGACAATGGAACGTTAGCAAGTGACCAAACAGACTCACCTACAGGAAGCTTGGGCATTTTCTGGCTATTAAAAATGAAAAACTCAATTTGCTCCTCAGTGGAACCTGATTTTGCCATTGTCATGATCATATGAAGAAAGTTCGCTAAGTGCAAGTCAGGAGCTCTCGAACAGAACAAACGAGAAATCTCCATAAATATTGAATGAGAATCTGATTCTTGAGTGGCATACAAGATGTTTCCCTGTGAAAGAGTGAAAATGAACAAGTTATCCATTTATTTGTTTTACCATTAATAAGGGATAATATTTTACTGACAACTAAATAGACAGAGACCAGATACAAAAAGCATATACCAAAAATAAGTGTTATATATGCACTCATAATCATGTTAGATCTCCACAAGTCGGGCAAAAGAAAAAGGCAAATAGGACAGTCCCAGGAGCTGAAAAAAAGAGTTATCTATTACTCCCTCCAATTCAATTTGTTTGGCTGATTTTGACTTGGCACGGAGTTGAAGAAATTAAAGAATTTCGTGATCTTAAGCAAAAGATATGCAGGATGTACCAAAATGTCCTTTAATTTTGTGTTCTTTTAAGCATGCCACATGGAAAGTTGGAGTTAAAAAGTTGCCAAAAAAGGAAAGATACATCCTTTTTGAAATGGACTAATGCACAAACTGGAACAGAGGAGTATATTTTCCTATTTTGATGAGGAACAAGAAGTAATCATTTTACTTGAAAGTCAACTATTTTTCCTTTTGACGATGGTGTCAAGGACATTTTTCACACCAGAACCTGGCCACCATTAGAGTGAGCTCAAGAAGAAATAAACAAGAGTATGATTAAAATACAATATAAGCTTTTCAAATAAGAGAAATCTCAAGTATGAAACATTCCATTGATAAAAGAATCCATAGATGCTGGCATGATTAAAATACCTCTAGCAGACAATTGCACTCAAACTGCTTCTCTGATTCTATGTGGGCACTTCTAATAACATTCCTGTAGAACAACTTTTCAACGACGACGATCTGTAGGCATCTCAAGTTCTCAAATACAGACTGGCTGAGCTGCAAATACTTGTCTGTGTAATTGTTATATATATATCGTTGAGCATATGGAAGGGCCCAGTTGACCATTGAAGCTATAAAACAAGTGTCTGTTGGACCATCATATTTGATTTCCCGTGTTACAACCTGCAAAAGAGAGGTTAACGTTGAGAAAAATTGGGCCTAATGATACCTTTTTCATAGTAGGATGGTACGGAAGTATTGAATAGTATGGGAAAATATTCGTTCTATGGAAGTGGACAAAATTTTGGAACAACCCAAAATAGTAAATAGGACAATCAATATGAAACAAAGGAAGTAAATGAGTTCCTATATAAATGTTCCAAAGAGTAAAGAAAACCATATTGATTAAGAATACTTGATACACATTTGAACTAGAAAAAAATTATTGTCAGATTTCAGAAGTTGATAAATATCAAGATCTAAATGTGTTGAAGGATTTTTTTTTCCTTCATACAACATCATGTTCTGACTTCTGCCTATTCATTTTCTTGATCAAATTGTCAGCTGCAATTTCAAATGAAAGAAATCATCATACCAGAATTTGTAAGAATTAATTCACACCTACAACAAAAGATAATTAGGTGAAAAAGGGAAAATGGAAATCAATTAAGCAGATGAACTAGTATTACTCTTTTGGCACCCATTGCCAATTTGCCAGTCATTAGATGATTAGATCAGATAAGTTGTAATAGTAGAGTACTTAATCTTATTTGCTCAAATATTTGAGTTGTATAAGACCTGACAACTTCAAGGATAAAAGAGTCACTTGGAGGCTTATTTCCCTGACATCCAACCATGAACCAACTTCAAATCATTATAATTACCATTATCAGCTTAAGCGTTTCCTATCAGGAATTTCCAAGAAGTTACAACTCATAACTACTTTGTCCACCCAAAGCAGTACATAATTGCATCTACAAGAATTAAATTAATGGGTCTTCAGCTTTATTTTGGGCATCGATCAGCTAACTTTTGAACAATGTTTTTGAAAGTGAAATGCACAGAGAATCAATGTCCATGGGGCTTGAAGAGAAAACCAAAAAGTGAGCGTGCACTTCTTTGAAGTAAAGTCCACAAGTATAGGAAAATTTAAAAAACAATAAAAAGGTATGAAGTTAAAAACTATAAAAATCAATTTACGATTAAAGCAACTAATCTCAACATCCAATATACAATATTGTTGACATTAATCCAATTTCTCAAAGTTGAGATTGAAAGAGCTGACTGCTTTTAGTTAGGATTATTTGAAGCCATGAAAAGGTCATATTAAAAACAATTACATAAAATACAAAATCGATGACACAAATAATAAAGAAGTTCTTTAATTTATTTGGGATGGTCATAGAGAAAAAACTTCTATTAACCAAATAGATAGTAAAGTTCAAGTTAATCGGGAAGAAAGACAGAAAATTGTAAACCACATGCAATGAAAAATGGAGCAGACTGGCCCATTGATGTACGAGAGTCCAGTGGGAATATATGTCATCTCTCTCAGAAATATCTAGTCTTAATCCGATATGCATGTGGACAAGAATGAAAAGAGAGGAAGGGTGTAAGTTTGCTTACCTCTGAAAGAGAAGGAATATTTACTTTACGCATGAAGATCGAAACTTTTGTTCGGAGAATTTCATTTTCCTCATCATTGAGCTCCCCAAAGTAGAGAAAGTTAATATTATCAAAATGCTCAAATTCCGATCTTAACTTATCATCATCACACCAACAGATGAGTCCAAAGGATTGGTTGAGAGATACCCATTTGTTTTTTGCAGTGGGAAGAATCAGGTACTGCTTTTCCTTAAGACTCTTTTCCAAGAAATCAACATCTTCAAATCTCAAAGAGCCAAATTTTAGCTCATCAGCCCACTTGAGAAATATATGGAAAACCTGAAAATCAAATGTGCAATCATTTTTAACCTCAGAGCTAATCAAAACCTGGCATTGTTAGCAGGAAATTCATTTTACCAACTATGACAAATTAAGTTTATTAGAAAAAAAAAGAAGCTGGCTTACCTTCTTAGCTTCTTGTAAAGGAAAAGCAACCGCAGACAAATGCAGCAATATTTGAAGGTATCCATGGAAATGAGGCAACTCATCCACTCCACATCTATTAACAAAAAAGTCATGAAGGCCTGGGTACAAGCTACATAATATTCTGGTAACAGGATGTTGTTGGACAAATTTTGTATTGACTATCTTCACTTGGTCCACAGAACCAGTTGAATCGCACCAAAAGACTTCTTTAAGTGACAACAGAACACCAGGTACAGCATCTTCAAGTGAAGCACCAAACTTAAAAGGAATAAACACACAAGGCGCATCACGTAATTCTTCAACCACTTTTCTCTCTGAAGTATTCATCGTATTCCACATGAATGTGTAAAATCTGGACATTTGTGACACACTGAAAAAGTATTCAATGGATGAGTGTTCAAGTTCAAAATAATTATGCGAAGAAGATCTCATGATGAAGGACATGCTTAAAATTTTAGAATTTTCTATTTCGTTTAGTCATTCAGGACCCTAAAATTGTTGAAAGGAAACATGTTATGGCTTGACTATTGCTGATTAAACATTGAAAGAGGCAATCACTAGATAATTCATTTGTTCTAGCTTTCCTTCTTTTCTTGTAGAAAGAGAATAGTTACCTCTACGAGACACCTCTATGAGACAGTCATACATTTAAGGGAACAGGAACACACAGAAAGAATATCATTCTGAGCTCAATGTCAGACTCCCATGCAGACAGGTACTATCAAAGCAACAATATCAGTAATGCTTTCTCACAAAAAAATCTGTAGCCATGCTTCGATTTATTTAGAAAAACGGAGTCCATTTTTTTAGGGTTTCAGTAGGACTAACAAATATCTGACCATGTTGGGAAAACAATATAAACAGGACTCAGAAGGCCATCTTAACGAGTTTGACTAGGCTTCAATGTACTAAATGAAGGTAGTTATTATACACTTTTCTGAGACTAGGTAGTTATTAACTACCCAATAAATAATAGATAGTTATTATACACTATGATCTTCACCTGAAAAGAAAAGAAAAAGAAAAAGAAATGACTATCGATTAATCAGATATAGCAGACCATTACCACCAACCTTAGTATGTGATATATGTGACCAATTCATGCAGCATACACAGTTTGTATTTTAGTTGACTAATTCTTATTTAAATCCATAGGAAAAGAAATAGCTGAAACGATAAAACGATGTTTTTATTTCAGTAAATGAAAACATAAACCATCTTGCTGTTTTCACATCGGTTTCTGCTGAAGGAAGATCAAATACCTAGCTCTCAAGGGAACTTTCGCTCTCCAAACTTTAAGAATTGATAGCGTGCAATCAGCTGTTACTTGGGTTTTCAAACCAAGAGCCGTTGACAACCTTTCACTTCTCACCTGTCCCACAAAAAGAAGCATTAGCTCTTACTAAGAGCGATGACAGGGAAAGTCGAACCAAATTCAAGCTAAAAACACAAGCAAAAATATGTTTTTGGTGCTACCCTGTACCAGGAAGAAGTTAAAGTAATATCATTAAGGTACTATCACATATCAATGGAACATAAATTAAAACAAGCATTTTACAAATGTGAACTAACACAAAATAAGGGATCTTTCTCAACAAGCAAATATTGGCTAAAAACAGAACAATAATTGAGCATAATAGAAAAATCACAAACGAAATCTAGCTTGTCCTGGAAGTCAAATTAACTCAAGCTGGCTTCTAAGTCAAACAGTTCTCTAACCAAAACCATGGAAAAGATGGTGCTAGTGAAGACAATACAGTGAAACTAAACTAGAAAAAATCATTAAAATAAAGCTAGACCACTTTTCTTTTCTTTTGAGATAACCTTGAAATCAACTGTTTTCTAGCTTCGGAACCCAGTGGATAATGGACCTAACAAAACCTTCTCCACTTAAATACCAGACTGGTTCACCATCAAGATTCAAGATCGTAACATGTGCCTAAGCTACCACACATCCCACAATGTTCTACTTATGCCATTGAACCAAGCCTTGGATGGCATAAAATAGATCATGTTGAAGCTATCCACTAAGTTAATTCTCTATCATAGCAATAATATTGCACAAATTAGAAAAGTTAGTTCATTATACCAGTATATGTGAAAAATCAACATCATATTTTTGGTATGGGCTAAGCTGTTATTAGTAGATATGCATATAAACAATCATTGACATGAAAATTAGCAGGTCAAAGCTCCTCATAAGAATGTTTCGCTGACAAGACAATTACCAGGTTAAGCAACTTCTTCAGATACAACTATACACTATCTTGTCAATCATCCAAAATAAGCCCGAGGTTAAACTTTTTTACTTTTTTTTCATGGTTATTTTCTTTTGGTAGAGTGCTAGACTAACAAAAACCTCAAAAGTGTGATGAGTTCTAAAAATACAATTAAATGAGACTGATTTAAGACATTCTATTTAGGACTCAAGATCTCTACCGCAAATTCAGTCAATATCACTAACCTTGGGAACAGTATAAGGAGCATTACCACCAAAAATTGAGCGCACAGCCTCACAATCATGGAATAACTCCCTTGGACAGTGGAGCTCATTATCGAGACTTGATGCTATCCATTGCACATCACAAAGGATTCTGCTGAATGATGAATCAAAAATTTTCCTTTCTCCATTAGAAGTGAAATAGAAGCCAGTAACCTTATCACTGAAATAATCATCCCACAATCTATCAAGTACCTCCAAGAGATAGTTGCATTTTTCCGTGTCATGAGTAGAAGACAGTAGTAATAGCATATTGACAAATTCTTCAGACATCCAATCTTTTGCAATTGACCTTACGGGGATCAAATCTTTATCCCATGTCACATTCATGGGAAGAGGGCATACATCAGACATACTTTTCTCAACTTGAAGAACCTGTACAAAATCACTGATTCCCATTTCCTGGAAAAACTTTCGCCACTTTAATACACTTCCAGATAACATTCTGTTGACTGGATGCTTCAAGTATGTATCCTCAATTTCATGCCATGTAAGATCTAATCCTTGAATTAATCGACTCATGTCTATGGAATTTCCATATTCTTTGCTGAAATGGATAGGAACCTCTCCAGGACGCATGCAGCCATGATTAGTCAAAATAAAGACATTGTCACGCAGTTCCCTGATAATCTGCTCTTTTTCTGATTGGCAGTCACAGCAACTTGACTGTAAGTGGACCATCAAGAAAGCAAGATACTCTGTCATAATTTCTTTATGTCCTTGTTCGTTTTGCTCTGTGTAAAGATAAGGTAGAATATGTATCTTTACTATTTGATGCGCCGATAACCGCTGGACACCAACTCTGTACAGCATCATAGAAACATTATCTACTACTGATGAACCACAGCATGATGTGCCAAGAGCAGCAGCAGCAGAAAGAAGTGCAGAACTCACAGTTCTAACACTAGCATACAATCTTGGGAAAGTTTCTGGTGCATACACGTCATTAATTGTGGCACCCAGTGAATGAAAATGCAACCAAATTGCACCTTCATCCAAAGATCCATATTTACCGTCTGAAAGGGGAATAAATGGAATTTTCTTAAGGTCCCTCATGAGATCTGATTCCGTCCCAAAACTTGCTAAGTCTTTCCCATCTGACAACAATGTATAAACCGTGTTTAAGAATGCAGACAACCAACCCAAACCCATTGACCTTAGACCATCTTTTGAAGAGCATAGAGAAGTTATAACCTGAAATAGAACCTTCAATCCATATTCCTCAACCCCAAGAGCCCGAGCTAATAAATCTGGCAAAATTATATCCTTATGCATGAATCCAACACCAAGATGCTTGCGAAGCAGGCTATCAGGTAAGAGCTTACGAGACTCTTCCGTCCAATTGCGCAAAACTTTACATGGAGCAACCCATTCAGTTCCTGCACCTTCGACTATCAAACAGTTTGACACGCGTAATCTAGATAGAATCATCTGAGGAAGACTAGAAAAGAAACCATGACCTTCTCCTACAAGGGGAACAAAGCTCATATAAACTGTAACACCCTTTGCTGGATTATCCCTAAAACACGGCATATTACAAAATGACCCCTCAGTACTAACAAACAAGCCAGGAAACTCTGACAACAACCATTGGTTCCAAGCATTATCACCATCATCTTCTCTAGATGAAGGCAGTACAAAATCATCCTGAAATTTGTACTTCAGGCCATACTTTCTGAGAGGAAAAAATGCAAAATACAGGCTATTGCTGTGGAGTTCTGGACATTGACATACGCAAGAGTCACACTGGCAAAAAGCACTGACACGTACTTCATTGATAATTTGCTCCTTTTCTAATTGACAGTCAGGGCAACTCGATTGCCAGTGAAACATCAAGAAGGCAACATACTCTGTCATTAAGTCTCTATATCTTTCTCCATATTTCTCACTGTAGAGAGATGGCAGAATATGCTTCTTTACTATTTGATGTGTCGATAACCGTTGGACACCAGCTCTATACAGCATCTTAATAACATTATCTCCTTCTGATGATTCACGGTTTGATGTGCCAAGAGTTGCAGCAGCAGAAAGAAGTGCAGGACTCACGATTCTGAGACTAGCATGCAATCTTGGGAAAGTTTCTGGTACATAGTCATCATCAATCATATAGCCCATCGAATCAAACTGCAACCAAATTGCACCTTCATCCAGTGATCCATAATTACCATCTGAAAGGGGAATAAATGGAATTTTCTTAAGGTCCTTCATGAGGTCTGATTCTGTCTCAAAACCTGCTGAGTCTTTTCCATTTGACAACAATGTATAAACCGTGTTTAACCATGCAGATATCCATCCCAAACCCATCAACTTTAGACCATCTTCTGAAGAGCATAGAGAAGTTATAACCTGAATTAGAGTCTTCAGTCCGTACTCCACAATTCCAAGAGCCCTGGCTAATAAATCTGATAAAACAATATCTTGTGCAAGAATCCAACCCCAAGATGCTTCTGAAGTAAGCTATCAGGCAAAAGGTTACGGGACTCTTCTGTCCAATTTCGCAGAACTTTGCATGGAGCAACCCATTCGTTTTCTGTACCTTCTAGTATCAGGCAGTTTGAAATGCGTAATCTAGAGAGAATCATCCGAGGAAGACTAGAAAAGAAACCATGGTCCTCCCCTACAACGGGAACAAAGCTCATATATGCTGTAACACCCTTTGCTGGATTATTCCTAAAACATGAAATATCACAAAATAACCTTTCCGTACTAGAAAATAAGCCAGGGAACTCTGACAACAGCCACTGGCTCCAAGCAATATCATCAGCAACTTCATCTCCAGATGACGGGACTACAATATCCCCCTGAAGTTTATACTTCAGACCATACTTCCTCAGAGGAAGAAATGCAAGAAACAGGCTGTTGCTATGGAGTTCTGGATATTGACATATGCAAGAGTCACACTGGCAAAAAGCACTGTCACGCACTTCTTTGATAATTTGCTCCTTTTCTGATTGGCAGTCAGGGCAATTCGATTGCAAGTGCAACATAAAGAAGGCAAGTTCCTCTGTCATTATTTCTCTCTGTCTTCGTCCATTCTGCTCTCTGTAGAGAGATGGCACAATATGTTTTTTTGCTATTTGATGTGCCGATAAAGGCTCAACACCAGCTCTATACAGAATTCTAGTAACGTTATCTAATATTGATGATTCACAATGTGATGTGCCAAGAGCAGCGGCAGCAGAAAGAAGTGCAGAACTAACTGTTCTAAGACT
This sequence comes from Solanum lycopersicoides, assembly GCA_022817965.1. NCBI lineage: Eukaryota > Viridiplantae > Streptophyta > Magnoliopsida > Solanales > Solanaceae > Solanum > Solanum lycopersicoides. The sequence goes on along the minus strand of CM040626.1, from coordinate 109,441,025 downwards.
AGCGTATAGTCCTGGGAAAGTTTCTGCTGCATACTTATCATCAATTGTAGATCCCAGTGGATCAAAATGCAACCAAATTACTCCTTCATCCAGTGATCCATACTTGCCATCCGAAAGGGGAATAAATGGAATTTTCCTGAGGTCATTCACGAGATCTGTAGCTGTCCGAAAACCTGCTGAGCTTTCATTATTTAATAACAAATTATATACAGTATTAAACCACACACATAACCATCCCAAACCCATTGACTTCAGACCATCTGCTGAAGAGCATAAAGAAGTCATAACCTCAAATAGAACCTTCAGTCCATACTTCTCAATCCCTAGGACCCCGGCTAACAAATCTGGTAAAATTATATCTTTATGCAAGAACCCTAAACCAAGATGTTTACGAAGCAAGCTATCAGGCAAGAGCTTACGAGATTCTTCCGTCCAATTGCTCAAAACTCTGCATGGAGCAACCCATTCATTTTCTGTACCTTCTAGTAACAAGCAGTTCGATGTGCGTAATCTAGAAAGAATCATCCGAGGAAGACTAGAAAAGAAACCATGTACGTCTCCTACAAGGGGAACGAAGCTCATATAAGCTGTAACGCCTTTTGCTGGATTATCCCTAAAACATGGTAGATCACAAAATGACCTCTCAGCACTAACAAACAAGCTAGGGAACTCTGACAACAACCACTGGTTCCAAGGACTATCACCATCAACTCCTTCCCTGGACGAAGGGAGTACAAAGTCGCCCTGAAGTATAAACTTCAAGCCATACTTTCTAAGAGGAAGGAATGAAAAAACGTGTTGTTGGTCCAGATGTGGGTTGTAGCTTCCATCAGCTGTTTCCTGCAATGTAAATGCTATGGAAATTTCTGTTGTTGGCGTATCAGGACGAATAGTGTAAGCCTGTAATTTCTGGGATACGACATAACAAGTCATTTTCTCCTCTCCATAGGAAACGTTAACGATACCATTTCCCACAACTTCTTTCCTCATAACAATAATAGAATCGCTTAACATATTTCGAAATTTGATACAGTGAAGACGGTGAAGAAAAAGCAGTAATGATGGATGAAGATCAGCAAACATTGATATAATATTTTTTCCGCTGGACTTTTCCAAGAGACTTGATCTCAAGGGAAGCACTATGCATGTCTTCCAATGATTGCAATCAGGATCTGTCGATGCCAATTTGGTATAGAAGTCAATATCACACGGAGGAACAACAGTTGGCAAAACAAAACCTATCTGCCCATTAGTGATATCAAACTTAATATGGAAGCCGTTGGAGTGAATCTCTGGAGCATCAGTGACCTGTAAAAACAAAACAAAAAGTTTAGCGAAAGACAGATTGTAAACAGTAACTTGAGTTCAGACACTTAGAACAGACACATTGTTCATCATGTTTTTACCACTTATTCCTGAAAGCTACAAATGAAAAGGTTTGATTTGTGTACTTTGTCTACTCAGTAACTGTTTGCAACTCTTCCCCAAAATAGAATAAAAAGAGTAGGCCACAATTCTAGTGTTAAGTAGTCCTCTCAGCATTTCTTATATGCATCACTTACTGCCAAAACTTTTTGACATTTCACACAAATTCTGTAAGGAACTAAATACAATTCAGCAACGGTGTTTGTGTGTATTACCCGGAATACTGATTTGAAACCAATGCCTTTCTTGCCAATGTATCCAGCATTGCGTCCTTTCTTCGTAGAGTTTCCAACATCACAGAGTGCTCTGATGTCATCAGCAGAAAAACCACGTTCATTGTTTAGAACTACAATGCCTTTATCCTGAAGAATGAAAGTCAAACAGGGCTCGACAGTCTCAGGGTAGGTATTATCATCAGCATTCTGCACCTGAATTAACATGACATTTTAAAGTAAGCAATCAGTTCTATTCATGCTTTTGACTGCTAAAATGCACAGTGCACTCCATCTTATTAAACTCTATCATAAAGAAGCTATTAGTATTCCTAATAAGAGAAATTCTAGTGATAACAAAATTGCAGAAGTAAAAGTTCTAACTCTAGAGCAAATAAAAGATTATACCAAGTAATAAGGTAAAAACATTCAAGATTACTCCATGAGAAGTGGATACACTGCAGTAAGTTCAACATTAGCAATAAGGAAGCATTTTATTAAACTCAAGGTACAAAGCCAACGAGTTAATAAGTTAATCAGGACAATACAGTGGATTCATTATTATAGAAAAAAATGCACCCAAAGACCTGTTATAATGGTTACTAAGCCACATAATTGCTCTAAGACATAGTTGCAACTTGCACCCAACTGCCTGTTATGCAAAAAGGGAAATTTCATATTCAGCAAACTAACATTTTTCAAGTATCCACATCCCTGTCAATCAAATAAAAGAATTTATCTTCCAGCAGAGCAAGTTTTTCCAATATTTAATGAGGGTTAAGAACAGTAGTATATGCCTATGAGTAGATTATTCCAAATTATATAGATAGTCAGCAAAGTTAGTTAGATACCTATGAATGACTTAACTTGAGTCATATGAACAACTTGTACATTCTTCGACACCAGCTTGGTGTCTAATAATGGAATTCTTAAGACTTTTCAGGGGGAAAACACCATTCAAAGGAATTCCAGATGTTTTGAAGGCATAGCAAATAGTGTGCAGGATGTTAAACTAAACTGCATTTTGTTGTTATGTTTTTGGTGTAATCAATTATACTCAAAAGACATTGTTTCTATAGTTGATGTTTTAGACTCAATATAGAAATAGAGTAGGAGTGTCTGGAGCGCATTTGTATATAAGGTTTGAGTACAACCCATGTACTTTTGTGATATATTACAAAGTTACCAGTTAAAAAAAAAAAACATTCAAAACTTCCATCAGAGTTGGGTGGGATTAAGTTCTTATACCTAAATGGTCAACATTGTGTTATTTAATAGGTACCTATCTTCTCCCTTTAAGCAATGATAGGTACGTATCAGAACTGACCTTTTTCCACCACCTTGCTAACCTTTCTAGTGTTCCAACTTTTGCCTACCTTCTTCCTGTTCCATCTAAAAACTTTCTAGGTCGTTCCATTTTGCTAAATAATTTATCATTTTAGTGATTTTTCTGTCCATCTGTTAACTACAGGTTAGTGTAGGTCTAATTCATGTAGTTGTCCTCCAATTCCAACTTACTTCCTCCAATGAAGTATTACAATCGACATCAAACCTCCCTTTTTAACCACATTGAATTGTGAGTTTACAAATATATAACCCGACACAAGAATGAGTCGGATATACAATGAATTGAGGAAGCACTGAACAGACAAGATCAAGGTGAAGTATACAGACCAGCTCAAGGATAAAATGTGAATCCTCAGAATACAACTCCTGTGAAAGACAATGAAGTGCTCTCCCCAAGCGAGCATGTTGCTTCTTCAACAATGCACTTTCAACTAGTGATTGATCAGGCTGCAGACCGAATTCTTCTTTTGAATAGATTCAATAACCCTGGCAGCAGAATACTCAAGCTCACATGAGTGCATTTTGGCATAACCAGCCAAATTATCAAGCTGGACATCAGTTACAACAGCAGAGCAGCAGGCTTCTTGATTTTCATCTTGCCGCATTGGATCGGGTGAGAGGCTAATTCCACTTCTAAAAAAGGGATATTTGTTTGACGCTACATGCATAACGGTTGAGTCTTCGCTGAGATCAAGCTCTGTGACTCCCAAGCATGATGACCCAGAAGACATTAACAAGCTAGAGGTAGAACTAGAAGCCAACTTCTGTTTATCGTCAACCCAATCCATTATGCCAAGCAACATTCCAACTCGATGAAGCATAAGACGCTGCTCTACGCATTCACATTCACCTAAGATAGCCGAAGGGGCATCTTTGACAAATGGCTGCAATCCTGCAAGCAATATGTCTGCAGCAAAACAGTAAAACTCAACTGGAAGATAGCCCAGACAATCAAGTACAAATCTTGACACAAAAGACATGGCACTATCCACCCTATCACTCCTCGGTACCTTGCTGTTTATAGTGAATGTACTTCTATCATTTATAACCTGTCTAGACATAAATTTAGTATGCTTGAGGGGATCCTGTGATTTTATTTCCTCATAATGTTCAATTAAAACTTCAAATGCATGTCGTGCATGGCATTTTAGAAGTGAAAAAGGAACATTTTTTTCACCACCATATAAGACCAAAAGAGATAACAGTTTGACAGCAGTATCAAAAGGATTTCCTTGCAGCAGTACATTCAGAAAAGAATCAACAGTGGCTGAATGATCAACACGGACAACCTTCCCGCATGCAGTCACCAAATATAACAACTCTTTGCTACTTACCTCGTTCAACAGCCAACCCACAAGAGAACCTAGAGAAGGAGCAAACACAACATCCCAATGTGACCACAAGTTCAGATCTATCAACATTGGACTTTTTAGCAAGACTTTCTTGGCTTCTTTGGACATAACTATACGAGCTCCGTTTCCTTCACCGTTCTCTAAACCCATTTTCTCTAACATATTTTTGTGAAATCTTCCTATAACATCTTCCTTGAGCAGTGTTCCGGAGAATACAACAGATTTTAAGGTCATATCACCTTTATTTGTCTTCATAAAACCCTCACCCACCAATAAGTCACTTCCAGCTACTTTTAAACAGACTAAAGGAAATTGTCTCATTAGCAACTCAGAGATTCTTCGCTTGCCTACTTCTTCAGTCTCCCATAAGCATTGTGAAGCCTGAGATAACAACAGATCAAACTGATAATCAAGCATTGAAGGTACCAGAGAAGGTTTCTCATGCATGTCACCTGTTAAGTAACTTGGTAAAGTATGACTAAACAGGTGCATATTTTTCTCCAGGAAGGACCAGATATCCCCATAACCAAGTGACTCAAATTGCTTCACAGAAAACTGCTCTGTCAACCAAGATTCAAGCTTGCAAAACTTATTCAAGAGGAAGAAAAACTTCTCATGGTGTGAACTTGCAGTGGACCAGGCATCATCACCACCCTCAAAATATGTAGAAATGTTACCAATTATGTCCCCAACAGTGAAACCTATGTAATCAGACAAATTAATGGAAAAGTAAGCAGTCCACTGGAGGAAGGGTAAACAGGAAACTCCAAAAGAAATTTTAATGAAAAATCTGAGCATAGAAACTTTAGTCATGTTAACTTATCAAAAGAGAGAGTTTAATCATGGTATTAGCAGAATTAAGAGAAAAAAGTAGGTAATAACAGGCTTTTTTTGCATCTGTTTAGCTAGAGAAACATAAATCAGAAAAGTGATAATCAGGCCAGACAATTCTAATTTCAGGTACCTTAGACTTCTTTCCCCTTTTTCATTTTTCAAGTAGTGGCTGAGCACATATTACATACAAGAATTTTGATGAGAAAACCTTGACGTTAAGTTATGATTCCTTATAGGTAAAACAAAAATCTTGGTGGTGTATAACATACCACTTTCACACACCAAGAGCCTATCAGAGTGATTGGTAGCACCTCTTTCAGGTGATTCAACCTCAATGCATATGGAATTAACATAATTTTCAGCGCCTGTGCTGGTTAACTGAAATTGGTGAAACATTTGGAGCTTATCATACAAACTATCCCACATCCCATGTTGAATAGATGTAACCTGCAAAGTCACATTATACTGTATAAAAAAAAGATATACAAGAGATTTACTTAACACAGAATTTTATATCTTCCATGAATAAGCAGATATCTCTCAGGTGTCTAAAGTTCATTAATTTACTAACACAACTGATCAGTAAACTTACAGCAACTTGAAGCAACCCACAAAATGGAAATGATGAAAACAATGTCGTCACTTTAGCTTTCTTCTTCACTTTATAGAACTGAAGCATCCTTTCAAAAACCTAAACTAGAAAGAAAAAGTTCCTGAAGTCAGCATATGTATATGGTCAATATGGACCAAAAGCTTCTAGAAAACAGGACAAATATAGCAGCAAAACCATAACATTAAAATGCTCTCAGGCACATTCTCCAAAAACTAACTTCATCCAACAATGGGAGAAAACAGGATCTATTTCAATGCTGGATTCAAATCGTTTGATATTACAAGATGAAATTCGGAGAATGCAGAGTGGCATGAATGGGTAGAAATAAGCCGTAAGTTGATGAAGAGGTCCTCCATGAACTTGTCCTACATTGTTAGATGTAAGATGTAATACTTTCCCAAATTAACTGGACTAGTTTCTAGTTTGGATTGTCTTTAAATTGTGCCAATGCCCACTTCCCTAAAAAGAGAACTTATTCCTTCAATGTTTTTTCAAGCTTGTAGTAGGGTAGGCTTGGGTAGGGTAGAATGTAGATACAAATTATCATATTAAAAGAACCACAAAAAATAGCACACATTTCTGAAAAAAGGTTTCCAAAAACAACATCATGATATCCAATGCAGTGAATATATTCCCACTGTGTCTCAAGTTAGGTGTCCCATTCCAGTTTATCAAAAATTGTAATGTATGAGTTCAAGTTTTACAGTGTTCCAAATGAAAGTAGATCTTAAAGCATAGATCAATTAACTTCTTGAAGAAGGTGAACCCTCTTTAGGGGGTTGTCTGGATTGACTTCATTTTTTACTTTTTTTTTTGATGAAGTAAAGGATTTCATTAAAGAGAATCAGGGTGATGCTAAAGGCAAATGTGTACAAAAAAGAGAGACCAGTGTAGGACAAGTTCATTTCTCCACTAGACTGGAAAAACAGCAAAAACTGCATAATTGATACCTCATCTACATCGTTTGTCCGACATGCCTCTTTCCAAGTGTTAACAAACATCTTAATTGAATCATTGCCTTGTGATGAATCTCTTGAACAATTTGAGTCTTGATTCCCCAACGGAGAAATTTTTGTTCCCTTCCTACGAGTAAAAGGCTTTGTCTGAACCACTTTTCTTTTGACTACTTCTGTGTGAGAAGCCATGGGACTCTGAATATCATCAAGTTTTCGTTTTCTCTTGGATTGCCTGAGATGACGCTCGATCTTATCCGAAAGGGCGCAGAGGGTATTGTCAGATTGACTAATATCCTTACTATATATATCACTGCCTCTTGTTGTATGTACGCTAACCTTGACTTCAGTTTCCAAACCCAGTGGCATCATTTGTTCGGATGCGTTTAGGTAAGGACATATGCTTGGTTGTTCTGAATTTTTTATGTTTCCAGTTTCATCTTGATCACCATCACTGTTCGCATCCTCTGAATCTGATGATATAAATCTTATGTGTTTACCACAAAATTCCCCATTAGCTGAAGAAAACGATGTGATGCGTTCAGAGATGGAAGTGAAATTTTCATCCAATTCTTCAACTTCAGCTTTCAAACCATATGGCTTCATTTCAACAGATGCGGATGGGCAAGGAGATATGTGTGGTTCCTCTGAACTTTTAGTGTTTTCAGTTTCATCTTGACCACTGTCACTGCTTGTATCTTCTGAATCTGATGATATGGAAATGAAATTCTTATCTAACTGCTTCTTCTGTGCAGATAGAACAGGACGTTTCCTAATAATTTTACTGGGCTCTTTTTTCACCGTATGCATATATTTGTTCTTGGCACTAGTTTCAAACAGCCTTGCTTGCTGGATAAATGTAATATGCATCCTGAAAGGGACAAGGAAGGACTAGAGATGAGGAAATACTAATGATAAGATTCTGAGATAGCAGAAGAAGCATGAGTAACATGTGTTTAAAGAACATAAAACAAGTTAACAAAGTTTTGACGAAGACAAGAAAAGGAATAAAGCCATTATCCACCAGGATTTACTAAATTTTATCAAGCTTCATATATTCACACTGAAAGATCAGATGTAATACAAATAGGTGGTACAGATAACTATTTAACTTTTAAAAGATGGGATAAAGGTCTCAAAGGAGGAAGTTGTATCTTTACACTTGAGTTATATCACATCTCAATTAGCCATCACCACAATAGGATATCACATCAAAACTTCATAAAGTCCAAATAACAAACTGGGACATATGATTCATCATGGTTTGGAACAAAATCATTGAAGAAAAAGAAGGAAACTCAGAACTTAACAACACTGCATATACACTAAGGAAATTTACATCGGCTAATCAGTCATACATTTCACAATTAATCCACAATGCAACAGTATAATACATTACAACCTCAAAAAGTCCAATAGTATAACTGGAACATTTGATTCATCATGGTTCAAGAAAATTTATAGAAGAAAAAGAAACCTCAGAACTTCAAATCTGCAAAGACACTAAGGAGATTTATATTGGCTAAAAGGTGAATCTAATTCTGAAAGGAAATCTATGTTGGTTAAAAGGTAAATACTAAAGTACGAAGATATAAGATCAGTCCTTCCATAATATCAAAAATAAAGGGACAACCATATAGCTGCATCCGAAACTGTCTTCCTCTCTTTATGTTGACAAGGACCCTTTTCATTACTGCGACAAGATGTGCTAAATAATCTAAAAAGTGATCCATGTGGATAGCAGATACGTGGAAGAACATGCAAAGAGAAGTAAGCATAAAACAAACAAAGACCAATTGAACTATTGAAGAAACAAAAAAAGCATCATTATCTGCAACTCCTGGAGAAAATTGGAAGATAACCATTTCATTTATGTCCTACCCTCATCATTGAGGTAATCCTCAATCAAATGGGGCACTTAATTTCAGCAAGCCAAACAAAAACTCTTTGAAGAAAAGAAAAAGGTATAAGTATTCCTACAGTATTTTAAGTAAATTATTGAGAGAGAGAGGGAGAATGGGAGGAGAGAGGGGAAACAAGAAGCAAAGAACATGACTTAATTAAGTTTGAACTCAGGAGTGCAACATCAATGATGACAGGAACATGAATTTTCAAGAGCTAGCATTAAAAGAAATTGTTGTGAGAGGTTAGTAGCATCTCTCTCTCTCTCTCTCTCTGAGTGCAGTATTACCAGCAATATCAAATGGGTAATTTTGTGTCTACTTGATTGAATCACCACACACAACCCCCCTTTCTTGTAAAAGGTTCTATACAATGCAGAAGGTTTGTACTCCTCTCTCCGATTTACATTTTCACATTTATACAACAAATATCATTGCAAGAATCTCCTAATCAGTATTTAAGGCTAGATGCCTGCTACAGCTTTTAGTTGGAGTACTATATGCCTGTAAATGATGTAGTTTCTTTTGTAGATCTCATTAGCTCTCTGAGCTGACTTAACAGCCTCCTTTTGCTTTTGGTTAGCTCCCAATGCTCATAGAACTTTTTGTATTTAGAGCTAACATCACTTTTGTAATCTTAGCATCTTCTTGATGCCAGCAATACAACATATTACTTCATAAAAAAATTGTTAATACTTAATTGAATAATCAAGCGAAAAATAATAAAGGTAATTTTCAGTAACACTTTTGACAAATTTCCAAAATGATGAAAAATCAAGAACGGAGAATTAATTCTTTTGAACTTTTGACTTATTCCTCACACCCCAATTTATTATCTTCAAAGGTTTAAGCACTAACATCTTCAACAAATATCAAATTGACAAATTGCACGTAAATAAGATTTTGTATGGGTGAAAATATACCACATACCCCAAGCTCTGAATTCGCACACCAAGCTTCTCTCTTGATCCAGCAGACTTCTTCTCAGCAATGAAGTTCAAAAGTTCATCTATTTTCATATCTGTACTTCCATTACCATCCATAAACTCAGAAAGGAAGGACATTATCTCCTCATGCGTTATTTTGGAAACTTCTGACACACCAGGATTTACAGAAAAGTAATGAATTATAAGCGGATGTTTCAGCAGAGGACCCAATTCCAGCTTTTCAAACTGCTCAATACCCTCATTCTTGCATATGGCAACTTCCAAATCATACAATGTGGCAACTCTTAGAACAGCGACAAAGCAGTGGATGAAAGCAACAATCTAGGGAAGAAGAGATTGGAAGATGAATTTTAGTATTCCAGTTAATATCTCAAATGGAGAAAAAAATGGGCAAATAAATCATCCAACTATAAATTTAATTAACTGCAATGCAACAAATACAAAATGGCACTAATGATTGATGACTCCCACCGCTTCTCCAATTTCAAATTGCTTTGAGAAGATTGATTCATTAACCTCTTCCCTTCAACGTGAAAATAATGCACCCCGCCCCTCATTTGAAGGGTTGTAAGTGGAAATAGAATGTTGCTCAAGGGGTCAAATGGCAAATCAATAGACTTAAAAGACCAAAAACAGTGCATGTAGTTTTCTTTTTTCGAGAAAGAGGTAAGCAGGCCATAATAGTTGTACAACATCCAAAAGCAGATGAACTGAGGCTAGCCTCCAAAACACAAACTGAAAAAAAAAGAAGAAGAAGTTGAGGGATCAAAGCAAAAGGAAGTATGGTGTAAAAAGAACTGCATTTGAATGATATTCAATAACAATCCTGCTGGTCTGGAAAATCAAAGAACCACATGGTAAACTCATTTGGCATTATTTTTCAAATGAAAGAAGAAAAAACGATACAGAAAGCGTTACAATGCTTACTCAATAAGAGTACATGAAAGTGGAAACTGAATGCTAAATCATGTGAGAACATTTTATATTCGCTTACTCAATAAGAGTACATGAAAGTTGAAACTGAATGCTAAATCATGTGAGAACATTTTATGTTCCATGTTAAGGCACCATTGCTTATCAAATCTTGAGGAGAAAACATAGAAGTAGCTCAACGAGGTTAGCAAATTCATTTTTTTTGGTATATGCTAAGCTGATAAACTCTGCTTGTGTGAGCTTACTCACATTGCCTGTCTCAAACCCACAAGTGTAAAACTAATTGATGATGAATTCTCACATTATAAAATTGAATTTTTGAATTTAACATCATTCAAATTAGCAAATGGATAGTAGGAATTCAAACCATTCAACACTAACAAGCTTGAGATTGAGACGTTGTTGTATATACTAAGTTGATACATTTGCTGCCAAATGTATAAAAGAAATAACCATATGACAGATTAACTTTCATTGACATTTTTCTTTTGATAAAGTAATAAAATTTCATTAATGATGGGTACAAATACCGATAAACAAGAAGTAAATCAAAAGGTTGATAAACCTCACAAAGATGTACTCCCTCAGTCCCTAAATAAGTCACTTGAGCAAAAATAAATTGTTCTAAAATAAGTGTCAACTTTAAGAATTCAAGACAAAAATTAGTATCTTTTTCCAATTATACTTCTATATTAAAAAAACTACTTCTTTAGTGCTCAATTACATAGGAAGATCAGTGAACTATACTTTTTATTTATTGTTTTTCTTAATGGGTCTGAAATGAGCTAAAGTGACACTTATTTTGCGATTAGAGCACGGAGATGTACCTTCCCTTCTATAAGTATGAGGCTGTGGAGAGAGGGTACATTCTGCATTTTGACACCTAAAGACTCCCAGGAATCAGCTTTAACTATAGCCAATGCAGCTTGAGAAACTTTCCAAGCAGATACATTTTCACCAGCCTCTACAAGGTCTCGTCGCACCTTCTTTACAGCTCTATCAACTTTGAGAACAATCTCACCAGAATTGAAGGAACTCTTAGCCTGAGGTGGTGGCGGAGGAGGAGGAGGAGGCCGCTGGAATTGGAACCTGGGATTCGTTTGAACCGGAAAATCCCGAAATTTAGGATTTTGAACCGGAAAATTAGGGTAATTTGATGGATGGAACAAATTTGGAGATTGAGGAAGATGATTAACATGAGGGCTTTGATATCCTGGTAGTGGTGGAGGTGGCGCCGCCCTGTTCCAGCCGCTATACGGTGGTTCTGCACCACGCCAGCTGTTGCCTCCACCGTTATACGGTGGTTCTGCTCCGCGCCAGCTGTTGCCTCCACCGTTATACGGTGGTTCTGCTCCTCGCCAGCCGTTGAACGGTGGCTGTGCTCCGCGCCAGTCGCCGCCATTATAAGGCGGCTGTCCGTACATTATAGAAAAGGGTTTAAGAATATCTCTAACATGAAAAATTGAGAGGTAATGATTGTGAGTGGACTTTTTATACTGACAAATTTGGACTTTGACTACATAATGCCTATTGGTCTTTGACTTATTTTCTCATTCCCGTCAATATTTTAGCTCATTTCGCGTTCATTATTTAAAAAAATACAAAGAAATTATATCTTACTTTAATACAATTGAAATAATAATCATTTCTTATCTTGAACTCTCGATCGATAATATTTTGGAGATAAATTTTGTGAATTATTTGTTATCACAATCTACATTTAGGTGTTAGACTGGTCATAAAGTTTAAAAAAAAATAAAAAAAAATTCAAATCGACATCTAAAATAAGCAATAAATATTTTTAGAGGTGTAAATCCTTTTCCTCTTTCATGTTAATCGTTATTTGGTCAAACTAAAAGAGGATTCTGTTGATAAATACAAGTTAAATTGAGTATTTTCAAAATCTTAAAGTAAAAGTTCATTAAGGTTAAAATATATATTTTAAATTTAAATTGTTAATATAAAAAATATCATTCTTTTTTAGAGAAATTAAAAAGAAAAAAAAATGTATCATATAAATTGAGAGAAGATATAAACTACACTCGCGAAATCATTTTTCCCTCACACCTCCTGTCATCCTTCCATTTTCTCCCAATAACCTGTTACTCTATATTCGATAGTGATATAGTTCTAACGATGGGACAAAAATACACATTTCAATTCACTAAAAATGTTAAATATACAGAGTCATATATCACAAGAACCATAATCGAAATTCACCAATAATGGAGGGTCTAAAAGTTAATATTATGCCAATCTAATCTATATTTACCATAGGCAACCTATATAATATGGATAAGAAAATATCCTTGTGTATTAGAAACTGCTCAAAAACGCCCTCCTTCCACCTCGTTAAGTCCAGAAGTTCTTCTATGATTGTAAGTATCATCCATATCTACACATCTTAAGAAGTATCATGACTCGCGTATCGTGAGAGCTAACTGAAGTTTACCAAGCTGACAGAGGTTGACTGGGTTTTTGTATACTGTCACCATTGCTGTATTATCAGGTGATAACACAGCGTGAGCAATGCTAAAAGATTCACCTTTCTCAACTGCAAACTGCCATTCTCTCGAGGTAATATGAAACCAACCCTTTCCTCTTGTTCTAGTGGCCTTTACTTCTATGTATTCATCATCTCCCACAACAAGGTCATAGGGAAGACCTGTTTCATTAGTTTCATTGACCCATTTCACAAAAGGCTCACCATGTTTCCTTACAAAGTACTTGAAAGCAACAAATTCTCCGAGTCTGCCAGTTAATAACGCCTGTTGAGGGTCAGTTGTGCCTAGATACAGATGATCTCTTTCTGCCACATCTGCTGCTGAACTATAATCCAAGTCATGTGGTATGGTCATGGAACGAGGAGGATCAGATGTCATTTTCACAGTAGCTACAGCTGATGCTCGATCATTGTCCACATTCTCCACATTCTCCACATTAGTGATCTCAGTTGGAGCCTGTGCAAATATTTTGATACCACTGGCTGCCGGTGACTTTGCTGCAGTACCAGGAGCAGTTTTCCAGTCTGAAGGCGGCCAGTTTGAGCTGATTCCTGATCTCTTCTGAAAATTCACAGGGGTTTTCTCATCATCTGTTCTAGAAGAACTCATCAGCCCTATCTCACCATCTTTGGACAATGGAACATTTGCAAGTGACCAAACAGATTCACCTGCAGGAAGCTTGGGCATTTTTTGGCTATTCATAATGAAAAACTCAGTTTGCTCCTCAGTCGAACCTGATTCTGCCATAGCGGTGATCATGTGAAGAAAGTTTGCCAAGTGCAAGTCGGGAGTTCCAAAAGAGAATAAACGAGAAAGTTCCATGAATATAGAGTGAGAATCTGATTCTCGAGTCGCATACAAGATTTTTCCCTGTCACAGGATAAAAAGCAATTATGTACACATTTTCTGTTTCAATAAGGAATAAAATCTCACTATGTCGGTTAGAGTTACAAGTAGACTATACAAGAAATAAGGCATAAAATTTCACTATGTTGGCCGAGTTACAAGTAGACCTTATACAGGAAATCAGTGTTTTCTATACATCCTTAATAATCTTGGATCTCCATAAATCAGACGGAGAAAAGGAGGGAAAAATACCTACTACGGCATGTCCTGTAAGTTTTCGAAATATAAAAAAGGAAGAACAACGAGAAAAAGACAGCTGATACGTAAGTCAAGAATTAAAAGCCTCCGCAATATAGCCATAAGTTTTAGGGCCTTGCACAACACAGAAAACGGTCTTACACTTGACCCTTAGATGAGGTAAGCCTTTTTTATAAACAGTTCAATGTAAATTTAAATAGAATAGAACGTTTTCAGAAGCATCTAAAGCATGTAACATTATACAGATACAAGAACCGATAGATGCTGTTGTGATTAGAATACCTCTAGCAGAGAACTGCATTCAAACCGCTTTTTGGACACAATATTGGAACTTTTAATAACATTCTTGTAGAACAGCTTTTCTACAACAACAATCTGCAGACATTTCAGGTTCTCAAATCCAGACTGGCTAAGTAGCAAATACTTGTCTGGATGACTGTTACATATATAGCGTTGAGCAAACGGAAGAGTCCAATTAACCACGGAAGCTACAAAACTAGAGTCAGTTGGACCATAATATATAGCTTCACGTGTTACAACCTGTGAAAAAGCAAATTATTAGATGTCTAAAGTTGTGGGCCATAATCTATGGTCGAACTGGACAAAAGATAAAACCTGCTGAAAAAAAGACAGATTTTAAAGGAGCTTGAAGAAATGGAGCAGATTCATTAATCAGACTATAAAAATTGCTGACAAGGGAGTTAGAAGTGATAGTTAAAGCTGAGGAAATACCGTGAAGAAAAAATCAAGGCTTTGCCGATTTAGAAAGTGGACAAAAATACAAGACACCTCAATAAATGCAAATGCAAACAAAAGATAAAATATTTTTGACAAATGAAGTGAATAGCCGATTCTCTGCAAACAAGGAGATAAAGAGCATATCCTGGACTTCTACCAGAAATTAGCTTACCTCTGATAGAGAAGGAATATTCAATTTGCGCAAGAATATTGAAACTTTTGTTTTGAGAATCTCCTTTTCCTCGTCATTGAGTTTCCCAAAGTAGAGAAACTTAATATCATCAAAAGACTTAAATTCCTTCCTCAACTTATCATCATCACACCAACAGATGAGCCCAAAGGATGGGTTCAGAGATACCCATTTATCTTCTGCAGTTGGAAGAACCAGATATTCCTTTGTCAAAAGACCTTGCTTCAAGAAACCAATATCTTCAGATCTCAAAGATCCTGAATTTAGCTCGTCAACCCACTTAAGAAATATTTGGAAGACCTGAAAACATGTATCAAATCCATTCTAAAGCGAAGATATTAACCAGAACATGGTTTCATTAACATCAGAATCCTTCATCAACAATTACAGTGAAAGTTTTAGCAGAAAGATAGCTTACATTCGTAGCTACTTGTGAAGGTAAAGCAGTAGACGACAACTGCAGCAATATTTTAAGGTATCCATGGAAATGAGGGAACTCATCCACTCCACATTCTTTCACAAAAAAATCATGAAGGGATGGATAAACACTACATAGCATTTTAGTGAAAGGGTGCTGAACTGAATGTGGATCATATTCTGGGCAGACAATCTTCACTTGGTCTGTGGAACCAGTTATATCACGCCAGAAGACTTCTTTCGATGACAAAAGAACACCAGGTGCTACATCTTCATGTGAAGCAACCGACTTACAAGGGACAAACACAAAAGGTTCATTACGTAATTCTTCAATAACCTTCTTCTCTGAAGTGTTCATCCTACTCCAGATGAAAGTGTAGAATTTTGACATTTGTGATAAACTGAAAAAGTAGGCAATGGATGAGTATGAAGCATTAGAATAATGATGAGACATTGGAGCTCATAATGAAGGAAATGCTGACACTTCAAAAAGTTTTTACTTCTTAAAGATGTTAAAGATGCCACAAGGGGACATGTAAATGGCTAGGCAGTACCTGAAAATTATTGAGTTGGATCATTTCGTCAAGTTTATTTGAGAACAATTTTTAATCTATTTCTAAATCATAACCAGTCATGATGGGGAAAAGGCAAAAACATGACTCTAGCAAAGCAACTATCTTTACAACTTTTACTAGTCATCAATGTCCAAAACAAAAATATTATACAACATAAACATAAAAAAAACAGTTATGGCTCTTTCTAACAGTCTTTGTGCTAAGGGCTTTCATAATATATGAAGTTGTTACATTCTCAAAAATAAATAAATTATGTGAGTAATTGATGCACCATGGTTAACTTGAGCATTTACTAATTCTTAATTTTAACCACAGAAAAGGAACTGCCGAAACCATAATCTTCAGATAAATGAAAAAATTAACCAATTTACAAAATGAAAAAAATTAACCATCAAGCTATTTTCGCACATGTCTGCAAAAGGAAGATCAATTACCTAGCGCTTAAAGGTAGTTTAGCTCTCCAAACTTTAAGAATTGCTAAAGTATCATCAACTGTAACTTGCATTTTCAAATCAAGAGCTGTTAACAACTTTTTGCTTCTCACCTGTTTCACAACAGAAGCGTTAGCTCTTTAAGAGAAGTCATAGAGAAACTCCAATAAAGTTAACACTAAAAAAGAGCTAACCAAAAATAAGTTCTGGTACTTCCCAATAGAGGGAAGAAGCTAAAATAATATTATTATTATTTTGATGACATAAGAAGCTAAAATAATAGCATGAAGCTACTACACAAATTCAAGTACATAAAAAAAGAAGTTACAAATGCTAATTGATAGAAGAACATCGAAGCCAATAAAGAAGAAACGGTCTTTTCAAGAAAGCACATGCTGGCTCGAACAAGTACAAGAACAACACTGATCTTAAACAAAATAAGCTATAAGCAGAGTAATTCTAGCCTGTCCTGAAGTCAAACCAACCCACACACTGGGTTCTCAGAGATACAGTTTTCAGACAAATTAAACCCATAAAGAAGGTTGAAATAGTGAAAACTCTCCAGTCAAACCATGAAATAGGGAAGTGAAAACTCCCCAGTCAACCTAAATTAAAATAAGTACATAGGAAAACCAGATTGGATTTGAGCTGACCATTTAGTCACTTCCCAACCAGTGGCGGACCCAGGATTTTTGCACAGGAGGTTCGAAGTATAAAGAAGTTCATGCAGTAATGCAAGCTTAGTACCCCGTCGGCATGCTCTTTGTACAAGAATCATAAATATTATATTGGTTCATAAAAGTAAAGACTAAACTGATCAAAAATATCGAGTACAAAGATACATTGATAAGAATTTTAGCGGATCAACTGTATTGCATAAGTTAAGTCCTAAATCGCGTGAAAATTAAATGATGAAAAAGAGCGAGACGGGGAAGAAAGATATTTACTATATCGTGCTAAATTTAACTTATATACTTTATTATACCATATTAAACATTTATTTCTACTTTTATAATGCCTCAATCAAGCATTCTTAAATTTTCTCGTGTTTTTATACTTTTATTTTGTAATGTTTTACATTAGTTTTCACTTTTTAAAATTTATTAATTATTATCCATTCAATCACATATTATTATGAAAATCGTCAAGATCTTTTAAGACTGTAAGAATAGAGTTACTAATATTACGTCGTCAATTTTTTAGTTTATATAGTTCAATTTACCAGGTTAGTCATAATTTGTAAAAAAAGACAAATAACAGATAAATCAAATAAGTTTAATTTCATCCCTCTAAAATAGAATTAAAAATATAATGAATTTCATGAATTCTATAAGTTAATATTTTTAAAAGGATGTTAACGATATTTAAGTTTCTTAATTAAATTACATCTAATTTACCTTTTCAAAAATATATATATAATATATACAAAAATAATAAAATATAAAAATAAAAGAATATGACTAATAAATTTAAACAAAAACAAATTAAAAATAAGAAATGGAATAAAAGAAAGAAATAATGAAAAAGAAGAAGCTCTAAGCCCAAAAGTTCCATTTCCCAAAGCATTAAAAAAATAGGGGGAGAATGTTGCCCAAGGGATTTGAACCCATGACCTAGGGAAAATAGCCTGTACTTTGTTTTCAGGGGGGTTCATTTTAATATATATACCCATAAAATCAGGAATTTGACGTTATATATAAAATGTAAGTTTTTGACGAGGGGATTTGGGTGAACCCCCGAGATCCACCTAGGTCCATCCCTACTCCCAACCACAGTAGAACTACTTCACACTTAAAGGGGTGTTAGTTTGTTTTACCAAAATGAAGTGTGAAAAACAGCCACATCATTATTTAAATACAATACAGAATGTGATCCATAGATTCTTGCAGAAAAAATCATTGACAAGCCATATTAACAGGTGAAAACTCTTCACAGAAATGTTAACTTTATTAATATTAAATATACCTTTGGAATGACATACGGAGCGTTTTCACCAAAAATTAAGTGCACATCGTCACAATCATGGAATAACTCCCTTGGACAATGGAGCTCATTATCCATACTTGATGCCAGCCATTGAACATCACGGAGGGTTCTGGTGAATGAAGAGTCAAATAATTGTCGTTCTCCAGTGGAACTGAAATAAAAGCCAGTAGCCTTATCAGCGAAATTATCATCCCACAAACTATCAAGTACCTCCAAGAGATACTTGCATTTTTCCTTGTCACCCATTGAAGATAATCGTGACAACAAATCAGCAAACTCATCAGACACCCAATCTCTCGCAATTGATCCTTTGGAATTCAAATCTTCAACAGATGTTGCTATGGGAACAGAGCATACATCAGAAATACTTTTCTCAACCTGAAGAACTCGTACAAAATCAGTTATTCCAATTTCCTGGAAAAACTTTCTCCACTTTAACACACCTCCAGATAACAATTTGTTGATTGGATGCTTTAAGAAGATATCCTCAATCTCATGCCATTCAAAATCTAATCCCTGGATTAATCTACTCATATCAACGGGATTTTCAAATTGTTTGCTGAAATGGATAGGAAACTCTATAGGACGTTTACAACCAAAATTTGTCAACATAAAAGCATTATCACGAACTTCTCTGATAATTTGGTCCTTTTCTGATCGACAGTCAGGGCAACTCAATTGCAAGTGGAACATCAAGAACGCATAATACTCTGTCAATAGTTCTCTAGTTCCTTGTCCAACTTGATATCTGCAGATAAATGGTAGAATATGCATCTTCACTATTTGATGTGCCGATAACTGTTGTACCCCAACTCTGTACAGCATCCTAGTAACATTATCTACAATTGATGAATCAGAGCATGATGTACCAAGAGCAGCAGCAGCAGAAAGGAGTGCAGGACTCACAGTTCTGATCATTAAATACAATCTTGGGAAAGTTTCTGGTGCATACTCATCATTAGTTGTAGCACCCACTTGATCAGCATGCAACCAAATTGCACCTTCATCCAATGATCCATATTTTCCATCTGAAAGGGGAATAAACGGAATCTTTTTGAGGTCCTTTATAAGATCTGTTTCTGCCTCAAAACCTGCTGAATTATTCCCATGTGATGATAATTTATATACGGAGTTTAGCCACGCACATAACCATCCCAAACTCATGGACGTCAGACCATCTACTGAAGAGGATAAAGAAGTAATAACCTGCAATAGAACTTTGAGTCCATACTCCTCAATTCCTAGAGCCCTGGCTAATAAATCTGGTAGAACTATATCTTTATGCAAGAAACCAACACCCAGATGCTTGCGAAGCAAGCTATCAGGCAAAAGGTTACGGGCCTCCTGGGTCCAATTTCTCAAAACTTTGCACGGAGGGACCCACTCAGTTTCCGTACTTTCTACTATCAAGCAGTCTGACATGCGTAATCTAGAAAGAATCATCCTAGGCAGACTAGAAAAGAAACCATGAACCTCCCCTACAAGGGGAACAAAGCTCATATAAGCTGTCACACCCTTCGCTGGATTATCCTTAAAACATAGCAGATCGCAAAACGATCGTTCTGCACTAACAAACAAGCCAGGGAACTCTGACAACAACCACTGGTTCCAAGGGCTATCACCATCAACTTCTTCTCTAGATGAAGGCAGTACAAAATCACCCTGAAGTATAAACTTGAGTCCGTACTTTCTCAGAGGAAGGAAAGCAAAAACAGGCTGTTGGTTCAGATGTGCGTTGTAGCTTCCATCAAGTGTTTCCTGCAACGTAAATGCAATGGAAATTTCTGTTTTTGAGATATCAGGACGAATAATGTCAGCCTGCAATTCTTTGGATGCCACAAACCAGGTCAATTTCTCCTCTCCAAGGGAAACCTTAACGATACCATTTCCCACAACTTCTTTCCTCATAAGAATAGTGGAATCGCTTAGCATATTTCTAAATTTTATACACTGAAGATGGTGAAGAAAAAGTAGCAAGGATGGATGAAGATCAGTAAACATTGACACGATGTCCTCTACGGCAGAAGTTTCCAGGAGACGTGATCTAAAGGGAAGGACTATGCAGGTATTACAATGATTGCAATCAGAATCTAAAGAGGCCAATCTGGTATAGGAGTCAATGTCACAAGGAGGTACAACAGTAGGCAAAACAAAACCTATCTGGCCATTGCTTATATCAAACTTAATATGGAAGCCATTGGAATGAATTTCTGGAGCATCAGTGACCTGTAAAAAAAAAAGTTTAGCTAAAGACGGATTCTGGATATTATTAAGGGCGAAGCACGGAGAAGGTCCAGTTCAGACTCTTCACAAAAAACTGATAGAGAGAATAGAGTTCAAAACTATTTTTAAAAAATTAATTTAAAACTATTCTACGCATTGAAATCAATCAAGAGCTGATGAAATACTACAGAATGGTGGTGGGCGCAAGGTCATATTCAGAAAAATATTTACTGATTAGCCTCTTAATAATATCAAAATTTCTCAAAATCTGAATGATTCAAATCTAATTAGACACAAGTGGTTAAATCTTTTAAAAAACAAATGCATTTAGGGGTCGTTTGGTTGTTGGTTAGGAAGAGAGTTATTCATGTATTAAAACTAGCATAGCTAGCACCATGTTTAACTAGCATAGCTAATACCATGTTTGTGTATTTTTTTAGTTGTTTTATATAAACACCAAATATGGTGTTTGATTATCATTTTACAATCCTACATTAGAAAAGTCATGAGTCAATTTATGTAATTAGTTTATGGGATAGAAGATGGAATAACGAATACATTAAAAACTAAACTCTACATTACTAATAATTGCATAACCCTAATCAATAACTTAACGACCCCTTAATAGTTTGAGGCCCGACCCATAAAAATCAAGATCTTCATTATATATATGCACACACACACATATGCTTGTACATATTACCCGAAATACTGATTTGAAACCGATGCCTTTTTTCCCAATATATCCAGCATTACGTCCTTTCTTAGTAGAATTCCCAACATCACAGAGTGCTCTGATGTTATCAGCAGAAAAGCCACGTTCATTGTTTAGAACTATAATGCCTTTGTTCTGAAGAATGAAAGTCAAAGTGGGTTCGACATTCTCAAGGTAGATATTATCATCAGCATTCTGAACCTGAATCAATGTGCCATTGTAAAGAGAGCAATTAGTTGTATCCTCTTTGACAGAAAAAATGCACAAATCATTCCATCTTTATATGTCAAAAGATATTCCAGTGATAACAGAACTCATAACAGTAAGTTCATACTGACAATTGTACCTACCCAGAAGCGGCACAAGCTAAATGCATAGAATTGACCCTAGATTTTCTTAGTTGATATTGGTAAGCAATATATACAAGCAGGCAGTACACAATTCCTCAATTTACTAAAAGCACTGTTATCAGCTTCAATACATCGTAGATTACATGCTAGACAAATAGAATATCCTTGATTTCCTGATTACCTTCAATATCACTTTGGGAGTTGGATGGGATCTTTTATGTTCTTACCACCTATGGGAACTATGTCTTATTATTTAATAGGTATGTTTAACTCTCCTCTACTGAGATACGGACATGATAGGAGCCGTATCAGAATTTCCCTATATACTCCACCCTCTCCCACCTTTCTCCGTGCAAACTTTCACCAATCCTCTTCCAGTGCCACTCTACAAGATTTTGAGGAACTTCTGAACACTAAACAAATATTACAAAAAGTGAGTATACGTACCAGCTCTAGGATAAAATGTGAATCCTGAGAATACAACTCCTGCGAAAGACAATGTAGTGCTCTTCCCAAGCGAGCATGTTGCTTATTCAACATTGCACTTTCAACTTGTGAAAGATCAGGCTGCAGACCGAACTCTTCTCGCTGAATAGATTCAATAACTCTGGCAGCGGAACTCTCAAGCTCACATGAGTGCTGTTTAACACTGTCAGCCAAATTATCAAAAGGAACATAAGATATAACACCTGCAGAGAAACTGGCATCTCGATTTTCGTTTTGCCGAGTTGGATCATGGGAGAGGCTAATATCATTTGCAGACGAGGTACATTTGCTCGATACTTTTTCCGTAGAGGTTGAGTCTTTGCTGAAATCAAGGTCTCTGACTTTCAAGCATGATGATCCAGAAGACATAAACAAGTTAGTGTCAGAGCAGGCACTCAATTTGTGTTTATCTTCAACCCATTCCACTATGCCCAGAGACATTCCAACACGATGAAGCATAAGATGCTGGTCTATCCGTTCACATTCATCTAAGATAGCTGAAGGAGCATCTTTGACAAACGGCTTCACCCCTGTAAGCAAGATGTCTGCAGCAAAATGGCAAAACTCAACAGGCAGATAGCCCAGACAGTCTAGAATAAACCTCGATGCCAAAGGCCTGATTCTAGCAACCCTATCCTTCCTCAGCAACTTCTTGTTCATAGTTGATATAGTTTCATCATGTATGAGCTGTGTGCACAGAAATGTGCCATGATTGAGAGAGCCTTGGCTGTCATGTGATTTCATTTCCTCATAATTTTTAAATAAAACTTCAAATGCATGACGCGCATGACATTTTAAGAGCGAATTAGGAACACTTTTTTCACCACCATATAAAACCAACAATGATAACAGTCTGACAGCCATATCAAAAGGACTGCCTTGCAGAAGTACATTTACAAAAGAATCAATAGTGGCTGAATGATCAACACGCAAAACCTTCCCACACGAAGTTACCAAACACAACAACTCTTCGCTATTTGCCTCATTCAACAGCCAGCCCACAAGAGAACCCAGAGAAGGAGCAAAGACCATGTCCCAATGCGACCACAAGTTCAGATCTATCAACATTGGAGCCTTGACCAAGGCCTTCATGGCGTCTTTGGACATTGCTATACAATCAGCATGTCCTACATCATTCTCCAAATCAGCTTTCTCTAACATATTTTCATGAATTTTACCCACATCAAATTCCTTGAGCAATGTTTCAGAGAATACAACAGAGTTTAAAGACATATTTCCTTTCTTTGCCTTCAGAGAACCCTCTATATCTATCATTAAATCATTTCCAGCTACTTTTAAACAAACTAAAGGGAATTGCCTCATCAGTAACTCAGAAACCCTTCGCTTGTTTACATCTTCATTTTCCCATAAACATTGTGAAGCCTGTGATAACAATAGATCAAACTGACAATTAAGCATTGAAGGTTCCAGAGGAGGCTTCTCATGCATGTCATTTGTGAAGAACCTTTGTAAAGCATGACTGAACAGATGCATATTTTTCTCTAGGAAGAGCCAGATGTTCCCATAACCAAGTAACTCAAACTGCTTCACAGAAAACTGCTCTGTCAACCAAGATTCAAGTTTGCAAAACTTGTTAAACAGGAAGATGAACTTCTCATAGTACGAACTTGCAGAAGACGAGGCAGCATCATCACCCACCAAATAAGTGGAAAGTTTACTTTGTATGTCCTCAATGGTGACAACTATGTAAAGATAAACATTGGAAAAGTAAGGATTCATTTGGAGATGATGTAAAAAGGGAACCCCAAAAGCATATTTGTGTTAAGTCAGAGCTAAAAAATTCAATCATGTAATTAGCAGTATGAAGAGTTGGAAACATCTTTTTTGAGAGAGCAGAGGAAAACAAGTTTTGTTACACCAAGTCCGTCACTAATCCTCACATTAGTTACATCTATAACAAGCTCATTACATATGACTTATATGCACCAGAGTGGACAGTAAGAATAGGAATACAATGTATATAGTCTCCATTATTCAAATTTCAATAATACTTTTCTCCTTCATTTCCCACAACACCTTGTACCAGTGCACCTGTAAGTTGACGCTGGACATGATTAAACCATCTCAAGCAATCTTATCACAATTCATCCTCAATATGCTACTTACAACTTCTAGCAAATGTGGTCACTTTTTATCTTATATAACTGCACATGCATCTTAGCATCCGCATCTCTGCAATACTTATCTTGTGAATATGTTTTGACTTAATGGTCAAACACTCACAACCATGGTAGGCTTTATAAGTTATAACTATTTCGTAGAGTTTATCTTTCACTATGGTAGGCATCTGTCTATCACATAACACCCCGGTGGCAATACTCCATTCCAACCATCTGGTTTTAATTCTATAAGTAACAACTTCATTTATCATTCTATTTTCTTGAAACAAGAAGCCTAGATATCTAAATTGTTTACAATTTTACACTGCAATACCATCTAGTCTCACGCACCAAAACTTTGCTCTTCTCATGCTGACTGAACTTGCGGTGGATGTGTTCAATCTTACTTCTACTTATCCCAATACCCTTACTCTCTCAAGTGTTTCTACATAGTTCAAATTTTTGGTTTCATCAATTTAGCACATTATCATTGGCAAAGGCAAAATCTCAATGGTGTACAACTCACCACTTTCGCACACCAAAAGCTTCTCAGACGGATTGGTAGCATCCCTTTCAGCTGACTCAACTTCAACGCATATGGAATCAGCACGATTTTCACTACCTCCTTTGGTCACTCCACATTGGTGAAATGTATGAAGCTTATCATACAAACTATCCCACATTCCACGTTCAATAGATGCAACCTGCAAAGTTATATTACAATCAAATAAGCAAAAGATATGTAAGAGATATTGGATCAGAGACTAGATGATAGAATAACAGAAAGTGATGACTATTTATTTAGTACAAGTAAGCAACACACCAAAAGTTATGCATAGAGATTCTTCCTACACC
Organism: Solanum lycopersicoides; assembly: GCA_022817965.1. NCBI lineage: Eukaryota > Viridiplantae > Streptophyta > Magnoliopsida > Solanales > Solanaceae > Solanum > Solanum lycopersicoides. The sequence goes on along the minus strand of CM040626.1, from coordinate 109,415,814 downwards.
ATAGGTTCAAAATAAAGTAAAATCACAATTATTAGAAACAAAAACAAGGAAAACATAAATGACTGAAACAGCAACACAACTATAATACTAGCATCAAAGGCAGGAAGCGGGAGTGGGTTTATACATTTTCTTACTTGCAATAGTTGCAAAGACTACAAGCGTACAATGATTTTAAAAGAGAATGAATTCTGCTTGACACAAGAAATTAGCAAAAACGGAATGTAGCTAAGTAATGGATGCTAAATGTGTGAAGATGTGGCGGAATATCTCAACCACTTCATTTCCCATTGCTCCATAATCACCAAATTATGGCATTTTGTTTTGAACACTATGGGGGTGAAATGGGAGATGCAAAAAATGATAAGTGCTATCTTGTTAAGGAAGAAGAGTAGACAGGAAAAAGTGAAAGAAAACATGGAATACCATACAGCATGTATTTGGGAGATTTTTTTTAAAAAATGGTAACTTTGTCTATTCCTCAAAAGTCAGTAGTACACTGATAAGTATTTACAACATGTACTTCATATTCTACTATCTTTTACTAAATTGAGTTTACTACATCAATTATGGAGATAGTATCATTTGAGTATAATTGATTAGACCAAAAACATAGTAGCAAAAGACAATTTAGTTTGACTTTTTGCATACTATTCTCAACACTATCGAAAGCTCTAGAGTTCCTTTCCTTCCATATTGCCCACCATATGCTAGCTGGGACAATTCTCCATCTGCCTCTATTCTTGGACTGCTTTCCTGCTTCCTCCCAACTCTGGATTGCTTCTTTGATCTTGGCAGGCATGGTCCATGACATACCCTTAAGACTCGGGAATGAAAGAAAGAAGATCCATCGGGGCAAGGGCTAACAAGATTTAAAGCTGCCTGCAAAGTTATTCTTTCATTTTGGCGCAAAATGGAGCTTGTAAATGATGTATCATAGATTTTGATGGTTCCCTATACTTTGGAGGAGGACTCACATTTCATTTTTGAATGTAACCAACACAGCACCATCTTAGTCCTGCTTTCATCAACATTGAACTGACCGTTTCAAAAGAAAAATATCTCAGTTTTGCTCTTGGTCTTCTGTTTCACTCTCCTACTTCTTTCTCTTCTCCTCCCTTTTCTCCCTTCTCTCTTCTCGTGCAACATCACATTGAATGCAGATGGGTCAGGCAACTCCTAAGAATTAACTACATTGATAGCAAAGATTGGAAAACGGAACTCCACATCTTCCAATGCCATTTCAGTGCTCAAACATGGCCACATTAAATAAAAGCAAGTACATGTAAATCAAAATGAAGCAGAAGTCCCTCAGGTGTCTTATGGCTAGTAAATTACATATCAAACTGATCGGCAGACTTACAGCAACATGAAGCAACCCACAAAATGGATGTGATGTAAACATCCTTGTAGCTTGAACACGCTTCCTTGCCTTATAGAACTGAAGCATCCTCTGGAAAACCTAAAATAGAAAGAAAATATTGACTGAAGATCAACATGTGTTTAAAATGATAGTCTGCCAATATCAGAAGTAAAGCCAAATAGGCAAATACCATAATTGGTGCTCAGAAGAAACAAAAACGATTTTTAAAAAATCATGAGAATATTGCAAGAGGCAGGAGAAGAATTAAAGTTTTGAAAAGAAAAGGCAACTTTTTGTTTTTTGTTTTGAGAAAGGTAATGTTCTTGCATGCTAGGACAGCTGTTTCTAAACACGCAGGGACGCCATTGGGAAGTGTCAAGCTATATCTGATTCGCTCAGGTGCTGGCACAAGAAAGGAACAACCGGGGGAGGGGGCAGGAAAATGGTAAAACACTATCTTTGCTTGCATTTGGTGGACAGTTGCAAACAGAAAGTAATTTCAGGTATTTGAAGATAAAGCCAACTCCATTCGGAATATCAAGTTTTAACTGTACACTTCTGAATTCTGATTAGTTCTTGGAGTATAGAAGAATTTATAAATGATGCAGAATCAGTATTAGAGCTCATAGATTCTGTACAAGTTTAGAAAGGAATCAAAAATTTTATTTTTTGCTCTGCACATAGCCCTTCAGCAGTAAGAAAGTGATGTATCAATAAGACATTAATCTTTCTCAAGAAAGAGATGAAGGTTTATAGTTCTCAAATGAAGGAAGATACAAATGCATCTATTAGTTTAACTTCTCAAAGAACCTAAACCTTTTTAGTTATAAAAAGGATACTGTAAATCCTCTTTGGTAGTAAATCTTGTGTAAGTCTTCATTTTGAATTAGTTCCCTTTTTAGGGAAGTGGCAAATTTAACAAAAATCCAATATATAAAGTAAGCCAGTTAATTTGAGACTGTCGTTTCCTAGAGATAAATGTACGAGTTCATTATCTGTTGTAGGAAAATCAGAAGCGAAGTCATAAATGATACCTCATCCACACTGTTGATCCGACATGCCTCCTTCCAAGTGTTAACGAACATCTTAATTGAATCATCACCAAGTGAGAAATCATTTGAAACATCAGGGCCTTGATTCCACTTCTTATCAAATTTCGTTTCCTTCTTTTTCCTGCTAGTAAAAAGCTTTGACTGAACCATATCTCTTTTGGGTAAAGCAAAGGAACTCTGAACCCCATCATATTTACTTTTTCTGTTGGATTCCCCAATATCTTCACTGTTTTTATCACTACCACTAGCGGTGTGTGGACTAACCTCAACTTTAGTTTTCAAACCCAGCTGCATCAATTCTTCACATGCGGTTGGTCTATCTGAGCTTTTGATATTTCCAACTGGGAATTTGCTCTGGCTATGTGAAGCACTTTCATCCTGATCAACATCACTATTCTCATATTCAGAACCTGATATAAACCTAAGGTGTTTACCGCAAAGCTCCTCCTCAGCTGAGGAAAATGTTTTGAAACGTTCACATGTGGTACTAATATGCTCATCGAACTGCTGCTTCTGTACAGGTAGTAGAGCGTGATTCCTGGTTTTTTTCCTCAATTCCTTTTTCACTGTACGAAGATATTTTTTCAAAGGACTAGTTTCAAACTGTCTTGCTTTCTTGATAAATGCAATATGCGTCCTGAAAGGGCAAGGAAGAAGAATACATCAGAAAATACCAATGATCAAATTCTGTTGAACATAGAACACAAATGTCACTTCCATATCAACTACTACATGTCCAGAAACTAGTCAGCAGCAGATGTAGAAGAAGCATGAGAAGCACATTTTAACTTGAGCTAGCATATATTGAATCCCGCAGACAAAAAAATGACTAAAGTCATTCTTCATTTACAAAGATTAACTATATTTATCATTCCTCAAAACATTCAATACCAAGACTCAATGAAGTGATAATAATAGGTGACAAAGATGAGTATCTACTTCTTCAAAAGATGGGAATAAAGGTCTCAAGTGAGGAATCTACTTGATATTCTAGGCATTTACTTCTAAATTAATCATTGAAAAAAAAAGGACAACCAACTGCGCATAAATGTGAATTGCCCAAGACTATATTAGTAGACAATTATCCACTTATTAAGTTGATACACTCACCATTTCCCTCTTACTGTTTCTTTTCAGTGTTCACGGCATAGAAGACCTACAATTGAAATTTTGGGCTAGCCTTCACAGGTGAGCCCCACATCATTCTAATGGTGGTCAACAGTTTCAGTATCCACCTTTTTTTATTTGAAAATAAGCTTCTACCTATATTTTTTAGGAATGTTTAAATATTTGTTCTAAGCTCGCCCGTGTACTCCAACACCAGTCTTCATTGAGTAATGTATTGAGGATCATGAATTGTAAGTTGAAATGTATATGCAATACTACACTCCATTGTTGCAACGGATGTTCAGATTTGGTTACGAAATGTGTTGGATAAGTATGACTTATCATAGTCAGGTCAAGATAATCACCTAGTTTGGGGGTGTGACATATTCCTACAACACATGTGGCATACCCTGAGATGAAGCTACTCTACAATATTTAATTGAACATACTTTTTGCAAAGCCCACACCCCCATGTACCCTACCCAGTGTCGGGTTCAACAACAAAGCTAATTTCGAAGATTTAACTGAACAAAATTTTTTAGTAATAATGTACTCCTTCCGTTTTAAAAAAGAATGCTCTAATTTGACATGGCATGGAATACAAGAAAATAAAGAAGACTTTTCAATTTTGTGGTCCTAAATCAAAGTTATGTCAAATATACCAAAATAAACCTTTAATCTTGTGGCCTTAAACATGCCACGCGAAAAACTAAAATAAAAGTGTAGCCAAAAGAGGAAAGGGGCCATTCTTTTTTGAGACAGACTAAAAAGGAAAGAATTTTAAACGGATGAAGTAATATTTAATTGAACACAAATAAAATCTTTTATGAGCGAAGATATGCCACAAACCCCAAGCTTTGAATCCGCACACCGAGTTTCTCAGTTGTACCAGGGGATTTCTTCTCGGCAATGAAGTTCAAGAATTCATCTATCTCTACTCTTCGTCTTTTATCATCATCCACGTACTCGGCAAGGAAGGATATGATCTCCACACTTGTTATCCTGAAAACTTCTGACACATCAGGACTGATAGAAAAATAATGGATAATAAGTGGGTGTTTCACTAGTGGACCCAGATCCAGCTCTTCAAACTGCTCCACCCCCTCATTCCTGAGTATTGCTACTTCCAAATCATACAATGTGGTAATTCTTTGAACAGCCACAAAGCAATGGATGAAGGCATTAATCTAGAGAGAAACAGAAACAGATGGGAAAATGAAAATTTAGTATTTCATAAAATATATTAGCATGAAAGAAAGATCATCCAAAAATTTGAAAGTTGTCCAACAAAATGCGAATTTTAAGATTATGACCTCAAAGCTTCACTCTAATTTCACATTGCTTTGGGAAACTGATTTATTGAACTCATCCGGGTCATCCTTACAACTTGAGGATAACGTAACCCTACGTGAGGTAACGGGGTTGGATAGAGCTATTCAATGGGTAAATAGGCACATCAACAAATGTAAAATGTAAAATGTAAAATGCAAAAACAAGGGCATCTAAGAGTTGAAATGAAGCCCAGTACACAACAACACCGAATGAATTGAGGATAGCCTCCAAAAAAATTGAAGGAAATAAATCAAAATGAGGTACAGAGAAAATAAAAGTGTAGACAGCTAACATTAAGCACTACCCATGTAAATGACCAAGCTGAGCAAAAGGACTGCATATGAACAGTCTCCATAACAACTGTCTGCAGATTTCAAGATCACGTAGCACATAGTTCACTTTAGTTAATTTTCTCATGACAAAGGGAGGAAAAGAAAAATCTGTATAAGGGGAAAAAAAGTAAAACCTATTAACAGTCAGAACACTCACTTTCTCATGTTTAAGGTTGAGAAATTCACCTCTGGATACCTTAGAAGTAATGGGATAAAACTGATAAAAACTTCACAGTAGTCTAAAACATCTCAAGTCAAATATCAAAATGAGACAATGACCAGATTACTAAAAAAAGGCCCTTTGTTCAAATTTATGCATCTTACTTTTTACACTCACCCATAAACATTTTACTTAAAAGCCAATAATTAAAAACCTGCTAAACCGATGGCAGATCTAGGAATTCTAAAAAGGTGATTGAGAAAATCCTAAATGGCACACCTAGGATTTGAACCTGTATTTTCTTTTATGTTGAAGGGATTCAAAATTTTACAATGTTAAAACAACCTCTCCTCCCTCTCCTATGTGGTTTTCAAGCTATTGCATAGTAGCGGGGGTTTTACCCAGTGCGCACCCAAAGGATAGCGGCTGCGAGTTCCCCTTATCATATAATAAAAAAAAAAACTCTTTTTTTCGAAATGCTTTGATATGCCTTTCCTTAAGCCGAGGATCTATAGGAAACAAACTCTCAACCTTCCAAAGTAGGGGTAAGGCTTGCATGCATACTACCAAAGACGAAACCAGAATTTTCAATAAGGGGATTCAAAATCTATAAAAATAGACATATGAAGTAGCCGAATGAGGTTCGACATCTACTATATATACATATAAAACTATTTTAATCATGTATAAATAATATAATTTTTCGGAACCCCCTTCATACAAGGTGGCTCGGCCCCTGCATACTACCCTCCCCATACCTCACTTATGGACTTACACTTGCTATGTTGTTAAAGATGCTGTTTTTATTCTATATATGCAGTATAATTCTCACATGCATACATTGTATGTGTATCAAACATAAATTACTAAAAGTGAGTACAAAAATCATAAAAGACAACTAAATTTGTACCTTCCCATCGGTAACAATGAGTTGAAAGAGAGAAGGGACTTGTTGCATTCTAACACCCAAAGAATCCCAAGAATCAGCTTTAAGCATAACTAATGCAGCTTCTGAAACTTTCCAAGCTGAAACATTTTCACCAGCCTCTATAAGTTCTCTCCGTGCCTTAATTACAGCTCTATCAACTCTCTCAACAACTTCACCATAACTACTCCTTGATGAAAAATGAAAACCCTGGCTTTGGTGGAATGGAGTATAACCAAAATTAGAGCTTTGATTTGATAAATATGAGTTTTGGGAAAGTTGCAGTCTGGAGATTGAGAAGAATGAATATGATCGGAGTTTTCATGAGACTGTAGATGTTGTTCCCGTGGCTGTGTTGACGACCTCCGCCGTCTTCTACCCCGATGTGGTGGCGATGATCGCCGGCTTCCGCCGTTTTGCGGTGGCTGTCCGTACATAATTGACTTAGTAAAACCTTCTTTGACTAGTAAGACCTTTAATCCTCCATGTGTTTTGGATAATATTTCTAATAAATACACTGAATTAGTAGCCATATAGTATTGTTTTCTCTAGTTTCTTGTCCTTCTATATATTATTTCTTGTACCTCGAGAATTGTATTATTTTATCGTAGTTCTCATTTTATTAATATCAGTTAATTTTGTTATAATCTGATTTGTGTACTTCTGTTACTTTTTTTTTTTGAAATTATTTTGAATTGTTTCAATCGAGGTGTCTATCAAATTTATAAATCATTAGTGTTATTTTATAACATTAACTAATTGTGACTAGGACAGATAAATTGAAACGAGATAGAAAATTGAAGACATTAATCAAATAGAGTAGCATAAATTCATACATGTTATTAATTAATATATCTACATATAGATATGAACAATATTAGTCTTAATAAACTCCAGATACTTTGCTTCACAAAATTCTCCTCCAAGATCATCACAAGCTTCTGATAAGAATACACTGCATGAAAGGGAAAAAAAAATTAATATTACAACACTTCACATATGTCAAATCAAATGATATCACGTAAATTAGAACAGAAAGAGTACGTTTTAGGTTCGTTATAAGCAAGATATTCTCTGTCTACACTCTCCGTAGACAGAGTTTTGCTTGATGGTGTAGACTTCGGTTTGGTTTCAGGATACATTTCAACATCACAAGTTTCTCCTCCTATTGTCTCACAAGCTTCAACAGGAAACACTAATCTGAACATATTATTAAACATATTATAAGAGAACTCTAAAATTTAAACAGAACTCTTTAACGACTACATTATAGATGTCATTATCTTGTTCTTCTAAAATTAAACAAGTTATGAATTAAATAGAATTTCGAGTCTTACGAGTTCATGGAGCTATAGTCAACAGTAGAAGTGTCAACTGAAGTCGCTTTAATTTGAGTAATTTTGAGATGAGTTGCAACACAACTCAAAGGTGAAGTTGTTAAGGGCTTGGGTGGTTTTACTAGGGGAATAGATGATGTTGTAAAAAAACAAAGGTGCCTGCATTTTGAGATGTGATTAATTCCATTCAATTTGATTTATGTATGTGATGTGTTTGATGGAGGAGTAGGACTTCTAATTTATAGGGCTTTATAATGTGGTGAGTTTATTGAATGGATAAGGTGTGGAGAGATATTTTTGAAACTAGATAAGGTTTAATGGTCGATTTTGTTTGTTTACAAGAGAGAATGGGAAAGCTTGGGAGTTATTCGAAATGTCGTTTGATCATAGATTTCGAAAATTTTATCGAGGTAAGATTCTACGCATTCCAGACGTCACTTGTAGAATTATAATAAATATGATATTGTTATTGTATCTTCAAATATATGTTTGATCATAAAATTTTAATTAGATTTTCAAAAGTTGATATCATACATTTTCAAGTTTTGAAGCCAATTTTTGAAATTTCAAACTCATAAAACTTAATTTTTTTTTCTATCCAAATATAATGCATGTTCGAATATAACTTTGAATTTCACAAATTAAAATTGTCAAATTTCAACTTCGAAATCTAAGAGTCTTGGACAATTGAATTGTTGATTATTTGTCTTTCCTAATAAGATATTTAGTGCAAGAAACAAATAAGTTGCAATCCTTGGTCTCTTTCAATTGTTACTCCACGTGTAATAATTATCTTCTTAATTTGTAATTAAGAAAATAACATATATTTACTCCATAAAATTTTTTATCTAACCATCTTCATCCTCGTTAACATTCAATTAAAATAGAAAAACATTTGCAACTCTCATTAACCTCATTTTTAAAAAAAAACATAGAACATGTAGATGCCACATAGGAAAATAATCAACAAATTGAACGACAAGAAAAAATATATCAAAAAAGTATAACGAGCATCGGGCCAAATCTAAATCTTTTCCATAAATTCAATCTGTTTGCACAGATTTGCTTGAATAAATGATATATTAAAGAAAGAAAAAAACATCTTTGTATACAGAATTGATGTCATTGCTAAAATGAGACTTGCAGTATACACAGAAGTAGCTAGCTGAAATCAAAGGTATCTATCTGGAGGCAAAACTGCAACCCAGTTCAAGCTTCTTCAACAAATATAAGAATTAAGATCAATATGTGGTATGAATCTCAAATGCAGCACTTTGAAAACGACGTGCTGCTCGGCAGGTACCATATTCTATCGCGTCTGCTAAAACTTCATCCAGATTGTATGAAGTAACGAAGAATCTAGTATATCAACCTAATGTACATCTTATAAAGTTTCATGACTTGGATATTAGGAGAGCTAACCGTAGTTTACCAAGTCGATAGAGTTTGAATGGATTTTTGTATACTGTCACTACTCCTGTATTATTGGGCGATAAGAAAACATGAGCAATGCTAAAAGATTCACCTTTCTCAACTGCAAACTGCCATTCCCTTGAGGTAATATGGAACCAATCCTTTGTTGATGATCTAGTTGTCTTTATTTCTATGTATTCATCATCTCCCACGACAAGGTCATAAGGAAGCCCTGTTTCATTGGTTTCATTGACCCATTTCACAAAAGGCTCACCGAATTTCTCCAAGAAATATTTGAAAGCAAAATATTCTCCAAGTCTGCCAGTTTCAATCATAACGTCACTGTTGCCATTTGTGGCTGTATGCAGTTGATCTCTTTCGGTCACATCAGAAAAGCTATTACTCAGGTTGCGTGGTTCAGTCATGGCATGAGGAGAATCAAATGCTTCCATCATGGTACCAGGTACATGATCAACATCTCGTGAACCTAGTACAACTGCAGCTGATTCTGGATAGTTGTCCATATTTTCAACACACGTCATCCCAGTTGCAGTCAGCGCCCATGTTTTCATTACACTTTCTTCCACAGTATTATTTTCCAATGGGATGCCACTGACTGCCTTTCCTTTCGAGATGCACACACTAGAACGATGAAAACCAGGAGCAGTTTTCCAGTCAGTAGGTGGCCAGCTTGAGCTGATTCCCGGTCTCTTTTTGATTTTCTCAGGGTTTTTCTCATCAATTGTTCTGGAAGAACTCATCACCCCTGTCTCACTATCTGTTGAGAATGGAACAGTTGCGAGAGACCAAACAAATTCACCTTCAGGAAGCTTGGGCATTTTCTGGCTATTCAAAATGAAAAACTCAGTTTGCTCCTCATTGGAACCTGATTCTGCCATAGTTGTGATCATATGAAGAAAGTTCGCCAAATGCAAGTCGGGAGTTCCAGAAGATAACAAACGAGAAATCTCCATGAATATTGAGTGAGAATCTGATTCTTGAGTGGCATACAAGATGTTTCCCTGTATAGAATGAAAAAATAAATTATCTATACATTGTTTTACGTTTTAACAAGGAATGAGATTTCACAAATAAACATTCGGGCAGTTAGAGGTAGACATATCTGAAAATTAAGTGTTATATACATTAATAATGTTAGATCTCCATGAACCAGACTGGGAAAAGAGAAGAAAAATGAAGAGATCTACCAGGCATGTTTTACAAATTTATGATTCCGACAAAAAGTCCGGAATTGAAAGGAATAACACGCAAAATAACATAAAGGAGTCATAACTCAACAATAGTATAACGCTATATAGAAGTGTTAGTCTTGGTCTGCATAGGAAGAGGTCTAACATTTAATACATTTCAACCAGTCCATTAGATTAGATATCCTTTTTTCATAAACAATTGAGGAAGATTCAAATAACATACAGCTTTTCCAGAAACATCTCATGTATGTAAATATGTAATATAATAATGGATATAAAAACCCATAGATGATGTCGTAATTAGAATACCTCTAGCAGACAACTGCACTCAAACTGTTTCTTCGATGCTATGTGGGAACTTCTTATAACATTCCTGTAGAACAACTTTTCAACAACAAGAATCTGTAGACATCTCAGGTTCTGAAATCCAGACTGGCTGAGCTGCAAATACTTTTCTGGATGAACGTTATATATATAACGTTGAGCATATGGTAGAACCCAGTTAATCATTGAAGCTACCAAGCTAGAGTCTGTTGGACCATCATATATTGCTTCACGCATTACAACCTGCAAAAATCAAACATTAAATGTCTTAAATTGATCTGATAGTCATTTTGCCTAAGTCTGTCACAATATAAGTGTCTTCATCTGACTAGGCAAGCGTGTTAAGGTGAAGTCAAGTTTTTTTTTTTTGGACATGCAGGTAATGAATATTGATGGAAAGAAAAGAAAAGAAAGATCTAGAAGCATAGCCAGACCCCTCCTATATCCAATACAAACAACAAAAGAAGTATTGATAAATTATTATTTTTGAGAGAATGTTAACTTTTCAAAAAAAATCAACTTTCTTTGGTAGGATATTAAGAAAGTAAAGAATTGTTTAAAAGTGGATATCATCTGGAATAATACAAAATAGAATTATTATAGTCAATGTGGGACAAAGGAAAGCTCAAAAGAGTATAGTAGCATACTCAATGCGGGATAAAGGATAATTCAGATTCCATATGAGCAAAGAGAACTGTGTTGATTATTTTGATGGATCTCAGTTTGACTAAAGAAGACTGATACTCAAATACTCTGCAAGTCCTAAATTAGTTTTGCTTTAATTATTCCATCGTGTGCTAGATTACTTCTGAGATATCACACCAACTTCAATAAAATCATCTCCTCTAGAGAGAAAAAGAAGTATGATTAATCGTTAGTTCTGAGAGGATTTTACTGAAACTAGTTTGTTTAATTTATCAACCATATGCTAAGTAACTTCTGAAATCACATCAATTTTCAGTAGAACCCTCCACAAATATGCGAACAATGCACTCCATTGGTGGAATGATGTCACATACATTAGAAGGACCCAACATAGAAAAACCATCACATAAATCGAAATAAGAGGGAGTAGCAAGCAGGACAAGCTAGTTGGCAGAGAATACATCAGAAGCGTAAACCACACACGATGAACACTAGAGCAGCCTGACTCTTAGATATAGGAGAGCCTAGTTGGCATCTTAGACCGCCTCTTCCAGGAACAGCAAGTGTTTTTCCTATATGCATGTGGACACAAAAGAAAAGGGAGAGCAGTGTAACTTGGCTTACCTTTGATATAGAAGGAATATTCAATTTGTCCATGAACATTGGAAATTTTGTTCGGAGAATCTCCTTTTCCTCATCATTGAGTTGCCCAAAGTAGAGAAACTTAATATTGTCAAAATACTGGAATTCCTTCCTCAACTTATCATCATCGCACCAACAGATGAGCCCAAATGATGGGTGCAGAGATACCCATTTATCTTCTGCAGTTGCAAGCACCAGATAATCCTTTGTCAAAAGACCTTCCTTCAAGAAACTAATATCTTCAGATCTCAAGGATCCTAAATTTAGCTCGTCAATCCACTTGAGAAATATATGGAACACCTAAATGAAGAAAGCATCAAATTCATTCTTAAGCTAAAGTATTCATCAAACATTGTTTCGTTATCATCAAATCATTCATCAACTAGTACAATCTCTGTTGCTTGGACACTTCAAAAATGTTGCAAGACCCATGTCGGATCATCCAAAATATACTACTTTTGGAGATTTGACATGCACCCATCCGCACTTTTGAAAAGTCTGAGCAACATAGATTATAATAAAATTATTTTAGCATAAAGATAGCTCACATTCTTAGCTCCTTGTGAAGGTAAAACAGCAGCTGACAACTGCAGCAATATTTGAAGGTATCCACGAAAATGAGGGTGTTCATCCACTCCACATTCTTTCACAAAGAAGTCATGAAGGGTTGGATACACACTACATAACATTTTAGTGAAGGTGTGCTGAACTGAATGTGAGTCAAACTCCGGGCAGACCATCTTCAGGAGGTCGACCGAACCAGTTGAATCATGCCAAAAGACTTCTTTAGATGACAAAAAAACACCAGGTACAACAGCTTCATGTGAAGCAACCAGTTTACAAGGGACAAACACAAAAGGTCCGTTGCATAACTCTTCCACAAGTTTCTTTTCTGAAGTATTCATCCCACTCCAGATGAAAGTGTAGAACTTTGACATTTGTGACAAACTGAAAAAGTAGAGCAACGGATGAGCACAAGAAACTTCAGAATGATGCAATAGAGGAGCTCACAATGAAAAAAGTCCAACACCTATAAAAGTTCTGCTTTTTATCCAAGGGAACATGTTAAAGGCTAGACAGTACCTGACAATTAACGATGCTTGATCTTTGTTTCAGTTTATATCTAAAAGAATCCACAGTCCATCTTTAATTAACTCAGAAAACTAATTATTATAACCGGTCAATGATGGGGAAAGGCATAAACATTACTCTCGCAAAGCAACCATTGTAATGGCTTTGGTGGTTGATGTCCAAAACAAAATATATTGTTTTTGATCAAGTAAACGAAACTTCATTAATAAGGCCTAACCAAAGGTAGGGGTAATGTCACACACCCATCCTCCCCAGACCCCACTTGTGGAATTACACTAGGTATATTGTTGTTAGTATTGAGTCCGAAACAAATGATATTATACAATATGAACATTGACAAGCATTTATAGACAGCTCCAACTTCAGTATGTAAATACAGGAGACCAATTGATGCAACATGGTCTCTTCTAGCTTTAACTAATTTCTAATACTATCCACCAGAAAAGAAATGCTGAAACCATTTAACCATATTTTTCTTCAGACGTGAGAAAATTAAGAATCTAGCAGTTTCACACATTTGCAGAAGGAAGATTAATTACCTAGCACTCAAAGTCACTTTAGCTCTCCAAACTTTAAGAATTGCTAAAGTGTCATCAACTGTAACTTGTGTTTTCAGACCAAGAGCTGTTAACAACTTTTCGCTTCTCACCTGTTTCAAAACAGAAGCATTAGCTCTTAAAGAACAGTCATAAAGGAACTCCAATAATTCAAGCTAACCAAAAATAAGTCCTGCTACTCCCTATACTAGAAAGAAGCTAAATAATATAATGAAGCTACCACCACAAATTCATAGAGAATAAATAAAAAAATAAAAATGGTTACAAATGCTAATCCGAAGAAAAAGAATGCACCAACAAAGAAGAAAAGGTTTTTTTCAACAAGCATATGCCGACTTATTCAAGAACAGGACTCGAACATAAATGGACAAATTACAAGCAGAATAAATTCTAGCTTGTCCTGAAAGTCAAATCAACCCACATTGTCTTCTAAAATTTACAGTTCTTGGGAAAATTTAAACCATATAAGAAGGCAAACACAGTGAAAATTCCTCAGCCAAACTAACTAAAAAAATATAAGTAAACCAGATTAGATTTGAGCAGACCACTTAGTCAATACCCTACCATAATAAAAATACTGCATAAATAAGAAGAGCACCAGAATGGTTGTTAAAAAGTTTGTCATATTATATTTTTAATACAGGTTACAGACAGTAGATTCTTGTACAAACAATCATTGACAACCCAAATTAATAGGTCAAAACTCTTCATAGAGATTTCATAAAACATGAAACTACCAGGTTAACAATTACTTTAATTAACACCCAAGAGTAAACACCTGTGTTTTAGACTATCTTAACATCGGCAAAAACATGAACAAAGTCAAACTTCGTCTCATTCTCTTTTTGGATCTTTACCTGTTAGGGGAAGGGGAGAGAGTTACACCAGAAAACCATAAAGGTGTTTTGATCAATATCTCTATATCAAACTTCGTTAAGATCAGACAAACCTTTGGAATGGCATAAGGAGCATTGTCACCGAAAATTGAGCGCACAGCCTCACAATCATGGAATAACTCCCTCGGGAAATGAAGCTCATTATCCATACTCGATGCTAGCCATTGAACATCACGGAGGATTGTGGTGAATGAAGAATCAAATGATTTTCTTTCTCCAGTGGAAGTGAAATAGAAGCCAGTAACCTTATCACTAAAATTATCATCCCACAAACTATCAAGCACCTCCAAGAGGTACTTGCTTTTTTCCTTGTCACGTGTTGAAGATAAGCGTGACAGCAAATCGACAAACTCTTCAGACACCCAATCTTTTGCAATTCCACTAGAAATAACACCTTTATCCAATGTTGCATTAATGCGAACAAAGCACACATCAGAACTACTTTTCTCAACCTGAAGAACTCGTACAAAATCAGTGATCCAAATTTCCTGGAAAAACTTTCTCCACTTTGACACAGCTTCAGATAACAATTTGTTGATTGGGTGCTTTAAATAAATATCCTCAATCTCATGCCACTCAAAATCTAATGCATGGAGTAATTTATTCATATCAATGGGATTTTGGAATTCTTTGCCGAAATGGATTGGAAACTCCTTGGGACATTTGCAACCATGATTTGTTAATATAAAAGCTTTGTCACGTACTTCTCTGATAATTTGGTCCCTCTCAGATTGACAATCAGGGCAACTTGACTGTAAGTGGAACATCAAAAATGCAAGATACTCTGTCATTGTTTCTCTATGTCCTAGTCCATTTTGATCTCTGCAGATAAATGGTATAACGTGTGTTTTTACTATTTGATGTGCCGATAAACGTTGAACACCAACTCTATACAGCATCCTGGTAACATTATCAACTGTTGATGATTCGGAGCACGATGTGCCAAAAGTGGCAGCCGCGGAAAGTAGTGCGGGACTCACAGTTCGAAGAGTAGAATACAATATTGAGAAAGTTTCTAGGGCATACTCATCATTTGTTGCAGTTCCCGTTGAATCAATATGCAACCAAATTGTCCCTTCATTCAGTGATCCATATTTACCATCTGAAAGGGGAATAAATGGAATATTCTTGAGGTCCTTCATGAGACGTGATTCAATCCCAAAAGCTGCCGAGTCATTCCCATTTGACAACATTGTATAAACGGCGCTTAACCAAACACACAACCATTCCAAACCCATTGACTTCAGACCATCGTCGGAAGAGCATAAAGAAGTTATAACCTGAAGTAGAACTTTGAGTCCATATTCCTCAATTCCTAGAGCTCTGGCTAATAAATCTGGTAGAACTATATCTTTATGCAAGAAACCAATACCAAGATGCTTGCGAAGTAAGCTATCAGGTAAAAGGTTACGAGCCTCTTGGGTCCAATTTCTCAAGACTTTGCATGGAGGAACCCATTCATTTTCCATACCCTCTATTATCAAGCAGTTTGACGTGCGTAATCTAGAAAGAATCATCCAAGGAAGACTTGAAAAGAAGCCATGAACCTCCCCTACAAGGGGAACAAAGCTCATATAAGCTGAAACAGCTTTTGCTGGACTATCCTTAAAACATGGCAGATCACAAAATGACCTCGCCGCACTAACAAACAAGCTAGGGAACTCTGACAACAACCACTGGTTCCAAGGACTATCCCCATCAACTTCTTCCCTGGATGAAGGGAGTACAAAATCACCCTGAAGTATAAACTTCAGGCCATACTTTCTCAAAGGAAGGAATGCAAAAACAGGTTGTTGGTCCAGGTGCGGATTGTAGCTTCCATCAAGTGTTTCCTGCAACGTAAACGCTACAGAAATTTCTGTTGTTGGGGTATCAGGACGAATAGTGCCAGGCCGTAATTTCTGGGATACCACAAGACAAGTCAATTTCTCCTCTCCACAAGAAATCTTAATGATACCATTTCCCACAACTTCTTTCCTCATAACAACAATGGAATCGCTAACCATATTTCGAAATTTGATACAGTGAAGTCGATGAAGAAAAAGCAATAAAGAAGGATGAAGATCAGCAAACATTGACATAATGTTCTCTTCACCGGACCTTTCCAAGAGGTTTGATCTAAAGGGAAGTACTATGCATGTATTCCAATAATTGCAATCAGAACCTGAAGAGGCCAATCTGGTATAGAAGTCAATGTCACAAGGAGGAACAATAGTAGGCAAAACAAAACCTATCTGGCCATTAGTTATATCAAACTTAATATGGAAGCCATTGGAATGAATTTCTGGGGCATCAGTGACCTGTAAAAACAAAACCAAAAGAAAAAGTCAGCCAAAGAAAGATTCTGAAATTAAGGGAATGCAAGTCGATATCCACCAGTGGACTGAGTTCAGACCCTTCACAGGACCTGAAGCAAGGCTTGGAAAGTGAAAATACTGCAAGGATTGAACTACATCAAGAGTTGATAACATACTACACCATAGACGGTATTGACTCTGTTATCCGGAAAGTAATAATAATAACAAAAAGTACATTCAAAAGCACCAGCAGACTATTAATTCATTCTGACTTGTGAGCACTTTGAACAGCAAGACAAAACTATACCTCTTCTTTATTTTTTATGAGAAAGTAACAACTGTAGTATATCAAAAAACTGCACAATCGTATGCAGTCAAAACTTAATTACAATTTGGACTATACAAAGATCTCCTATTCCTTAGCATCATAAGGATCCTATAACACGTACAAAAGACTCAAGATACCAACAGAAAGCTGAAGTGACACACGCAAAAGAGGACTCTACCTGGTAATTACTTTCCTTTGGTTTGGTATGAAGAGAACATTGCAAATCATGCAATAGTAAGTTCCTTAGATTTACATCTTGATGTGTCGAGTTTTTGTGATAGTTATTATGATTATGATCAGCTAGTGCACCCTAGAAGAAAGAAATTTTATGGATTTACTTTGTGCTGCCCCTTCTATGAAAGATTTGGAGCAGTTCTTGTGCGAAGCATATGAAATACACTCGTGAATGCAAATGTTCATGCTTTCGAGATGATTAAACAGGATAAGAGAAAAAGGTTCATGAGCACAAATTGCAGCAGCTTGTACTGTTTATAAAGCTAATAGTCACAATATATGGAGTTGTTTATAAATGAGCATGAGTTGTTTATGGTTATGTGTTTACTAGATCAACTCCATTTTTTGAATAGGTATAAGCAAAAAGAAGAATCTTTTTAGCTGTTTGGTGTGGAAAGGCAGTGTTGATTCTATTATAGGAAGCTAACACATTATTAGCAAATGCATACTCTTATTAATGCTTGCTTTCTAAGCTCGGATTAGAGTATCTCATTTTAAATTCAACTATAGTTGATAGCAGGTATACAAGGAGAAGCCAAGTAGCTCCTGTCATCTTCTCTCTTTCCTCTTCTGGCCAAGAATGCTGAGAAGTGATCCATTACCAGGGAAAAGATTAGAATGTCATCAGACAAATGGTTGGAGAATACTGCACTGAAAGAGCATTCCCCAAAAGTGTATAATCGCGTTGCTAATAGCATTGTACATTTGCAGACTGCATAATTAATAGGTAGTGGAACTTACAATTCAGAAGGAATTTTTACAATTGAGACGCTGGAATAGTGAACTTTTTTATTGAGAATTTGGGCAACGATTCCACAGATGGAACGGTAAGAGAGATGGGAAGTTTCTGTTAAGACAAGTACCAAACGTTCACAGACAAGGGGTTAAAGAAGAAGATCGGAGGCCATGGAAAATGATATGGAGAACTAAAGCACCTTCTAAAGTGGCCTGTCCAAGTCCCCAGAAAGTAAAGGGCATTGTCCAAGCCCTGAGGGCTCTGTTCTATGGGTAAGAGCGCAACTTATGATGGGTGGGTTAGGCGCACATATCACATTCTCATACTGCCCCAGACAAAAGGTTGGTATTTAAGTGGAGGAGGTTAGCGGGGCAAGTCCAGTATCTAGCAAATTTCAAACCACGAGCCACTTCCCCTCGGGAATTTAAAGAAAAAGAGATTGTCCGAATTCCAACCATTCATTTCCTATGTCGTGTTCTTCAGAGATGGACAATAAATATGTTGGATTTGTGTACTTAGATAGCTAGCAACTGTTAACCACCTTTGGTCAAAATTATGATAGGCGCAGTTTTAGTGGTTACATAGTCCTCTCCCCCAGTGAGCATGTTGCTTATTCACTTTCTTCCAAATTCATTTAGCTCATTTAATTTATACGAAGTACTACCTAATATTTAGCAGACATGTTTGTGAGTATTACCCGAAATACAGATTTGAAACCGATGCCCTTCTTCCCGATATATCCAGTATTGCTTCCTTTCTTAGTAGAGTTTCCAACATCACAGAGTGCTCTGATGTTATCAGCAGAAAAGCCACGTTCATTGTTTAGGACTATAATGCCTTTATCCTGAAGAATGAAAGTCAAAGTGGGTTCGATATCCTCAGGGTAGATATTATCGTCAGCATTCTGAACCTGAATCAATATACCAATTGTAAAGAGAGCAATCAGTTACATCCTTTCAACAGAGGCACAAAGCTCTCTATCTAATAAAATTCTACAGCAGAAACAAAGTTATACAGTTCCTGTTAGAAGAAATTCCAGTGATAAAAAAACACAACCAAAAATTTGTACTCATTGCAATCTAAAGCAGTCTACTCTTTCTTTCTTTTTTTGAGAAAGAACTAAATCAGTCTACTCATTCTGGAGAATTCAAGCTCTCGGGAAAATTAGCTCCAATTACTAAGAAGCACCACTAAAAGTTGCAGATATATGCATATTAGTCATTCCTTCCGTCTGAAAAGAACCATCCCAGATTCTACTGCACTAAGAGCATACAAGGTAAAGGCATAGAATGCGGCCTTGAGTTCCTTGGTTGATATTGTAATAAATATAGAGCAGCTAGAAGCTTAGGCTACAAAGGTTGCATCATGTTCACAGTTCCTCCATCAGCTAAAAGCCGTGTTGTCTGCTTTGATACACCTTTGATTACATGCTAGAGGCATAGCATGCTTCATCAAAAAACATACAAGAGGCATAGGATGTCCTAAAACCTTCTATACCACATTGAATGGTACTTAACTAGAATTAGCCAGATATGAATGAATTGGGCAAGATAAGGTAAATACTCAACAGATAAGACCATTAAGCATAAAATGTGAATCTTTAGAATACAAGTATACCAACCAGCTCTAGAATAAAATGTGAATCCTGAGAATATAACTCCTGCGAAAGACAATGGAGTGCTCTCCCCAAGCGAGCATGTTGCTTATTCAATATTGCATTTTCAACTAGTGGAAGATCAGGCTGCAGACCGAATTCATCTTGCTGAATAGATTCAACAACTCTGGTAGCGGAACTCTCAAGCTCATATGAGTGCTGTCTGGCACTATCAGCCGAACTATCAAGAGGAACACAAGATAGATCACCAGCAGAACAACTGGTATCTCGATTGTCATTTTTCCACATTGGATCTTGGGAGAGGCTAATCTCGTTCGCAGACAAGGTAGATTTGGTTGATACTTCTTCCATAAAGGTTGAGTCTATGCTGAAATCAAGCTCGGCGACTTTCAAGCATGATGATCCAGAAGACATTAACAAGTTTGTGGCAGAACAGGCACTCAATTTGTGTTTATCTTCAACCCATTCCACTATGCCCAGAGACATTCCAACTCGATGAAGCATAAGACGCTGCTCTATCCGCTCACATTCACCTATGATAGCTAAAGGAGCATCTTTAACAAAAGGTTGCACCCCTGCAAGCAAGATATCGGCAGCAAAATGCCAAAACTCAACAGGAAGATAACCCAGACAGTCGAGAATAAACCTCGACGTCAAAGGCGCGATTTTACCAACTCTATCCCTCCTCAGTAATTTCTTGTTCATAGTTGATGTAGTTTCATCATGTATGAGCTGTCTGCAGAGAGATGTGGCATGCTTGAGGGAATCTTGAATGTCATGTGATTTCTTCTCCTCAAAATTTTTAATTAAAACTTCAAATGCCTGACGTGCATGGCATTTTAAGAGTGCATTCGGAACGTTTTTTTCACCACCATACAAGACCAATAGAGATACCAGTTTGACAGCCGTATCAAAAGGACTTCCTTGCAGAAGTACATTTCCAAAAGACTCAACAGTGGCTGAATGATCAACACGGACAACCTTCCCACACGTGGTTACCAAACACAAAAACTCTTCGTTTTTGACATCTTTCAGCAGCCAATGCACAAGAGAACCAAGAGAAGGAGCAAAGATCATGTCCCAATGTGACCACAATTTCAGATCTATCAACATTGGAGCACTGACCAAGACTTTCATGGCATCTTTGGACATCAGTATCCAATCGCTATGTCCTACATCATCCTCCGAACCTGTTCCCTTTAGTATAGATTCTTTATGCTTACCTATTGCAGAACCCTTGAGCAATGTTTCAGAGAATACGACAGATTTTAAAGCCATATTGCCTTTCTTTGCCTTCATAAAATTCTCTATATCTATCATTAAGTCATTTCCAGCTACATTTAAACAGACTAAAGGGAATTGTCTAAGTAGTAATTCCGAAATCTTTCGCTTGTCTACTTTTTCACTATCCCATAAGCATTGTGAAGCCTGTGATAACAACAGATCAAACTGATAATCAAGCATTGAAGGTGGTTCTAGAGAAGGCTTCTCGTGCATGTCATCTGTTAAGCCCCTTGGTAAAGTATGACTAAACAGATGCATATTTTTCTCCAGGAAATGCCAGATATCCCCATAACCAAGTGACTCAAATTTCTTCACGGCGAACTGCGTTGTCAACCAAGATTCAAGCTTGCAAAACTTATTCAAGAGGAAGAAAAACTTCTCATGGAATGAACTTGCAGTGGACATGGCATTATCATCACCCTCAAAATATGTAATAATTTTACCAAGTATGTCCTCAACAGTGACGCCTATGTAAACACAAAAAAGGGCAAGCGCTTTAGTGGAGAAGTGTAAAAGGGAAACCGAAAAGCATAATTGTGAAAAGACACAGATTAGAGACTAATGCGACCTGCTATCAGGAAAAGAGTTGCAATTAGCAGTATAAACAGTTGAAGACTTCTTTTAGGAGAGATAGTAGTAAAAACAGTCTTGTTCTCATCTAAAAGCTTAAACTGTTCAAGAGAGTATACCATCAGTTATTTAATTTATAATTTTATTTACGTGACAGCATGACCACTAGATTCTTTTACATGGCTGAACACGAGAAAATATTTTTTGTTTTTCCGAGTGATTGAGAAATTTGATCCCAAGATCTCTTACTTTGCATGGATACCACGTTAAGAAAATGGATCGTTTTTTATCAGTTTCAAGAGCTAGCGCATAAGGTGAGGATTACCTAGGGCTAGGACCACCTAAGGAAGGAGAACAATGCATTATCCTACATAAATCTGTTAATCTGCAGCCAACTGAAGCAGGCTAACTATTTATAGATTTCGAGCACCTCAGACTTCTATTTCCTTCTCTATTTTCAAGTATTGGCTGGTTAATGGCATATGTGAGCTACATATGAAATGAAAACTAAGTAAATTGTAACCCCTTGCGAGAAAAACAAAAATCTCTGAGGTGCACAACTCACCACTTTCGCACACCTTCTCGAAAAGATTGGTAGCATCCCTTTCAGGTGATTCAACCTCAATGCATATTGAATCAGCACAATTTTCAGTTCCTCTGTTGGTCACTCCGTAGTTTTGAAATGTTTGGAACTTATCATACAAACTGTCCCACATTCCACGTTTAATAGATGCAACCTGCAAACTTATTACACTCAAAAAAGTACACTGGAATATTTAAAAGAAATAAAGTTTGCTGGACAACAGCACCACCATACCCAGTGTAATCCCACAATAAATTTGATGGACATGGAATCTAAAAAACAACTTGAAGAAGATCAATCACACACTTGCATTATGCATATGAAAGAAGCGTGAACATATTCTTACTTTACTTTCTATTTAATGAAGTGATATTGACAAAACGCATCAACAAGACGCAACAATTACAAGATATGGCATTTGAGCTTACAAAAAATGACTGGCTGACTCTCGGTTGCAAAAAAAATGACTGGCTGACTGTAGAAGAAATATCTAAGCCGGAACTGGTTAGCTAATAAAGTCCAACAAATGTTCTACATTAATAACAGGATACAAATTGGACAAACTAAGCAAATTGGCAATACACCTTGCCTTCAAAAGACCTAAAAAAGTTAATTCCCCATCAAAAAATTTCTTATTTCTCTCTAACCAGATGCACCAAAAAATACAAACAGGTAAAAAAAAGTGACTAAACAAATGCATATCATAAAAGAGCATTAAAGAGATCCTTTACTCGATAAAAGAGTATTATAAAGATCCTTGATATAAAATAAGTATGCTTAAAACAGAAGAAATACATGTCAACCATGAGCGTGAAGCATAATTCCCCAAGGTCTCCTTTGGCTAATTAATAAATCTCAAAATGATCAGTGAACTTACAGCAACTTGAAGCAACCCACAAAATGGATATGACGAAAACAATTTTGTCACTTTATTTTTCTTCCTTGCCTTGTAGAACTGAAGCATCCTCTGAAACACCTGAAATAGAAAGAAATTTGACTGAAGATCAGAATGCATCTACAATGGTGGATTTTCAACACCTGAAGCTTTGGCCAAATACCAAAAATAGGAAAAAGGCACTAGCTGATCATTTGAGAATATAGTAAGAGAAGCAGGCAAACAAATAAAGTGATTGTGTAAGTTTTGATTTTTGAATAATTTTTCTTTTCACGAAAGTAGACAAATTTTAACCGCAATCCAGTATAAAAAGTAGACCAGTTAGTTTATCTTTGTTGTTAATAAAAGTAGACAAGTTATTTGGAGACAATATCATTTCAAAGAGATGTATGACAATATTCTCTGCTCCGTAAGAAGCAATTGCATAAATGATACCTCATCTACATTGTTTGTCCGACATGCTTCCTTCCAAGTGTTAACAAAACTTTTGATTGAATCATCACCATTTGAAAAATCATTTGAACCATCCGATTCATCTTTCCACGTCTGAGAAAGTTTTGATCCCTTTTTATTACTGTGAGTAGTCACATCTCGTTTGAGTGCTTTTTTGGGTAAAGACATGGAACTATGAACATCATCATGTTTTCTTTTACTCTTGGATTGCCGAATATCCTTACTGTATCTATCACTGCCACTAGCGGTCAATAGGCCAAAGTCATCTTCGGCTTTCAAACCCAGCCGCGTCATTTCTTCAGATGCTGATGGGTACGGACAGGTGGTGGGTATGTCCGAAATAATGTTTCCAGCTGGGCTGCATGCAGCACTTCCATCCTGATCATCATCACTGCTCTCACTTTCTGAACTTGATTGAAACCTTATGTGTGTACCACAAAACTCCTTCTTAGCTGAAGAAAATGATTTGATACGCTCACACATGGCATTGAAATGCTCATCTAACTGCTTCTTCTCTGAAGATAGGAGAGGGCGATTCTTGGTATTTTTGCTGGATTTTTTGTTCACCGCATGGATATATTTGTTAACAGTGCTCATTTCAAACTGTTTTGCTTCATGGATTAAAGTAACATACAACCTGAAATGCAAAGGGAAGAGCCCATGAGGAAATATTATCTATTCAGATTCAACTAAAAAGAGAACAAAAATGTGAGTCATTTCATCTATTAAATGTCCCAAAATCAGCAAGCAGTAGCTGTAGAAGAAGCATGATTTCTCATGTAAATGCTTATTTATCAAATTATTTTCAATTTTAAGGTCATTTAAGTGGTTTTGACAGAAAATATGATTATTATCAGTTTCAACACATCTATTCAAGCATGTAAATGCTTATTTATTAAATTATTTTCAGCACTTATAAATGTCCATCAACTGAATTGACCCTTAAGAATTAAGATTATGGATATAATTAGCACATGTTGTGTCGATCAATCATTTCCATCTTTCTTTCCAATGCCACAGCTCCTACCAATTGATATTAACATCAGAGGTACATTCCAGGGTAAGCCCCAAATCTTTCTCACAAAGGCCAATAGTTTCAAGTGCTACTCATTTTTTAAGAGTTTCAATATTGTTGTAGAGCTTGCTCTATGTACTCCATGGCTAGTCATGACTTAGAATGTATTAAGAATTATGAGTGCTATGTAGATACATACTTGTACTACACTTGCGTCTTGTTAACCATGTACAACAACTGGTTATGAAATATGTTGATAACTATGACTTGCATTAGCTGAGAAAAGATGGTATGCTCGATAACATCAACCTATCAAGTAATGTCATGGACCCCTTTTTTAATAAGGTAAACATTTAATGTTGGGGAAATCATGTATACCAGAAATGTAGAGAAACCTACACCAAAATATAGTTTTCTATAACAAGTCGCCCACTCATCTATACAAGCAAGGACCTCATGGATGCACCAAAAGGAAATAGACACAAGAGGCTACTCCTCGCATATAGAGCATGATAATCATCATCAACTCCTTCAAACGCTATCAGTTACCTCTCCCTCCATAAAACCCACATAAGAGATAGTGTGGCTACACTGATGGTCATGGACCCTAGTTTAAGTAGTGACATTTACCCACCGCGCAAGTTGCCCACAAAATACAACAATTGTAGCTCTAAATTTTTGTTCACAGTGAGTTTTTTACATAGCTAGACGCCATGTATGGTATAAACTAACCTTCACATTAGGTTACCTAAAAATTATAACAATAATAGGTTTCCATCTTGAAGCAATTCTACAATATTTAATTGAGCATAAAAAATCTTAGATGAGTTAAATATGCCACATACCTCAAGTTCTGAATCCGCACACAAAGATTCTCTCTGGTTCCAGCAGACTTCTTCTCGGTGATGAAGTTCAAAAATTCATCTAATTTTACTTTTCTACTTTTATCAGCATCCATGAACTCAGAAAGGAAGAACATTATCTCCTTGCTCGTTATTCTGAAAACTTCTGAAACATCAAGACTGATAGAAAAATAATGGATAATAAGAGGGTGTTTCACCAGCGGACCCAATTCCAGATCTTCAAACAGCTCAACCCTCTCATTCTTGCATATTGCTACTTCCAAATCACACAATGTGGTAATACTTTGAACACCCACAAAGCAGTGAATGAAAGCATTAATCTAAGAAACAGAGATGGGGATATGAACAATTAGCATTCCACCAAATATCTTTGCTTGGAACAAAAACTTTACACCTAAAATATTCACAAAAAACTATCCAACAAAGTAAAAAAATGATACTTAAAGTTGATCACCATCAAAGCTTAGCTCCAATTTCACATTGCTTTGTGAGGAAGGATTACTAACCTCCTCCCTTCAGCTTGAAAATAATGTACCCCGTTCAAAATAAGGGGGTTGGAAAAAGGAAGCTGCTCAATGGGTGAAATGGCACATCAAAAAATACAAAAGGCTAAACAAGTGCATCTACAAGTTGAGATGGAATCAATGAACACAAATCGCAATGAATAGCGATTAGCTGTTCGACTCCAAAACCAAAAATAATGAAGATAACAAATCCAAATAAATTTCAAGTCTAAGTTCCACACACGCGAATGACCAAGTTGACCAAAAGGGCTGCATTCTAACCATCACCATAAAAACTACTTACACTAGTGCAAAAACAATTCAAGTGTCTTAAGTAATGAAAAGCTCAATTTACAAAATCTATACATAATTATACAAAAGAACGTACCTTCCCTTCAGTAACAATGAGACTTTGCAGGGAGGGAACTTCTTGCACTTTGAAACCCAAAGAGTCCCAAGTATCAGCATTAAGTATAACCAAAGCAGCTTGTGAAACTTCCCAAGCTGACACATTTTTACCTGCCTCTATAAGGTCTTTACGAGCCTTAATTACAGCTTTATCAATTCTCTCAGTACCCTCCTTATTGGAAGGTTGCTGCTGAACTTTAAAAATAGGATTTTGTTGCACATTTTCATGTTCAGCAACGTTAACTGCAGCTCCATCAATCTGGTTATTACCCCTTGGAAAACTCTGTTGATGAGGAGGCTGCTGAAATTGAAAACTCTGTTGATGAGGAGGCTGCTGAAATTGTTGGAAGGGATAATTTACGAAATTAGGGTTTTGAATCGGAAAATTGGGATTGGGAAAGAAGGGGTAACGAACAAAGTTAGGATTTTGAAACCCTAGATATGGTGTCTGTTTCTGCGGCTGTGACTGTGGAGGAGGGATACGCCAGCCGCCACCTCCGCCGCCGTTGCGCGGTGGCTGTCCGTACATTATTAGAGTAGTTAGGGAAAAATTATCAATCGAAGGGTTTTACAGAGGGTTTAAGGGTTTCGACTGTTATATATACCCGCCAAAAAAAAAGAGGTTTCAGTTTTTTTATTTTTGGTTTTATTTTCATCACTATAAAGATAATTCCTTTCGATTTAATTTAATATTATGTGATTATTTTATTTTTCTAATTTTGTGTTATTAGTAGAGGTCGCGTGTTTCGATATTTTAATTTTTCAATAAATATCTCAATTATATCATGTTAGTATCTAACAAATAAAAAATATTCAATAAAAGAATATAAGCAATTGTCTTCGTTAATCAATCACAATTGAACATGTTACTCAAGATAGAATAATAAAACTTCTAACATCTAAATAATTAGTTTTGTACTACCCATCAATCATCCAACACGACCTATTATTACACAACCTATTATTCATATAAATAAAACAATATTAACAACCTATAGTCTTCGATAAGGCGCTTAATCACAAAGTAGGACTTTCCGATAAGTCCGATTAGCCAGGTCCATATTAGGTACCAAACACCAGATGAAAAATATGCTAATGGTGTGCAAAGTTAATAAGGAGACAATAATTGTCAATATTGAATACATATAATTAGTTTAAACATTCTCAACTAACTATATAGTAGTTATATATGAAATAACATACTAACTAGAACTTAGAAAGAAGGGATTATTGGTGCATCATATGGCAATAATAATGCTCAAGTGTATCATCTATCCTGGTTCATCTCCAGTCAAATATAACATCAGACAGAAGTGAGACAAATACATGTAAACAAACTAACCAGAAGAAGAAAAACAAATTCCAAGCTTATAATATGGTACTAGAAAATTTTCAATCATCTTGGAAGCCACGCGAAGATCGCGTTATGGCTGGAAAATAGAGCCCAAACTCGAAATTTCATGTGTTTCATGTGCTCACTGCTTCTTCTTCCACATCCTTGTTCTTTTTTCTTTTACTTGTATTGTTTGTACCTTGTTGCTGTTGTTCAACTTTCTTTTCAGCTCGAATCATGGCACGCCTTGTACGAGGGCGCAGCTCACGAACTTGTCTAGGAGGCATCACATACGGCTCTAGAGGTCTGTCAGCAAAAGGGTGCTCATCATTGGTAAAAATCCTCAATTTCCGATCTCTATCCTATATAACAAAGAAAGTATTGGTATAAAGACGGAAACAATTGACAGAAGTTAACTTATTGCTAAACAAGAAAATTTTGCAAGCTTCGCAGATGAATTGTTTAATTTTAACATCACGGTTGCTACAAGGAAAAAGGAAGGAGGGCATAAAAAGATATACAAAGCAAATTACTTACGTCACGCAACTTATTTCTTGGAAGCATTCGCAGGACAGCTTTGCGAATAACTTCTGTTGGATCCTTAGCCATCTGGTCTTTCAGACTCCGCTCCTTGAGGTGGCCTATGTAACTATAAAGTCGTTCAAGAAAAAAAAAATTACAAAGAGTCCTGCACGTTATGCTTGTGAGCTATATTCAGTTACACTTACCCAGTGTGCCATCGATAGAACTTATCCGTGAGTTTTCTCCCAGTAACGCAAATGTCCTTTGCATTGAGCACAATGCACATATCACCTTCTTCACGGTGAGGTGCGTATGTTGGTTTATCTTTTCCTTGAATCACAGTTGATATCTGTGATGCTAGCCTTCCCAGGACCTACATAACAGGAAGTTGCTATTATTAGCTAGAAAATAGGACCACATTGGTGTTCAAGAAATATAGCATGTGTAGTCTTCGAGTAAAGACCGCTGAAAGAATATTCAGTATCATCTCATTGTTAGATATTGAATGGAAGAAGATGGATCATATGAGAAGAAATAAGAACTATTCTCAATCAACAATTAGGATGGTAATGTAGAGCAGTATGACAAATCTTGGAACTTCCATTTTTTTTGGAGTAAGTACAAACCGTGGAACTTCATAATCAGAACTATGAGTATTAAACTTATGATATTTTATATACACTCATCCTTGAACTCCATCATAAATCCCCAATAAGGCAATAACACATTCACTTCCCAGAATAGAGGAACCCATAAGTCAAAAGGAAAGGAAAGGAAAAGGAAATAGAAATTTTCATGCCATTCCTTGTCAGTGTCTAACTAACTTTTTACACCAAGATATTCGTTTTCCTTTCTTTCTTTTTTTAGTTGGATAATTACAAAGTTAAGGGCATTCCAACCTGGCCTTTGGCATCAAACACTCTCCATCTCAGACCTTCCAAATTGATACGTTTTATGCCAGCAAGTGCTTTCTGCAACATCATAAAAATAAATTTAACAGTCACGAAGCAGAAGCAGAAGCAAATATCTTAAATAGCAGAACGGGCCAAAAGGAAAATAAATCATGACAAGAAATGAATTTTTTTTAACTATTAAATGGTCCAGAAGTTACAGAGCATATGAG
Organism: Solanum lycopersicoides; assembly: GCA_022817965.1. NCBI lineage: Eukaryota > Viridiplantae > Streptophyta > Magnoliopsida > Solanales > Solanaceae > Solanum > Solanum lycopersicoides. Next base: position 109,386,667 of record CM040626.1, on the reverse strand, counting down.
CCATGTGTCTTACATCTATCATTTGTGTTAGGAGCTTGACAAGAACTTCACAAAGTTTTGAAAGCACAGCGAGAAAAAAGTCAAACAGCAATCACTACGCCCCCCTCCCCACCTCCTCATCAGCCTCTTTTGCAAGGTGGCAAAAGGAATGTAAACTTTTCATGCATCTTATAACCACACTTCCCGTAATGTCAAATTAATCAATTAATGCAACTCTTTGAGGGATCATCAGCCTTAACAAAGTTATCATAGGTACGTTTCCTTGACTGACCAAACTCAGAAATTATTTCTTTACCTCAAAATGGGGTTGAGTATAGACTGAGCTGGCTTTCACATCATTGACTTCATCATTTGAAATTTGAAATAATACGGTTTAGTTTCTGGTTATCCAGAAATTAGACAGTTTCAATTAGGGGTATGTTCTTAAATTTTACAAGCACCTTCTTTTCCTAGTCTTGAGGAAATAAACTTACCCCCACCCCTGCACCTCAACCATAACAAATGAATATCGTATAAAAACAGGCCCAAGGTAGAGCATTAAATAACTTCCTGTAAATTTGAAAACTTAGATACTACATTTCTTCCATACACAAACTTTTTTTTATGACAAGGGAAACCCACAGCCACTACCCTTTGGGCGCGCACAGGGTAAAAACCCCGCTCCTATGCAATAGCTCGCAAACCACATAGGAGAGGTAACCCGCACTAGGCAAGCCTTGTGCGACGAGCTCTATCCAGAAGGCAAACCCCTTGCTTTTGCCGGCAAGGGGTTTCGAACTTGAGACCTCCAATATGGAAGTCCCAAGCTCAAACCGCGAACTTTTTGGTAATAAAATACAATGGACAGCTTATCCGGATGGAGTAGGAGCATAGCAAAAGAGTAAATCTCAACAGAACCATAAAACCTTTCTTTTTCGTTTCCTTTAGTTCTGATCGAGCCAGTCCCGAAACAGCTTCAACCAACAAGTAGGAAAAAAACGAAAAGTACTACAGCATGACTACATTCCACAAGTAAAAGATGGGATTTTCTTAACCTAAATTTAGCAAATAAAAACAGTATATTCGCTTGATCTCAGTTCATACAACAACAACCACATAGACAGTAATCCCACAAGTGAGGTCTAACGAGGGTAGAGTGTACACAGCTGTTTCCGACAGTCCAAACATTTCGTAAATGCACAAATATCTCTAAAACTTTATAATACAAACAATCTATTAACAACTGCAATACTGAAACCTGCTACATAATAACCAAAGCTGTATCAAACAATAAATTTAAAAAAAAAGGATCTTGCCTTCATGTTGCCACTAAATGGCGAACCCATCACCATCTTCACTCCAATAATCAGTTCCTCTTTTCACACTACAAAACAAACCAATCTTACATTGTCAAAAAAAAAAAAAAAAAAAAATCACAACTTCTCATATCTAAATTTCTTCAACTATAAAAATAAACAAAAATAACATACTATGAAGAAAAATATTCATAAGGATCAAATATCCATACTCTTAAAAAAAATGAAAACGTAGAAAAGGATCCGAAATATACAATTTATACAACAATTCAAAGAAAATAGAGGAAAAAATAATTCACCTTAGAGCTGAGGATTAGCTAGGGTTTAACTGGAAAAAGAAGGTTATGGAGTATCTGGGGAAGAAAGAGCTTCGATGAGAGAGAGGGAAGAAGAATGATTGGGCCTCTGGTTTTTTTTAATTATGGGCCGACTGTAAGTTATGAGCCCAAATTGAATGTTTGGGCTTCAACAAGCCCATTGTTTTTTATATGAAAACTTAAGAAATTTAAAATTATGATTTTTATATTTAAAAAATTGATGTCGTGACCGGATTATAATTTGTCACATGTCAATAATGGTTTTGCAAAACCATTGTTAAAAATAGTGTCACGAATGAGTCTTTTCTTGAACGTTAATGGCATAAATGAGCCAAACTTTTAACAGATGGCATGAATGAGCATTTTCTGAAAGTTTAATGACATATTTAAGTTTTTTCCTTTTTAATTTATTACTTTTATCATACCAACAAAGATAATTATTTTTTTCAATTCGATACTCATCATTGACTAAGTAGAGAATGAAAGGCATAAAACATATACGTCGAATGCGATTTATGTGTAAAATTCAGTCTTTTTATTTGTTGTTCAAAATTATTTTATTACCTCTTCCGCTTAATTTTATTTGTCGACTATTTTTAAACTATATATATTTATTTTGTTTATAACTTTTATCATATCAACAAAAGATAATTATTTTTTTTCATTTTATACTCATCATTGACTAAGTAGAGAATGAAAAGGCATAAATCGCATTTATTGCATGCAATTTATGTGTAAAATTAATTTTATTCTTACTTATTGTTAAAATTACTTTATTACTCCCTCCGTGTAATTTTATTTGTCGACTATTTTTAAATTCTATATATTTCTTTTATTTATTACTTTATCATATCAAAAAAAAAATTATTTTTTCATTTTATACCCATCATTGACTGAGCAGAGAATGAAAGACATAGAACGCATTCGTCGTACACGCGATTTATGTGTAAAAGCTTGTCAAATTATTCACAACTTCAAATATTGTCTCTATCTGGAAATAATTTTGATGGACCAATACATAATGAAATTGGAAGATTGAGTAACTTGCAGACATTAGAAATCGGATACAACCATTTCATAGGTATTTTTTATCGTATGAATGTTATTACTATATATCGTATCTAATTACCTCACATCTTTCTTTATTACACATTGAGTGGGTATAATTCCACAAGAAATCAAAAATCTTGTTAATTTAGTGGACTTAAGCGTGGAGGATAACCAGATTGAATGCTCCACTCGAACCTTAAGCACAAGGTTATTTTTTAGGGCGGGAGTATTGTTGTGAACTTCGTAAGGACCTATGGGCTATTAAAAGCTTTTATTTGGGATCTAGACCCAATCCATTTGATAAAAAGGACTAGGAGTTATAAGAACAGTTGTGAAAATTATGTCGAAAATTTGACTTTCAATTATCTCTCATTCCATTTCGTTGTTTTAGTATCTCATCCCCTTCTATGTTAATTTATCCGTAATTAGTGTGTTATTACTTTCTTGTATGTATTATACGTTGAAACCAAACCCAGTGTTCTCCATCTTTAGTTAAACACTACTCCCTCCGTCCGGTATTGTTTGTCATGGTTTCTATTTTTAGAGTCAAAACTATAAAAACTTAAACTAACATTTTAAGACGTATTTAATTTTTTCATTATATTAATATAAAAAAAAATGCAATTCATAGTACTTTTCATATAATTTTAGAATATTTAATTTTTTTGTTTAAAATATCGAATTGATGTGATCTAATTTAACTTTAAAAATTAGTCAAATTGACTTTCGAAAAACGTAACATGACAAATAAAAGTGAACAGAGGGAGTAACTTATTCACCCAAAACACCATATAATAAAGTTCCAAAATAATACAAGTAACCGTCTTTATAGCTTATTCCCCACAAAACTTACTCAGTTTTATAGCAAAAAGATGAATAATTTCAATAAACTAAGCAAAAATATCAACTCTGAGAGCAAAATTACTAGAGAGAGAGAAATCATCATGGCAGACGCTGAGTTTAGGAATAAAACGCGTTTGTCAAACACGATTTGTGTGTAAATCTAGTGTCTTCCTATTTGTTATTGAAATTACTTTATTACCCTCATGTTAAATTTTAGATGTCAGCTATTTTTAAAGGGCAACTTTCACATATAACAAACAAAAAATTCATATTTGTATGTTATAGCAAAGTTTGCATAATTGTGATGCATAGCAAATATATAACTGTATAATTCGCTATACATATACAATTGTATAATTCGCTGGCCTATATTGTATAATTCGCTGGCCTCGCTATACATATACAATTGTATGATTCGCTGGCCTATTTCGCTGCAATTGTATAATTCGCTGGCCTATTTCACTGCAATTGTATAATGCGCAATTGTATAATTCGCTGCCTATTTCGCTGCAATATCTGTATAAAATTTGCTTTGCATATAATTGAATCGAAGTAAAATGTTTGTATATTGTATAATTATAGTGTATAGGAAGAAGATATATGTTTTTCTCTCGCTTTATACAAAAACAGAAACACAATTTATACACTTCTGTTGTATAAAGCGAAAGAAAATTATATTTCACTGTAATTGTATAATTCACAATTTTATAATTCGTTGGCCTTTTTCGCTGTAATATTTGTATAAAATTTGCATTTGTCTACAATTGAATCGAAGTAAAATGTTTGTAAATTGTATAATTAAGTGTATAGCACGAAGATATATGTTTTTGCATGTGTATATACAATTTTCTCTCGCTTTATACAAAACAGAAACACAATTTATACACTTCTGTGTATAAAGCGAGAGAGGCGAGCAGAGGGAGAGTGGCGAGCGAGAATGGGAGAGTGGCGAGTGAGATTTTTGGGAGAGAGGCGACTGGCAAACTTTGGCAAACGTTTGCTATGGAGCACAATTAAATCAAACCGTAGCTACTCCATTTATTTTAGGCTATTAGTTTGCTATTATATACAATTATCCCATTTTTAAAATATATTTATTTCTATTTGTTATTGAAATTATTTTATTTCCCTCCTGTTCAATTCTAGATGTCAGCTATTTTTAAAACATATTTATTTCTATTTGTTATTAAAATTATTATATTACCCTCCGATTCAATTTTAGATGTCAGCTATTTTTAAAACACATTTATTTCTATTTGTTATTGAATTTACTTTATTACCCTCCTGTTCAATTTTAGATGTCAACTATTTTTAAAACATATTTATTTCTATTTGTTATTGAAATTACTTTATTACCCTCCTGTTCAATTTTAGATGTCAGCTATTTTTGAAACATATTTATTTCTTTTGTTTATTACTTTTATAATATTAGAAAAAAAGATAATTATTTTTTACTCAACATTGATTGAGTTGAGAAACAAAGACATAAAACGCATTCGTCGAATGCGATTATGTATAAAATTAGTCTCTTCTTATTTGTTATTGAAATTACTTTATCAACTATTTGTCGACTATTTTTAAATATATATATATATATATATATATATATTTTATTTATTACTTTTATCATATCAACAAAAGATAATTATTTTTTTCCATTCTATGCTCATCGTTGACTGAGCAAAGAATGAAAGGCATAAAATGCATTTGTTGCATGCGATTTATGTGTAAAATTCAGTCTCTTCTTATTTGTTGTTGAAATTTCTTTATTATCTTTTTCGTTTAATTTTATTTTTTGACTATTTTAAACACACTCTCTCTCTCTCTCTCTCTCTCTCTCTATATATATATATATATATATATATATATATATATATATATATATATAATTTTATTTTTTTATTTATTACTTTTATCATATCAAGAAACAAAAATTATTTTTTCCATTTTAAACTCATCGTTGAGTGAGCAGAGAATGAAAGGCATAAAACGCATTCGTTGAATGCGATTTATGTGTAAAATTCAGTCTCTTCTTATTTGTTGTTGAAATTTCTTTATTACCCCTCCCGTTTAATTTTATTTTTCGACTATTTTAAACACTCTCTCTCTCTCTCTCTCTATATATATATATATATATATATATATATATATATATATATATATATATATATATATATTATTTATTACTTTTATCAAATTAAGAAAAAATAATTATTTTTCCATTTAATACTCATCATTGAGTGAGCAGATAATGAAAGACATAAAACACATCCGTCGAATGCAATTTATGTGTAAAACTATGTCTCTACAGATTTGTTGTTGAAATTACTTTATTATTTCTTCCGTTTAATTTTATTTTTTGTCTATTTTTAAAATACACTTATTTCTTTTATTAATTACTTTTATCATATCAAGAAAAAATAATATATTTTTCATATTATACTCATCATTGACTGAGCTGAGCAGAGAATGAAAGACATAAAACACATTCGTCGAATGCGATTTATGTGTGTCTCTACAGATGTGTTGTTGAAATTACTTTATCATCCCTTCTGTGTATCAATTATTTTAAAACTATTATGTATTTATTACTTTTATCATATCAATTTTTTTTTTTCATTTTATACTCATCGTTGACTAAGCAAATAATTATTATTTTTCCGGAATGATATATGATATGAAGATCGATTGATGTTATGTTGATTTAACCCGTTATGTATATTGTTGTTGAATGAAATTGGAGGGCTAAGTATCAAGAGTATTAGTGTTGAGGAACAATGGTGAGAAGTTGAGGTAGGGTGCGTGGTGTGATTACTGTGGGGAATAGTTGGAACGCTTGTCGTTGTACTCGTGTACTCTTCTAGGTGTCAAAATGGTTAGGCTATGATCAAGAATCTAAGGAGTGGGTTGAATGATTTCTTGTGTTATGCATAATGGCTATCAATACGTGTGATTTGTACAGATACTACTCTTGTTATACCTTTGGGTATAGTCTGAATGTAGGATGATGTTGAAACAGTTTCTGTTGCCTACAATTAAAATAAGCAAACCAAACAGAATTAACTGTGTATTAGAACATAAAAATCAAGCAAAAAGATGAAGAATTTCAATAAACTAAGCAAATATATCAAATTTGAAAGCAAAATTATTAGAGAGAGAAAATCAGCATGGCAGCCGCTGAGTTTAGGCATAAAACGAGTTTGTCAAACACGATTTATGTGTAAAATTAGTGTCATTTTATTTGTTATTGAAATTACTTTATTACCCTCTTGTTCAATTTTAGATGTCAGCTATTTTTAATATATATATATATATATATCGTATCAAGAAAAAATTATTATTATTTTCCATTCTATGTTCATCATTGACTGAGCAAAGAATATTTTGGAAGAAAATAATTATTTTTTCATATATATATATATATATATATATATATATATATGAAAAAATAATTATTTTCTTCCATTCTATGTTCATCATTGAGTGAGCAAAGAATGAAAGGCATAAAACGCATTTTTTTCATGCGATTTATGTATAAAATTCAGTCTCTTCTTACTTGTTGAAATTACTTTATTTGTCAACTATTTATAAATATATATATATATATATATATATATATATATATATATTTAGAAATAATACTTTATCATATCAAGAAAAGATTAAAAAGAATTATTTTATACTCATTGACTTAAAAAAGAATGAAAGGCATAAAACGTATTCGTCGAATGCGTTTTACGTGTAAAATTCAGTCTCTTCTTATTTGTTGTTGAAATTTTTTTATCACCTCTTTCGTTTAATTTTTTCCCCGACTATTTTAAACTATATATATATATATATATATATATATATATATATCTTTAATTTATTACTTTTATCAAATCAAGAAAAACAATTATTTTTTCATGGGAAAATGATCAAATATACTCCGTAACTTTAGTTTATTGTTTGACTTTACCCTTATAGTTAAAACAAAGTTAAATTTATCCCTTTCGTTATTAATTTCACCATATTTACCCCTCAATTGGATGGAAATCCCAAATTAACTTAAATTACTCAATTTCAAACTCAAACCGACCCACAATACTAAATAGTAAAAAATAATAATAAAACCCCTCTTCTCTCTCATCGACTTGTGCATACAACATATGATTAAAAGTTTAGAGGAACGACAATGGCTTCTCTTGTTCCTTCAGAGAAGTTATCTTGGACGTGTTTAATGGAGGAAGAAAATTAGAAAATGGGTTTGGGGTTTTAATTTTGATTTAGTGGGTCGGTTTCAGAAATTGGGTAATTTAATTGAATTTGGGGTTTTTCATCCAATTGAGGGATAAATATGGTGAAATTAGTTACGAGAGGGGTAAATTCAACTTGTTTTTAACGATAGAGGTAAAGTTAAACAATAAATTAAAGTTAAGGGGTATTTTTAACACTTTTTCCTTTTCCATTTAATACTCATCATTGAGTGAGCAGAGAATGAAAGACATACGACGCATCCGTCGAATGCACTTTATGTTAAAACTATGTCTCTACAGATTTGTTGTTGAAATTACTTTATTATCCCTTTCCTTTAATTTTATTTTTCGACTATTTTTAAAATATATTCTTATATTTATTTTATTTATTATTTTTATCATATCAAAAAAAGATAAATTTTTTTCCATTTATACTCATCATTGACCGATAAAAAGTATCTTATTGATTTATTATTGGGTTAGCATATTTTAAAAACCAAAAAACCAATAATACATAAAATCGAAATAAACCTACCGATGCACACCCTTAATTTCAATAAGCAAAACAACCAGAATAAATTTGTGTATAAGAACATTAAAATCAAGAAAAAAGATTAAAAATTTCAATAAACTAAGCAAAATTATAAAATTTGAAAGCAAAATTATTAGAGAGACAAATGTGGACGAAAAACACGAGTATAGGCATAAAACGGGTTTGTCAACCGCGATTTACATGTAAAACTAGTCTTTTTTTTTTTTTGTTATTGAAATTACTTTATTACCCTCCTCTTAAATTTTATTTGTTTAAAACATTTTTTTTTTAATTTATTACTTTTATCATATTAGAAGAAAAGATAATAACGTGTAAAATTAGTCTCTTCTTATTTATTTTTTAAATTACTTTATTATCCCTTTCGTTTAATTTTAGATGTCGACTATTTTTAAAATATAGTTATTTCTTTTACTTTTATTATATCGAGAAAAGATAATAATTTTTTTTAATTTTACTCAACATTAAATTAGGGGTGAACGTTCGATTTTTCGATATTCGATTAGAAAAGTGGGCACCGTATTTGAACCAAACTAAGATTTTCGGTTCGATTTAGTTTGATGTTTTAGATTGATTTTTCGGTGTAAATAAAAATAAAATGGAAATATGATAAAGTGTTAAGAGTTTTATGTGCTTAATAAAAATAAAAAGCAAATATATATGCGACGACATTTTTGGTTTTCTCCGTACCTAAATGAATAAAGAAGAGAGCAAATATAAGTACTCAGGTACACAAACAGAAGAAGAACTAAATTGTCATTATAATGTTTTATCAGTAAAACAATTTTTTGTGGTAAAGAGCTAGCTGAAGTAAAAAGTTTAATTGAGTCATGTAATTATTGTGAGTAAAAAATGTATAAGTATTATTAATTAAATAATATAATTATTTTTTATAAAATTTATTTAATAAAACTTCGATTCTTCGATGCAACGTAGTTTCGAAACCCTTGCACCGAACTCCGAACCAAAGAACCAAAGTTCCAAAAATAAAAACCGACACCGAAAAATCAAAATAATTCAATTCAATTTAATTTTTCGATATTTATGCCCACTCCTACATTAAATACATAATTTAGACTAAATTCTTTAATTAACTAAGCAATAGCTCAATTAGGTTTTATTATCTTTCACAAATTTATCTTTAGTTCAATGTCGTTTTTTTTACATTTATAAAATTTCAATTTATAAGAAATTATTTGTCAATTTCCCATACGAACTTACTAAGTGCAAAAAATTATAATTCAAAATTCATAAGCTTTCATAATGCATCTTGTGATTAGAAAATCATAGAGACCAAGACCAAGTATCCAAAATTTGGTGAAGTAAAGAGGATCCTTCATTACAATTTACACCCTTAGATATACACGATATGATAAATTTTCATGCGTTTATCGGTACTCTTAGAACAGTAAATTGTAAGATCCAAGAACAAAAATGAAACAAGGATTATAAAGAAGCGCCAACAGGACGGCGACTACTTCAGTCCAAGCCTCAAAAGTGAAGTCGAGGATCATCATGCTGCAAAAGGCTCAACATTTAGATGAGGAGCTTCTCGATGGCATCCTGCATAAGAAGAGAAACGACGACTTGAGTATTTACACAAGGGAAAGTGGTTGTTGACGAAAAAGATTTGGAATGTTACCTTTAGTTGCTGTATTTGAGATTTCAACTGGCTTCCCTCATTGCTCGTCACTGAACAAGCAATCACAGGACGGGTAACACCACATGCTCGGCCAAGAGCTTGTTTTGAAGGGACAAAGACATAGGGCACATTCTGAAAGTGTTGATAAAACGAAAAAGTCCTTGTTATGTCAATTCAAGAAGTCCTTCTCTTGGTTTATGGTGCAAATGCAACAATTTAACTTAACAAGAATCTTAATATAATCACCACCCAATAAAAGACGATACAGTAGTCCAGAATAGAGGCAAGGTTGGTGTCGGAGAAGTGTACCAAAGTTGAAAGACATGAATGAATTATCAGATCGTTGTTCAAGGAAGACAAAATTCTAGGTATAAATATAACTAAGAAACAATAAAAGACATAAAGCAACAAACAAATAACTTTGAATAAAAGAGGTCAGTTTATCCCTTATACTGAGATAATAGCATCCCTTGCAACTGTATATTTCTAACAAGATATAGATGCTCCACTCTTAAGTAGAGATCTCCCTTCATACCCCTAGGTAGGGAAAAAATCCTAGCAGGTAGCACTTCCCCTTTTAATCGGGATTCCAGTGCAGGTACCAGACAACAAGTGGGAAATCCAAAGGGAAGTATTTTTCCTTTTTAGCTTCCAAAGCATTGCCCATGCATAAGTAAAGTACATTTGCTTATCAAAGAGAATGATTTTCTTATTCCAATTGAAATCCACCGTCAACACATCAGCTTGTATATGTTATCCATTTCTTTTGTTTATTCGCAGAGTAACAATGTCCTAAAACTTGCCCCCAGGGATTTGGTTCAGCCGAAAATTACCCACTTGGGATGTATGGTAGGTGCACGTCACAAGTTCAAATCACCACAATAGTTACCTCATTATCATGACAACTAGTCCCTTTCTTTCTGTTGATCTTACCTTAAAGAACACCTAAAAACTTTAAATTCTGTGTGCGTAAGTATGATAAACTGCAACATCTACCTAATCTTTTGAGTCAGAACCAAGAAACATGACTATTGAAAACTGGTTACGTTTGACACTATGCAATGAAACTGATAGAAAATGCCAAGACATTGGAAGACTATGCTTAGTCAGGCTTGGTCTTGCTGCTTAAGTTGTATTTTCAAGCAGAGCAGAAATATTACAAGCCAAATCATAGAATGTAACAGGAAGCAGCTACAAGACTCTAGTTTAATACAAACTCCTCAAAATGATGAGTTTAAAAGGGGGATGTGCATAATATACATATGGTTTCCATTTTCCATAGAGTATGAAATCAGACCAATATAACCTCACAATATACACAAAAGAGTAATAACCACAAGCCCTTGAAAATGTCAATAACCAGAATTCCTCAGTATTCATTACGTCTATTGGAGCCACTCAATCCACTACTCAATTAATAAAAGAGAAGGCGAAGACAACTTTGTGAGTAAAAGAGCAAAAGGCAAAATATAAATCACCTTATCTTCGGCAAGGAGCGGAAGGTGAAGAAGGATTTCAAGGGGCTCAGTATCTGCGGCCATGACAACGAATTCCGAAATTCCTCTGTTTAGTGTCTTCGTAGCTGAAACAGAAGAACGACACAATTTTTCTCTTTCAATTAAGCAGTACAATGAGGAGCAACACAATACCAATTTATAAAGCAGTAAAAATCAAATCTTTATGCCCAATTTTTCTTTTAGTAGGTGAATGAAACCAAACCCAATTTTCTCCATTTTAGTTAAACACTCAACATAAAAGTAACTTGTTCATCAAAACACCATATAATAAAGTTCCAAAACAATACAAGTAACAGTCTTTATAGCTTATTCCCCACCACCACCACAAAACTAACTCAGTTTTCTTAATCTTAGTTAAGCAGTTGATATAAAAAATGATTTAGCAGCATAATTACTAAATATGAAGTGTAAAAAAGTGAATAACCTTCATTAGCACCCTTTTTGAGCTGCTTATAATTAGCAGCTTGTTGAACCAAATCCATTATGGTCGTTGTAAGCTGTGAATCAGCAAGAGGATATGCTTTTGGGTTCACAGTTTCTGTTGCCTAACATTACAGTAAGCAAAAAATCAGAATTCATTGTGTATTAGAACAAAAAAATCAAACAATAAGATGAAGAATATCAATAAACTAAGCAAAAGTATCAACTTTGAAAGCAAAATTATTAGAGATAGAGAAATTACCATGGAAGCTGCTGCTTGAGAGAACTGTGGAGGAGAAAGAGGAGTTTAGGGTTTAGGTGAAGATATTAGGGTTTAGAGGGAAAAAATTGACTATAAATTAGAAAATATCCCTATTTTTTATTTGTTCACATATATATTTTTTTATAGTTTTTTTTTCCAAATGTTTAAAAAAGGAAAAAAAGTTATTTAGGGGACGTTTACCAACAACGATTGTGGTGAAGTGATAAGTATTTCTTCCTCTTTAATCAAGACATCTCGAGTTCGAGTCATCTTGGATACAGAGTCGTCCAATGTTTGCAGTGGCGGAGCCACCTAATGTTATCATTAGGGGGTTCCGAACCCCCTTTCGCGAAAAATTATATTATATTTACATGATTAAAATAATTTTTTATGTATATATAGTAGACGTCGAACTCCCTTCGGCTGCTTCGTATGTCTATTTCTTTAGATTTTGAATCTCTTATTAAAAATTCTGGCTCCGCCACTGAATGTGCGTACCAGATATCGGAAGGGAAAAAAAAGAGAGGATAATATCAAACTTATTAGGTTATTCTTTTATAATCTTTTATCTAATATCAAAGAATTATTTATTTAGCACTTGTATTACTTTTTGTTGTGTATGACATTCATGGATAAATAATGAGTAATAGTAAATAAAGATTATTATTTAGTGGCAAAGTTATGATGTTAAAATTATTGATGATTACATGTTTAATGAAACAGAAAAACTTTTATTGATTGAAAAAAAATATATCTTGAAAAATGTACATTTTGTGATTTTTGTTAAAAGTTGACATTGTTTATCATCAGTGAAAGTGTACCAATTTGGCAAAAACAAAAAAGGACAATTAGTGCTCCAGTTAAGCATTCTGGTAAAAAAAAACAGTTGAGTGAGTAGAGGAAAATTGTGTATATTCACACCAACAGAGTTGAAATTGTGCTAAAGCCTTTGTGAGGAATGCATTTGAGTATACAATAAATATTTCCAAAGCCATAAACAACAGCTTTTAACACTCACTGATCACCGTAAACACGAAAACAAACCATACGTTCTATTGCAATCTACCGATATCAAAATGCAAGACGAATGATTGGGAGAGAGGGGGAGGGAGTTTGCAGATGCCTACTACTGAATTGACGAGACATTTACATCACAAGACCAAGAAATACAAAGAATTAGACTGGACAACCAAAATCTCTTTTCTACTTGACAGTTTTAGACTGATTTAACGCGTAGTTTGTTGGCTACATAGAGGAGGTGACTGATATTTGTGGATGGATAATTTTGGAGTAGCTTCAAATTAGAAGTGAAATCCCCAGCAAGTAGACGCCTCCGAACAATAATTAACATAGCACAGCAGACTCGAAGCAGCGTTTCCTGCAAGTTAAAGAAAATTTTGAGTATTACTACCTCCTCCCTATTCCTTTCTCTCTTCACTTCAAGCAAACCACCCCAAACACACTGTGTCAACCTGACCACACTGAACCCACGAAACATAAACTTGTAAATGTTCAAGATTCTATAAAAGTATTGGTTTTGTACTTCTGTCAGACACTCGTAAGTTCTTTTAGTTCAAATCAGGATGGCAAATGACATACAGCAGACATGAAATCCCATGATTTGTGGCAACGCCAGCTTTACAAATGCAATGACAGGCAGATTCCTTGCAAGTCGAAGCCTTTTGGTTGAAAAGCCCCCAAAAACACTCTCCCATCCCCACCCTGCATAGTACCATGTGGATAGGGACCCAACCACATTGCTGCATGACCATCTCTTTGTGGTTTGGGTCTGACAACTGAGACATACCATCAAATACAGGATTTTCAAATTCCTCTTTCTCCGATGACATGTCCATACATCACAAAGGAAATAAACCAAAAGATATACTACCAGACAACAATAACTCCACCTCTATCCAAAACTAGGTGAAGTCAGCGGTAGGAATCCTTCTTTTAAAAAATAAAGGCTGGCTGAAGGAATCCCCTCAATATCCAACTCTGCTTGATTTGACCAGTTTCATTCCAACACTAAATAATTCGTCTTTTAAGAAGATATGGGGTTCTCAAACACCAAATATACTGTACCTTTTTTTTTACTGACATACAAATCAAACTCAGTAAGAAGACCTAAGGTAAGGGTAGCAACATGACTAAGCCTCAATCTTAGTCCCAACTAATTGAAAAAAAGATAATTAAAGAAGCTATCAGTTCATGCAAAAAAAGTTCTTATCCAAGCTATATAGCTACAGAAGTGCATTACTCCCAGGATGTATTACCAGAGGTCCTTCAGGATCACTTAGTAGTGTGTCCCATATAAGCAGACTGTCCGGGAAGTTGAATTCTTGTGTTAGCAGAAGTGTTATCCATCTGAATGCGTAGAACTGTGGATTCACCTGTTGCACCCAACATCAGGCACATAAAGATCACTAATAACAAAGAACTAACTATGACATCATCAAGTGAAGGCAGAAACAAGAGAAGTCAGTTATTTTTATTTATTTTTTAAATTGGTAATTATAAAGAAGGCAGTTTTTCATCACTCATATGCAAGTAAAGTAGTAAAAGCAACAATTGCCAAAGGAACTACACAAAAATACAGATGTCTTGTCACACGCACAGGCACACACCTATGGGGCATAAAACAGTTGCCTAAAAAGCACAACCCAATCAGCAATGGCAGAGCCAAAATTTTTACCAAGGGGTTCAAAATATGAAAAAGTAAACACAAGAAAAAGCTGAAGGTAGTTCAACATCTACTATATATACATAACAAATAATTTTAACCATGCACAAACAGTGTAATTTTTCGCCGAAGGGGGCATTCTGGCTCCACCCCTGCCTATCAGGATATATAGATTTAAATTAGACATGCATGCAACATTTAGGCCAGCAAATCATATTAATAGAGGTGGAAGGTTACCAGTTGCTTCAATAGTGAATATATGATGCATCAACAAGACAAACAACAAAGATACATGTGAATCAATTCTTCTCATGTCAGGTTAGTTTCCCAGAATATCTAAAAGGTGCAAGAAACTTCGATGAAGCAGAATGATGGTTCATTTTAATTTAAAGGAAACGTTTCACTAGTGAACAAGTTTAACGTGTGTTCATGGAAGTATTGAGCTTAAATGTGAGTTCTCCTAGGTTTAGGCAGTCATCTTCAATTGAAACTAAGGTGCCGCAAACAAATAATCTTTAGGTTGACAAGTCCTTAACTTCTGCGTCTTCTTTTAATAGTTAACAAATCAAAGTTCAAATGTTAAAATGTGAATAACCTGATATTATTACTTTGTAGGCAAGACTTTTTTTTTTTAAAGTAAGAAGTCATCACTAAAGGCAAGGAGAAGATGCAAATCAGAAGAGATTACACTCATTCTTGGCATTGAAGCTTCTAACAATAAGTTAGAATTACATTCATCATCCTCCAAACAATCAAAATGATATATATGTCACTAGGTTGTGTCAACTTGCAGGTTGCATAATTACCCATCAGAGAGGAATAAAGCAGACATTTTTAGCCATGGTAACAAATGCAGCTAGCTAAAGTTAAGCATAAAAGAGATCTTACTTTTCTTTTTTGATCAAGTAAAAGTATTTTCATTCATAAAAGAGATCTTACTTTGGTTGTCATTTCAAGATGCCGCCAGAGCTCCTCATCATGTTCTTTCAGAAATTGTGATAACTTTGTAATTGTAGAACGAATTCCAACAACACTATTGTCAAGTTGCTGACAAAAATGATCACGAAATCCACTCAATAGCTCCACAAAGCAGAAGAAAGTGTCTGCTTCTGCAGATGCCTGCATAGCTTGCAAATCGAAAATGATAAACAGAGCTGAACTTGTAAACATTGACACTTGAATCCAGAAAAAAGCTGAAAGAATAACTTGTACAGATGTAATCATCATTTATCTCAACATGTGCCTGTCCAACAAGGTTGGAGCAGACAGGCTTCATTAAGGTAGTATTTGTCGGAAAAAATATGACTTGGGTTTGATACTCATATTCTTATTTCGCTCCAAAAAATGTTGCACAGTTAAGATATCTAAGACGAGTCTTTCAAAACACTCAAAAACTATATTCACTTTTATTGTGTGAAAAAAAACACGATTAGTTGGTACCAACAAAGTTTAGGCACAAGGCTTTGTAGGAAGGTCTATTATCAAGGCAAAAGGCTGCAAAACAAGATCTAATAGTGAATAACTGATATCTTGTAACATTAGCCTAGGAGATAGGGCAGGATTCAAGAGTTTGTTTGCACCACGTACACGAAAGGAGATGTTGATAAACAAATTAGAAGTCAATACGAACTACGAAGCATTAGAAACTTATCTGAGAAGGTAAGGAGTAAATAAAGTGTTTTGCTTACCATTTACATGAGTAAGACTTTGATTAGTTTATTACACATTTCGACTTATTGAAAAATTTGATAATTCGTTCCCTCTTCTTTTCTTTTTTGTGGCAGAACTCAAAAGCAACAAACAAACACTTCTTCGAAAAATAGAAAAACTGAGTTTCAAACTCAGCTACTCAACTTTTTCAAACCAACCCAACTAAGTGATGTAGATGGAATTCAAACCTAAGATCTCCAGGTTGTTACTCTATGCCTCAACTAGCCTCAACCATCCCCTAGAGACACTAATATGCATAGTTCCATTTTCTTGATGTGGCTAGGGGAGGCACATCTTGAAGTATGAAACTATTTAGGTGATGAAAGCTATAACTTTTGCAATCAAATTTTCCTAGGGATTGATCAAGTTAAGGAAGAAATATTGGGATGGCTTTAATCAGGGAATAATGCAATAATAACATAATAAAGGGAAATGGATCAATATCAAGGTAGGTTTGGCATGCCCTCTCCAACGACATGTGTTAATATGAGTCTCTAAACATACGTTTTGACAATGGAAATAGTGTTGCTAGCCAAAGTCTTGCTGCAGTAAAGCCCTTATGAGGAAGAAAATAGAAGATAAGCAAACAAAAAGAAAGGAGGACATGTGCTTAGAAGGGTTGTTGACATCAACAGTGGTAAAGCTGAAGCATAACAGAATTCAGAGCATTGCTCTCAACATATTCAGGAATTCTTTCGTCACAAAGCTGTTATATCTCTAAAGTTATGATCTGCAAAACATAGCTAATGCAAATATAGTCCAGCATCAAGGCATCACTTACTGCATTTTCCTCATTGGGATCGTTCCTGAATACATAGAATAGTGGAGCCAATACTTCATTCATCCCTTGCACATATCTTATACCAGGATTGAGTTTGGCAAAAATAATGAGTATATTCCTCAGAGAATCCTGATAACACAAGATATACTATTAGGTGATCAACAAAGATTTGTACCAACTCTCCAGTCAAAAAGGCTAGAATTTACCTGGTTAGATTTTGCAAATGGTGTGTCCCCAGAGAAAAAGTGCAGGTCTGGATGTGTGCGCTTGACATCGCGATCTATCTGTTCAATTATTTCCGTGTCCTAGAAGCAAATCACATAGAAGAATTAGTAGTCACTTCAATGTCATACAACTGTCAGATAATTGGAGGTAGAGACTTCATGTTGGAACATACATTAATGGTAACAGTTATCCGGTGTTATGTACCAACATTACTTTGACAACAGCTTCAAGACAAACAAAAAGCAGAACATGAAATTGACTCCACAAAGCAGAACATTACTCTCTTGCAGCTTAGGGAGGGGTCTTTACTTGTTTATTTAATTTAACAAGGAACTTATCTACTCCATCCAACTAGTTCCAGTTTCGAATCAATCCCACTATCAACTCGCAATTCTAATTCTCTATAGAATCAAAGAGAAGGATGTTTTCAGAAGCAATTGATCCATTTCCCTCATTTGGGCCCATCTAACCACACTAATAATTAATTGTATAATCAGTGAGAGTTAAAAACCTTAGGAGGGACGTCTACAGGAATAAATAAAAAAAGGATGTATAAATTACACAAATGCAACCACCTGGTGATAATATACAGCCCTCAGTTATGATCTTAAAGGAAATCCATGTAAACATTGCGGTGAAAGATGGAAAAGAACAAGAAGAATAAATATTGTACCTGGAAGAACTGATTCCATATGCTATTCTTCCCAAGACTTAAAGGATGCTCTCCTTGAGGTATCTCTGATCTTGGGAGTGCACCCTTGTCTTCTATCACTGTTCCTTCATCGTCAAGAATTACCGACTTCTCCAACTTCCTCGTGATCTCCGACTGCCTAGCCATATTATCATTCAGACACCGAACATTTGAAAACAAGCAATGCTCAAGTTCATGTAATTTACCACATTTATTTTGATAAGTAAATCGACCAGATATATAACACCCCTTTTTTAAATAGGTAAACCTTTACAAAAGAACCAAGAAAGTGCTGAAGATACAATGTACGCTTTAACACCCAAATAGCATGCATGATTCTGATCCATGAGAGAGCTTCTATCATCTTTTTCAATTTAACCCCCAAACAATATCATGGGGGCAATTAACACGATCAGTGTGATATCTGTACAAGAAATAGATATCTAACATTTTCTAGCTAAGCTTATCTGTCTAACATGTCTATTGCAAGGGTACAAAGACCCTCCCTCCCCCCCCCCCCCCCAACACACACAAAAAAAAAAAAAAAAAAGCACTGAAATAAATCATTCAACAAGATGTTTCAAGTGGAACATTAATTTTTATTCAGTTGGTATATGTGGATATTTTCTCTTCCCACACAGGATCTAAAATTTACAAAAGTCAAGTAGAGGATGTGTCAACATGGAAGAAAATGTCAAATAACTTGCCCTTATTGTTACAGAACCAAAAACTCTGAGAACTTGCAAGAAGCGCAAGCATCAATGGATCAACAACATGACTTTCATCAATAACGCCATGCCAGGGATAAATTTTGCAGCCATAGTTTCAGATATACAGAATTGTAACAGTTCCAATTAGCAAAGCATCTTCTTTAATACCGACAAACGGTAGAACAACATTTAAGAAACTATAAAAATAACATTAACGCGTTTGACTGTAATCATTGCATTAGCAACAAGTTTTGAACTTACAGGATTCACCAAAAGCTCCTCTTTAAAATGTTTGTATTGAGACCTCTTTTTAACCAACTCTGTTGGCCATAGTGCTTTCTCGGTTGGCAAATATCCCAATAGCAGCTGCACAAAGTACATGCAATTAGGAGGAAACTACACACTGAGACTAATCCAAGGTAAAACCTTTTCCTATTAACATAACGTTTGGTTAAGAGGTTACACCAATTGCACGGTCAGACACATTCCACAGAAATGAGTAGAGGAGTATGAAGTACGGAATATGGGTCAGCGTAAATTAAGTCTCGACAAGCAAATCTTATACCTTCCACACTGTAGCACGAATGCCAGCTCCATCTGGTATTCCTTGTGATGCTAGCCTCCTGACTTCTCCCATGTTTATAATCTTTCTTGACAACTAAATTTAAAAAATGAAAAGAGAAAAGCTGATGAATACTCTATTTAACAAGAACGGAAAACCACCATACAATGGGACTTCAATATCCCGAAATGAGCTGCTTATATTAGGATTATAGTCAGTTTGGTTTGATTTTCTTTCTCAAATTAAATCATTACTTCCAAATAAATCAGTTTCATTAATCATAATCAGTGTTCGGTTATCATATGACAAAGAATTACCTTTCCAACAAATATCCACATATGTTTCAAACAAAAACGATCACTTTTCCTTTTTTCTAAAAAAACAACACCAATAACAACATCTATGCTTCAATCCCAAGCTAATTTGGATTAACTAGATGATATCTCACTATCTAATTCTGCTCCACTTAGCCTTGTCTTGCTCAAATGTTCAATAAATTTGGGGACTTTTAAGCACTCAAGCAACAAGATAACATAAATTCCAGACAGTAGTAAAACGAATTCACATAAAACCACATGCAATTTAGATGCCATAGATAAGTATAAACCAACAAATAGACAGCAAAACATCGAACTAACCTCTTGACAAAGCTGAGCCTGACGAGAAATATCCTCAGCTGACGAAATAGCTGCTGCAGCAGCAGCAGCAGATGCAGACGTCGTTGTACTACTAGCGGAACTTCCATTTTCATCATCACTATGATAATTACTACTATTACTCAAAGGATCTCTAATTTCCGCTTTAGCGCGTGGAGGCACGTGCCTAGCCTCCGCTCTAATCACTGCCGGAGCTGCCGTCATTGAACCAGGTCGTTCCACCGTAAACTCTCTGTCACTAGCCGAACCACCAGCTTTAACGGCGTTAACAGTAACAGTAGATGATTTAGTAACTGAACGTGTAGACCGGTCGTCATCGTCATTTAACGGCGTCAGCGATGAAGATGGAGATTGAACTGAAGGTTGTGGTCCAGGAGACGACCAAAGTGAGCTGTTGAGCCAATCGGGAACGCGTTTGTTAACCATATCGGAGGGCTTATTTTTTAAAAACAGAATTGAAACAACGGCGGAGTATACGGTGGCTGAATAAGTGAATCCGGCAGATACGGTAGGATTGAACGCCAGCGGTGTTGATACTCCGGCGAGGTGTCATTGTAGTAAGAGGAAGAGAAGTCGTGGGAACATCGTAGATGATCAGCGTTTTAGAGAGAGAGAAAAAAGAGGAGAGAGAAAGAGAAAGAAGAAGTTGCCAGGTAGATATGTAGTGGTCACGTGAAAGTCACATGGAATAATGAACTTTTGCTATTTATTGTTTCAAATTTCAAACCTAATAGAATTCGACTAATTTAAATTCGGAAAAAATGTATAAAATAAAAAAAAAACTTTCAATTTTTATATATTTATTGAATATATTCTTACCGTTAAAATAAAGTTATTTTTATTCTCATCGTCTATAAACTTCTCACATGTATCCCATCAATTGAATGGAACATCTCAAATCAACAAACACAATTTTACTTATATTACTCAATTTTAATTAACCCGATTCGCACATCTAATCATATAACCTATTCATCATCACCTTTACCCAAAAACCCTAAAATAGATCCACTTTCTCTTAATTAAATCACTTTGTTGTATAATGATAATGAACCAAATCGATAATAATCAAATCGACAGTTATTTTTTTCATTTATTTTGATTGTGCTTTACAAATTTAAAAGACCGACTAGATTGATTTAATTTTGATTTTGATTTTGATTTTAATTAATAATTGATTCAAATCGAACCATGAATGTCCTTATCTATGACAATGAAAAGTATATTATTATGAATAATGTAGTATAATACTTTTCTCTTACGTCTTAATTACACAATTATTTATTTTTTTGTTTATCTTAAAAATCCGATGAGCTTATTTTAGTTCATAACTTGTTTTAATTTATTGTTTTAAATCTTTAAATAAAGTTAACTATAGATTCCTTTAAATAAATTTAACTATATAAATTTGGATTTACAATAACTATATCTAATATTTATTTGACATCATTTTTTTTTCTACTCCTAAAATACAAGCAATTCAATGAAAATAATACGAGTACTATATAAAAATATTTTAAAAAATTAGATATACTATAAATTAGCTATTTTCCTCTATTTAATTTTAATAGGAAAAAGAATCCTTTTTGTTTACAACAACAAATATTAAATTTTATTTTATACACATAAATCATGTAAATAATTTTAAAAACCTTAAAAGAAAGCCACTTTTCTCCAACAGTAGACATAATGTCAAAGAGTTCACATAAGTCCGACGTTAATGTTTCATATGATATCTTATTCTTCGTCCTGGTTAGACTGTCCGTTAAGTCTTTGTTACGTTTTCGATCGGTTTCTATTTCGTGGAGTGATATTATCTCCGATAGAGAATTCAAAAAGGCTCACATAAATCAATCCAAAGCGTTGGGACGCATAAATTTCGTATCAATGAGTCATATTAATGAGGAATTCAAATTTATAAATTTGATTAGAAATCGAGTAATTTCCATAGAAGAGCAACAAGTTCCTCTAAAGGGATTTGAATACTCTCGTATCGTATGCTCACATGATGGCTTGATATTATTACAGAACGACGAGGATAATTATTACAAGACGTTTATTTTATGGAATCCATCATCTAGACAATGGATAAAGCTTGCACCATGTCCATATATGAACATCTCCACACCTTCTCATGGTCATGAGATGTGTTGTGATCCTAAATGTTATGGGTTGTTATGATCCTACCACCGATGATTGCAAGGTTATATTGATATATAAATTGTGTTATTTTGTCTACTCTACTAAGACTTTTTGGACGAAAAAAATAACTCTTTCACGATCAGCTAATAATGCATGGTCGTGCATGGTCGTATTTATGTGAGGGAATTGTCATCGATGGTTGTGTATATTGGTCCATACTTCCGATTAATGGAATAATTTCTACAATTATATGTTTTGACGTAAAATCAGATGAGCTGAAAGAGCTTTCACTATCGACTTTCGTACCGAATTTCGTAAGTGATGATTATAACGAGCACTTTTTATATCTGATTACTTTTAAAGATCGTCTTGGCTTTTACAATATACATTACGGCACACGAAATAACGATGAATCAGGAATGGACATGTGGATCATGGAAGATGATGGTTGGAAATTGTTAATGAAACTTCCCAAAGTAGTACCACAATATTGCAAACTTAAATGTATTTTATATTTCGCGGAGAATGATGAAATTATCTTTCTTGGTCCAACGAGGTCATATTTCCATTTATGACCCTAAACAACAAAAAGTTATCAAAAAATTTATATTGAATTATAATATTGGATATGAGTATGATAATCCATATCTAAGTTTTGATAGTTTATATTTTCCAAAAATCATGCACTAGAATAAACAACCAGATTATGTTCCATTAATTTTGTATTTCTTTTAGATTCATAAATAAAGTTTACTTGAATATATATATATATTTTGTTTACAATGTTTTATCCATTATATTACTACTTATCATTATAAGTTCGTGACATGGTGATTGAGATTTCAATTCTCTATTCTTAAGTAAAAAGTCTAGAGTTCGAATCTTACTAAAAATCAGTGCGATTGATAATATTTTACTTAGATACTATGCAAATATTTACTTTAACATTCTTCTTTTAAACTTTAACCGCATATTGTTCAAGTGCTTATTAAATTGTGACAAAATAAATAATAACATATTCAGTGTAATCTCAAAAGTAAGATCTATGAAAGATCGATTATATATATATGTAGTAAGATCTACGAAGGATAGATTGTATGTACAAGATTGCTTCCGAATTCTGATAAACTTTTGGCTCAAGGAAATATTGAAATGATCAAATAACAAAAGTGAAAGTACTAAGAAAAGATTTTGAGAAAAGGAACAATATATATAAGTATATAACTATAATAAAATAGTGCAATAATAAAAGTACGAGATACAATAGATAGTTTCAAAAAATAGAAATCGAAAGACAAGATACTATAGTTCTATTACATTATGATATTACATAAGCCAATTTATAATTTTACCATATACTAAAAATAAAACAAACTAAATGTTTTTTTTTCTTTTTCACTATATAATATAATATACCAACTCTTATTAATTTATGGAAGTAAATTAAAATAATAACTTTAGGTAATAAATATATATAAACTATAATTTGCTATTTTCCTCTATTAAAAGTATCCTTTTTGCTCATAACAAGGAGTCTTGTAATTCTATTTTCTACGTATAAAAAATCATATAAATATAATTAAATAAGTCAGTCTCCTTCAATAGCAAACGTAATGTCAATGGAGAATCCAAATAATCTTTCATGTGATGTTTTATTCTCCATCTTCGTTAGAATGCCTGTTAAATCTTTGTTACGTTTTCGATGTGTATCAGTATTATGGAATGATATAATCTTAAGTCGAGAATTTAAGAAAGATCATATCGATCAATCCAAAGCATTGGGACGTGTAAGTTTTTTATTACAAAGATATATGCGTGATGAATTTAAATTTATTAATTTGAAAAATAATCTAGTAATTGCCATAGAAGATAACAATTTTCCTCTAAAGGGATTTGGTTATGTTCATGTCTTATGCTCACATGATGGTTTGGTATTATTACAAAACGATGGCGATAACAAGACGTTTGTTTTATGGAATCCATCGACTAGACAATGCGTAAAGCTTGCATCATGTCCACATATGAATATTTCCAATCCTCAAGGTTATGGGTTGTGTTATGATCCTACGACAGATGATTGTAAGGTTATATTGATTTATGATTTGTTTTATCTCGTCTATTCTACTAGAAACTTCTGGACGGAAAAAACAGCTCTCCCGCAATTAAGTATTAGTTCATGGTCATCACATTTATACGAGGGAATTACCACCGGTGGTTGTGTATATTGGTATAAGGTGATCGACTATGATAAAAATCCTACAATTATATATTTTGACATGAAATCAGATGAATTCAAGGAGCTTCCAATACCGAGTTCCATATGTGATAGTCGTAAGAAACACTTGTTCCATTTGACTATCTTGAAAGATCGTCTCAGCTTATACAGACTAAAAAGAAAGATTGGGATCGGGTTGGAATTGATCATGTGGATCATGGAAGATGATGGATGGAAATTGTTAATGAAAATTCCACAGTTAATTACCAAAATTTTACAAATATACTAAAATTTTGAGTTGCTTAGAGAATGATGAAATTATTTTTCGAGGACCAACGAGTCCTCATATTTCCATTTATAACCCTAAAGAAGGAAAAATTGTTGTTAAGGAATTTATATTCAATTCTAATACAGGTTATTCGTATTTATATCCATACCCAACAGGTTTGGATAATTTATATTTTCCAAAAATCATGCACTAGTTAATTTTTTGTATATTTTTTTTTCAGATCCATAAATAAAGTTGCAAATCTTTTGTTTTGTTCATTATTATATTTATTATATAATTAAAAATAAATTACTATTTATCACATTCTATCTATGTATATCTTATCATATTGATGAGAAAAACGGGAAAAAGGACAAATATACCCTCAAACTATCGTAAATGGTATGGGTATGCAGATACCCTCCGCCATATTTTTTTGGACATAAGTACCCTTGTCGTCCAAAAACTAGAACATATATACCCTTTATACTAACAGACATACACGTGTGATAATCTTATCTACCGACCTGACATCGAATCGAATGGATAAGATTGCGTCACGTGTCCCTAGCTAATCTTCTGTTAGAGTGAAAGGCATATACGCTCTAGTTTTTGGACGGAAGGGGCACCAATGTCCCAAAAATATGACGAAGGGTATCTGCATACCATTTACGATAGTTCGGGATATATTTGTCCTTTTTCCCTAAGAAAAAAATAGTGCCATAAACGAAGAATAAGATGCGATAGATAGTACGAGAAGAAATCGAAGGATAAGAAACTATTGATTTACTTCCAATCACATTCTCATTTTTATGAAAGAAGTAGATATTTTATTGCATAAGCCAATTCACAACAAAACATAAAGCAAGGACACAGACATGACAATACATTTACCAAATGCCAATAAGAATCTATTTTTCCACATAAGAAACAAGAGAAATGTAACAAACTAAGCACATGATCACTACCTCATGTCCAACTCTTGGTTGATCCGATGTCGGATCCTCGTGTTATATTGTCCACACTCCAGATGTCCAGCCTTGAGTGTGCTCGTTGTTGTGAGACCTGGTTATTTGCCAGTGGTTTTGGGCTATCCTCGCTTTATTAGCTAGTTGTTGGAGTTAAGTTAGGGATGAGGTCCATTTCTTCACATTATCGGACTGCTGTATTGTCCCGGGCAAGTTTGGGGTTTGCTTTGTTACCTGTCCTACTAAACAGGTGACAGAGTTCCTGCTTGACAAGGGCACAGAAGATTAGACTCCTTACTGTAGTTATTCAAGTTGCCATACACATTGATGATGCCAAACGCCACATCCATTACGACTATTGCCTCTCTTGAATAAGTGAATTTTCAGCAGTTGGAACAACCAGTGACATTCTTAACTTCGGCTCAATCGCAAAAAACTGAGCTTTGTCTATGCTGATGAGGCGATGACCTCTAACTGAAACCATGTACCAGTCACAAGAAAGTAGTCAGATATACTAGCGAAGAAAAATGAGTGATGATTTAGCATAAACCATGTAAATGCCTATTAAAATGTGACCAAATAAATAGCATTGACAAAATCCATTTTAATTTCTCTGTTTTGTGATTGTGAGCTTAGCCAACATAGTTTTCTGAAATGACTCACTTTAAATCGCATTCTAATTCTTATGAAAGAAGCAGATATTGCATAAGCCAATTCACAACAAAACAGAAAGCAAACGACAGAGACATGCAAATGCATTACCTAATGCCAATAACAATCTATTTTTCCATGCTGTTTTCCACAAAAGAAACAAAAGAATTATGACAAACTTGTAAATCATTCGACTTGATCCTTTCCTAATAACCTGTAAACAAGCATTATTTAAAATTTTCTTTCTGAAGTATGATGACATTAAGGTGTAGTCTTTACTCACCAAAAGCCTCTCCAGTAAACAGAAGTAGGGAAGCATGCCGACGATGAGGAGAACAGGAAAAGTCTTGTCAAACCCTGTAAGCAGTTTGAACACGTCGAGTAAAATACCATGTAATTTAAATCAAACCTTTCTTCGTTTTGATAGGCACCATGTAATTAAATTACGCTATTTCCTCATAAGAAATAATAAAGAGTAACAAAGTTCATCACTTAGTGAAGTCTGAACTTCTTACTAGATCTGTAAATTCGGACTTAACAAAGCATGAAAGGCTTAACTGAAAGAGAATCAATTTTGCAGTAAATCCTTTATCAAATCACAATGAATCAAACATGATTGTAGACATAAAATTACCTGCGCTAACAGTATGATGTAACATCATGTCTTAGCACATGGGGAGCTGAGGGAACTACACGATAGACACTCCATCTATAATCCATCTGTTTTAAGATTCCATCTTTGATAAGTGTTGGCACTGAACACAAGCTATGTATCGGATGCTTGACTCCTGCTATCTAGAAGATGGTGGATTTGTAAGATTTAGAGAAAATGAAGAGTCATAGTGAATAAATAGAACAGGGCATCTTGAAGACTAAGTGAAATTATAAAAATCTAACAAAACCTTCAAATATGTGCCAACAAACCAGTAAGAAAATCCAGGATCTGCATATACATGCAGATAAAGCATTTAGAATTGTAATTGGAGAAGAATATTTATGCTTGCCTTTTAACTACACTCATTTTTCACTAGGTTTATCCACTTCCAGCAGATATTATTATGTTAGTACTAACAAATTATGAGTAGTACTATTGGCAAGTCTTTCCAAACTCAAATCTCTGTGTAGACGAGGACATAACAGGACACATGGTAAAAACATCCAGCACTTAAATAGAAAAAGATAAAGACAAAGAGAAGTTTTCTTTTCGAGATGCCAATATTTTTCAGAAAAGGTTTCAACTGAGAAAAGCAGTAAACCGAAATAAATTGGCAATAGTCATAAACAACGGCTTCCAGAAATTGCTAGAAGTCAAGTATGACGTATATGAACAGTTACAAGCTGAACTAGCAAATTTTCAGACATTGTAAGACGGGCAACACTTACTAGTTCACCAGTAATCTTTACAGGAACAAACTCCATCTTTGAAATGGTGGAATCTCTTTATATCTCTTAACACAATCACCCTTTGACTCATCCTGCTGACATACTTCATTAGAGAATGGCAGTCCCCACACACTCTAAGGTTCTTCACAATCATAATGATCACACCAGGACCAGTACTAATGAGCCCAAAAGCAAGTGCTAACTTTTCACTATGACTTCCCAATGCTCCTTCCTTCTCTTCCTCATCAATGTTATGAAGCACCCACTCAGTTTCAGGCATGTAACCTTGTTGTTTAGCTCCGGTAATGATTTCCTCCAATTTCGAGTATATCTCCTGTTTACGTGTATGAGCACTATCACCAGCAACAAATGTATGCAATTGACCATCCACCTCCATTGAACTCCATCCAGGATCCTTCTCAACATTTTTGTTCTTCATTGAACTTCTAACTCTTTCTACGTCATCCCATCTCCCTGCTCCTGCATAAACATTAGAGAGAAACACATGGCCCCCAGCATGCTTTGGCTCAAGCTGTAGGAGCTTCTCGGATGCAACTTTTGCCATTTCGATGTTCTTGTGAGCTCTGCAAGCAGAAAAAAGTGCACCCCAAGTAACATAATCTGGCTCCAAGGGCATACTTGCAATAAATTTCAAGGCCTCATCAAATCGGCCAGCCCTGCCAAGTAGATCTACTACTGCAGCATAATGTTTCATAGTGGGCTCAATTGAGAACTGACGCTGCATGCTATCAAAGATTTGAAGGCCCTGATCCACCCGTCCAGCATGAGAACATCCGGTTAAAACAGCAAGGACAGAAACTCCATCAGGTTTGATTCCTGCAACCATTAGAAAAAAATGTTTTACTTTGACAAACAATTCCTATAGAATCCAAGTAACTCCATGGACAAAAGAGTATATCGGAAGTACCAGTCAATCTCATCTGTTCAAAACACCTAAGAGCTTTATCTACATGTCCATGAATTGCCCAACCCCATATCATAATACTCCACGTACGGATATCCTTCTCCTTCAATCCACTAAAAACCAGGCTTGCAGACTCAATATACCCGCATTTTGCATACATATCAAGCAAAGCATTACCAACTGCTGCATTCAAATGGAGCCCATTGTTCATAATATTATCATGAATCTTTTTCCCTGCTTCTAGTGCCCCAGTTTTCGCACAAGCAGAAAGAGCAGATACAACAGTTAAACCATTCGGCTTCACACCTTCTTCCACCATCTTAAAAAACAAATCCAGAGCCTTTTGGTGCAATCCATTCAGCATTAACCCATGAATCATACAAGTCCAAGAAACAACATTCTTTTCATTCGTCATCTCGTCAAAAAGCTCCATTGCTTTATCCACCTCCCCATTCCTCAACAACCCACTAATCAAAGTATTCCAAGAACCCACATTCCTCTCAGGCATTTCCTCAAACAACGTCAACGCCTTACTCACCCGTCCAATCTTACAACACCCATTAATCACAACATTCCACAAAATCACACTCTCAACTTTATTTCTCTCAGAACTTTCATCAAACAGTTGCAATGCAAAACCCACCAACTCAACTTTCACATACATTTCAACCAAACAAACCCTCACAAACGTATCATACTCCAAACCCATCTTCAAAATCCCACAATGTACACCCCCACCAACTCCCTTTTCACCTAATGCCGTCACTGATTTCAACACAAACGGATACGTAAGCTTATCAGGTCTAACACCCATTTTAACCATTTCCCTAAAATACAAAATGGACTTCTCAAATAAAGAATTCTCCTTTAACCCTCTAATCAAAACATTGAACAAGAACACATTTTTATCAAGAAAACAACTAAAAATTGACAAACCATAGTTAATGGATTTGTGTAAAGAAGCTGAAGATATCAACTGAGTAACAATTCTACTATTGGATGATAAGTTTTTTCGAATGATTTGGCCATGGATTTGTTGAAGCTGAAGAGTGTTTTTTGAACTATGGATTAGAGATATGAAATGGGATTCATTGAAATTCTCATAATGGGGTGTATGATTGATGATTTTTAGAGATTTTTTTGGAAATTTGAGCTTGTTAATCACTTTCATTTTTGAACAAATCAAGATTGTTTAGGTTTGTAGCAAAAAGAAAAAGTTGAAAAGATTCACCAATAAAAGAAAGAAGCACATAAAATAGTTATTACAGTTAGTTTCTCTGTTTCAAAATAGTTGTCATGTTCTCGAGAGTTTTAAAGTTAAATTAGATAAGATTGACTTGATATTTCAAATCAAAATTCAGATATTCAAAAAAGATATGTATAAAAAG
Organism: Solanum lycopersicoides; assembly: GCA_022817965.1. NCBI lineage: Eukaryota > Viridiplantae > Streptophyta > Magnoliopsida > Solanales > Solanaceae > Solanum > Solanum lycopersicoides. The sequence continues at coordinate 109,356,578 of CM040626.1, read as the reverse complement.
TATTATAAATTATAGTTTTTCTTGTAGCAATATGACGAAGATATTAAGATATTAGTCGAAATTCATATGATTTGACGATAAAAAAAAATTGTGATAAGTATTTTGAAATGAAGTACACATGTATGTTTCTATGCATGTATGCTTGTATCGGGGGCAGATCTAGAGACTTGATTGCTCACATCTTGTATATACATTAAGAAATCTAATATCGAAAGATAAAATTAGAAGATACTAGATGGTTAAGAAATCTAATATCGAAGGATAAAATTAGGAGATACTAGGTGATCGAGCGGTAGAGGGGTCAATCACTTCGATTCCCGCCCCGTTAGCATCTACGATCCTAGATAAGATATTAGTCTGTTAGGTCTTTTCGGTCCGGAACCAGCTGGTAATAGACCTACTTACCTTGCTTGTAGACGAACCCTTTTTCTAATGGTTTGGTGGTTGCAACAATAGTGAAGGGAGAGGCGCAACCTAGTAACCCAACATCATGATTTAGCCTAGCCCTGACAAGCAGTTCACCGCTTTCACATGGCAGGATCCATCACAACACAGGGAGTTTGACGAGCGATTACTTAATATCATACTATTGCTAGTTTTTTCTTCTAGTAAGAAAAAAACATGAGAAGCTAAACGAAAATAAACATGACTTGTATTGGTTAGAAATATGTGTTGAATAAGCACGACTCATAAAGATTTGTTGAGTAGAAATATATGTTCAATAAGCACGACTCGTAAAGACAATATGTGCTCAATAGGCATGCATGACTAGTAAAATCTATAAATTAAAAACATTTGTTTAATAAGTACGACTCATAAATCTTTAAGACTGTAACTCTTCAATACATGTATCAAACAATCAAATTACATCACATAAAAGAGTAAAACAAGATTATATGTTTGATAACAAAATGTCAAAACACAAAATAATTGTTTTCCAACTCCATTGATTTGCTAAACAACACCACATTTAACTTCTATATTATGCATTTCCCATGGCATTGTTGAGCAAATTTGCAGCTGAATAAAGCACATCCAAGTCCACATTTTCTCTCTGCATGAACAAGTGTTCACCCTCTATAGTTCTTTCGAATCCACAGACCTCAAGGAACTCCATACCTCCTCGTAGGTGGTAAACCCTCGCCTGTTATCAAAATGTCAAAACAGAATTAACGAGCACGTTTTGAAATGTATATCAAACTCTTATCTATAGAAAATGTTCGAGCTGAAGCATTGGATGGTAAAAACTTGCCCTAGACATGTGTGAAAACATCCTGAACCAAGTAAACCCCGAATTACATACAAATTTGAGTTCTAACGAGGTATGAAATGGATAATTTTTCCTCTCGACTGAATTTAAAGGTTAGAAAGAAACACAACATAGAATTGAATAAACAACAAAAACAAAGAGACAATCGTTTTGTAATTCATATTCTCACCTGGAATGCAGCATTGTTGATTCTAATTTTGCGGTATTTCTCCTCATCAGGATACATAGCAATATTCCTAACAAACATATGCAGTGAGTTCAAAGCTTGCATGACTTTGGCCGCGTCATCCTAGTGAAAATTGACAAAAACTCCGTTTTACAACAAAAAAAGAATGAAAGGACGATTCTTCTTAATTCTGGAACAAAAACGACTCAAACATTACCATGTAGGTCTGCTGGATAGTCCGCAGGCACTCAGCCAGCTGCTCGACCCTTGCAACTAGAGGCAATGAACTCTACAAAATTAATTAAAAAACAACGTGAGTACGGACAAGCATGTCCAAATTGGAGCAAAACCATATCGACAGATTTCAACAGAAATTACCGGTCCTTCCTGTAAAACAGGTCTGGAAGGTCCAGGCAAACCAAGCTGTTGCTGCTGCTGCATTCTTACTGCCTGTGAAGAATCAGCCTGTGAAGAAAAATGTTTTCGTTATAACTTCAGAAAAGACAACCGATAATTATACTTTATCAGATAGAACTCGATTTGCTTTGGATAAGGTGCAACGTGATCGTTGACACATTGGCCAAGTTGATCATAAAAAGCAAGAATGTTCATCAATATATTGATCTGAATCAAGAAAAAATCAGATAACGTGAGCCACATTAGACCTTACATCGTCGTAGATGTACCAAATCTACACATTTTCCAGGACCAGATACTATGATATACTAACTTGAGGTAGTTGCAAGAAATCATACACTTCAAAATCTTGGATCTGCCTTCGTAAACATTTTCTTAGCAAAATCAATTTTTTTAGGATACGTTAGGATTTCTTACCTCGTCCAATTGATCCATAGCTACTCTCAGCATCTGACGAATGTTAGCTCTGTTTCTTCTTGCTGCCTCTTCCGCCAACTCTGCTGTCCTGTCATAAAATTCAGTATGCCCAGACTTTCTCGAATGTATAACACTCTCCTTCACATAATCAAAATCCAAAAGTTCCAATAAGTTGCACGAAAACGCTATACCAACAATTGAACATAATGCCATAATTTAACTGTGGGAACTCCCATCAAAACTAAGGGTTAGTTCAATAAGAAAACAAACTATGTATATAAATATTACAATACACGGATTATACTGCACCTTTAACGGTGGATTATTTAGTGGATTTGTATTTTTACTATCCAAGGATCACGACAAAATATTATAGATAACCTGACAAATTATCCTAAATAGCAATACTCATTACATATAAAACCATAATGGAAGTGTAAAAGAAATCATTCGTAACAATCGAACTTGACAAGCAACTACAAGAGTAATACTATGAAGTATAGTACGGCTAATAGTATAGGAGAATAAGCGAGAAAACGCTCAACTATGTAACTAACCTCCTACCCTAATTTGTGTCCTCGAACAAAGAAGAAGGGAACCAAACACCCCTTTACTAAGGTAGAATTCAATAACAAAAATAATCTTGTAAACTACATTCCCTAAGCACTATTTGACTTATCAAGGCTAGTAGTTCCAGCAATAACAACACTACATCAACACAAAATCACAATGAAATATGTACAAAATACACCTATGTTTTTTTGGTTAATAATCATGATGCCCGAGCCAGTTTGTATACACCTCGATATCATCTCCCAGCATTTGTAGTTACACACGCCACAATTAATTCCACAAAATACCTATCACCTCCTACTAACAACAACATGTAAGCGCACCTAGACTAATTCTAAGGGATACTTGTCATCTCCCAACAACAACAAGCACACCATGACTAACCTAATTCCACGGGATGCCTATCACCTCCCACCATCAGCACACCACGACTACCTCCACGAGTACCTATCACCTCCCACCATCATCACAACATAACTAATTCCACGAGATACCTAATTCCACAGGATACTATCACCTCCCACTATCAGCACAACACAACTAGTTCCACGAGATACCTAATTCCACATGCTACCTATAACCTCTCACCACCATCAATATGTATGCACGCCTCAACTAATTTCGGAGGACACTTGTCACCTCCCACAACTAAGCAACACCGCTCACCACAACTAACTTAATTCCACGAGATACCTAATTCCACATAATACCCATCACCTCCCACCACCCAGCACACCACTACTAACTCCACGAGATACCTAATTTCACATGCTACCTATCACCTCCCACCACCAGCACACCACAACTAATTCCACAAGATACCTTTTTTTTTATTTCCCACCCAGTGTCCGGAACCCACTAAATCCGCTCAGGGCAGCTCACCCAACAGAATTTTCTTTGTACCCAGGACCAACACACCACAACTAATTCCACAAGATACTTTTTTTTGTTTTTTGTTTACCACTCAAGTGTCCGGAGCCCACTAAATCCGGTCACTCCCAACAAAATTATTTTCTCCATACCCAGGACTCGAATCACCACCTCTCACCACCAGCAACATGTATACAAACCTAAACTAATATTTCACAGGACACCTATCACCTCCCGCAACTAACCAACATACACATGCACCACAACTAATTTCACAAAAATCAAACTCATAATAAAAAAATAAATTCTTCATGATTATTATAAACTTACTGTTTTACAAACGCAATGTTTGCCACAAACTTTGCAAACAAGGTACACAAATTCTTCTTTGGACTCACGAAAATTAGTATGCCAATTCTCTTTAGCATGTTGTTCAGCTTTTTCTGCCGATTTCAGCAGAGTTCCGCAATCGCCGCACTGCAATAATAACCCTTCTACCATATTGTTGTTCACTTTTTTTTTTCCTTCGATTTATGTATTTATAGTTGATTCTTTTTTTTTTGGGTATTTATAATTTGAGTTGAATTAGGATTAAAAAATAGGATTAAAGCTAAATTTGGTTTTGAAATCAATTTTAAAAAAATTCTAGTCAAATTTAGAGTAGTTTTTATACCACATTGTTGACTAATTTAGCTTGACAACAATTTTATTTTTGATTAATCTATTGATTTTTTAAACTATAAATAATTACATCACTCTATATAAATTAAGCTTCAAATATTTTTTAGAATTACACTGTAGAAAGTAATAATTTATTATTTATTGAAAGGTAAGATGTTTTTACTGGCTTATATATAAAATTAATTTGAGATTAACGATTTTAAAATAAGTTAAATATCTAAATAAATATATGTAATTACATGATGTGATGTTTTTATCCTAATTTCCAAGTTTTTGTGACATTTGTATATGGTCAAACACAATTTATTTTATATTATATTTGCTTTTACTTATGTTTTAGGGCATTTTATTTAAAAAGTGGTACAATATTATCTATTGACATATAAAAAGGCTAATTCTATACTTGATTGAATGTTGAGTTATTTAATTAGAAAAGTACTGATCAATTTTGATTTATACAATTTTTTGTTTATTTTAGTAATGTATCATGTCATGTTCAAGAAAATCATGATGAAATTCATATAAATACTTATTTTATTTTATTTTTTGGGTTGAAAATGTTGGTGTATAGATCAATTTATGTGCATCTTGATTAAATTGATAGGATATCTATCCCCTTTCACCAACATCATATACCAGTTATCTTTTTTCATCAAAATTAGGGCAAATGAGAAAAAATTATCAATCGATATACTTTAACCAATGCAGTTTATATGCTCAAAATAAAGAATTTTTAATTACAACTTAGAAAATAATTTTGAACTTACGGTTTCGCAGCTAGATTTGTAACCGCAAGTGTAGCAAACGATAAAGCGAATGGCTTCCTGGGACTCGTAGTAGTTGGTGTGACAAAACTCCTGTGCGTGTTGTTGGGCATCTGCCGCAGATTCAAGCAGAGTTCCGCAATCGCCACACTGCAGTAAAATATTTGTCGCCGCCATCTCACTTGCCGTTTTTACTTCTGCAATGAGTTTATTTGTATGAAGTTTTTATATTTATAGCTAGGTTTTGCAGAAGTGATTTAACCATTTATTTATTTGTGCAGATAATAAATTCAAAATTTTCAAGTACATCGGGATTGTCAACTCATTAAATATTGTTGACTTATTTAGCTTAGCAATTATTTTATTTTGATTCACCGATCAACATTTTTATTATGCATAATTCTTTTTATTCAAAGAGAATTTAAGCTTAAATACTCTTATAATATACTAGTTCTCGAACACGTGCAACGGACGTGTATTTCATATCATTTTAAACTACGCAAACACACAGTCAACTATTAATCTGTGTGTTCCAAACATAGTCCATGTCCACATTTCAAAGTTTTATTTGTTGCCGTCATCTGCCGTTTTTACTTCTGCAATGAGTTTATTTTATGAATTTGTATGAACTTTTTGTATTTATAGCTAGGTTTTCCAGAAGCCATATAATCATTTTATTTATTTGTTTATTTATTTGTGCGGATAATAAATTTAAAATTTTCAAGTACATCGGGATTGTCAACTCATTAAATATTGTTGACTTATTTAGCTTAGCAATTATTTTATTTTGATTCACCGATCAACATTTTTATTATACATAATACTTTTTATTCAAAGAGAATTTAGGCTTAAATACTCTTATAATATACTAGTTCTCGAACACGTGCAACAGACGTGTATTTCATACCATTTTAAACTACGCAAACACACAGTCAACTATTAACATGTGTGTTCCAAATATAGTCCATGTCCACATTTTAAAGTTTTATTTGTTGCCGCCATCTCACGTGCCGTTTTTACTTCTGCAATGAGTTTATTTTATGAATTTGTATGAATTTTTTGTATTTATAGCTAGGTTGTCCAGAAGCCATATAACCATTTTATTTATTTGTTTATTTATTTGTGTGGATAATAAATTCAAATTCTTCAAGTACATCGGGATTGTCAACTCATTAAATATTGTTGACTTATTTAGCTTAGCAATTATTTTATTTTGATTCACCGATCAATATTTTTATTATACATAATACTTTTTATTCAAAGAGAATTTAGGCTTAAATACTCTTATAATATACTAGTTCTCGAACACGTGCAACGCACGTGTATTTTATACCATTTTAAACTACGCAAACACACAGTCAACTATTAACATGTGTGTTCCAAACATAGTCCATATCCACATTTCAAAGTTTTATTTGTTGCCGCCATCTCACGTGCCGTTTTTACTTCTGCAATGAGTTTATTTTATAAATTTGTATGAACTTTTTGTATTTATAGCTAGGTTGTCCAGAAGCCATATAACCATTTTATTTATTTGTTTATTTATTTGTGTGGATAATAAATTCAAATTCTTCAAGTACATCGGGATTGTCAACTCATTGAATATTGTTGACTTATTTAGCTTAGCAATTATTTTATTTTGATTCACCGATCAACATTTTTATTATACATAATTCTTTTTATTCAAAGAGAATTTAGGCTTAAATACTCTTATAATATACTAGTTCTCGAACACGTGTAACGCACGTGTATTTCATACCATTTTAAACTACGCAAACACACAGTCAACTATTAACATGTGTGTTCCAAACATAGTCCATGTCCACATTTCAAAGTTCTATTTGTTGCTGCCATCTCACGTGCCGTTTTTACTTATGCAATGAGTTTATTTTATGAATTTGTATGAACTTTTTGTATTTATAGCTAGGTTGTCCAGAAGCCATATAACCATTTTATTTATTTGTTTATTTATTTGTGTGGATAATAAATTCAAATTCTTCAAGTACATCGGGATTGTCAATTCATTAAATATTGTTGACTTATTTAGCTTAGCAATCATTTTATTTTGATTCACCGATCAACATTTTTATCATACATAATTTTTTTTATTTAGAGAGAAATTAAACTTCAATACTCTTATAATATACTAGTTCTCGAACACGTGCAACGCACGTGTATTTCATATCATTTTAAACTACGCAAACACACAGTCAACTATTAACATGTGTGTTCCAAACATAGTCCATGTCCACATATCAAAGTTCAAATATGCAAAGGCATTCACAAATCAACTTATATCCGAATTTGAGTTTTATTGCGATAGAAGCTTTTCATAAATAGATATTATACTAAAAAATAATAATATCCCTGGGGAGCAATCAGAGACACTTTTTTATAAGACATTCATATGAAAAACGCATCAACAACAACTCATTATATATATTGATGACAAGGAAAATCCGCAGTCGCTAACCTTTGGGTGTGCACAGGGTAAAATCCCTGCTCCTATGCAATAGCTCACAAACCGCATAAGAGAGGTAACCCACCCCCGACGAGCTCCACCCAGAAGGCAAACCCTTGCTTTCGCTGGCAAGGGATTTTGATACATGTGAAATTATTCAATTACTTGCTCTGTTACCACAAACTGGGGAGCAATCAGAGATATTTTTTTTATAAGACATTCGTATGAAAAACGCAGCAACAACAACTCATTACACTCTCGAATGTATATTTAAAAGAGATAATCATATCATGAATTCAGTAAAAAAAAATCACACGCACTAAGCACAAACAAATTTTCTAGTATGTCAATAATCATACAATATATAATACCTCCGAGGTTAGATCTCTTATTCAAGTAGATGTAAAGAAAGATAAATGTGAAAGAGACACATATTTGAACTATCTATAATTGACTTAGAATATTTTCGACGATTAATCATGTAAATAATAATAAAATATATTTTCATAATTTTAGCTGAAAAATAGAAAAAGGGAAAAGAAAAAAAAAGTCAAAAAAGAGATTTTCACAAAAAGGAAATTCCCAACCCTTTACCATTTTTCTTGTTCAAAGCAAAATCTCATCACATTTGAAGAAAATTGATCAAAGAAAGTGAAAATTCAATCACAAAAATCCCAAAAATTTCTTCAATTCCATAGTTTTTTCTCCAAAACCCATCTTCCCCTTTTCAAATCTACTTGATTCTCAAACCCTAATTCATAAATTCTCCTTAAATTTTGCATATTGAGTTTCAAAAATGGGGTTTTTGGAACCTTAATTTTCAAGATTTGGAGGAGGATCATGATGAGAAGTATATGGTGGTGGGAGAAAAACCATGATTTCCTACTACCCTTTTTGAGTTATTGTAAGATTCAATCAAAATCGACTGGTTTAGTTGTGAATGGAATCGAAGAAAGTAGCTTCATCTGGGGAAATTCAGAATAAAAAAGACAAAAACTTGAAGATCATACAGTGGGAAGATTATGAACAGGAACTAGTTCGTTTGTGTAGTCTTACATCTGCTCTTAATGAAGCTAAGGAGAAGAAAGAATTGGTTCAGCAGAAACTACAGTCATTTATACAGGTAAAGTTTTGAGCTTTCTTCTTTTTAATAGTCTTGGTTAGTAGAATTTTACTTTTGTTTTATGTTGTTTTGTTTGCTTCTGAAGTGCATTGTATCTGTTTCCATGTTTATAATCAGTAGTAGTAGGAGTTCTGTTAAGTGGTACTTGTTGCTGGTGGTAGGTGGTAGGTATCCGGTGGAACTAATCGAGGTGCGTGAAAGCTGGCCCGATAACCAGGGTCAATAAAAAAAGTAGCACTTTTGTTGCTCGTTAGTTGCTGTGCTTCAGTTATCTCGTAGTGGTTCTTCTTCTTTAGTCTTAATAGTGGTAAAATTTGTTTCTCTTGTCTATGGCCTCAATATTGGGTTGGTAAATTCCTGAAGTGAAATAAAGAGTAAAAGAATACGTGTAAATTAGGGCGTAGTCTCATCTCCCGTTCTTTCTAACCATTTTGTGCGAGTAAATTCAGAGAAGTGGAAGTAATAAGGTGCTCCTTTAATGCTTTTGATTTCTATGTTCTCATAATGTCTCTCCTTTCCTTTTAATTTTTTGGGCTTTAATGAATTAGCCCGCTTGTTAGCGGGTGGCGATATGGTTCTCAGGTAGAAGCAGAGTCACTAAGTCGTTTGAATGATCTTGATGAGATGAAAGAAAAACTGGATTCTAGAAAATTAGTGATGGGAAACATGTCAATGCATTCTAAAGTTGTCAAAGAGAAAGTCAAGAAGCAAGAGGAGCAACTTAGTAATGACATCAGGTCACTTTTGGTTGCAGGGACTTCTCTTTCTGCAGCTAGCAAGCGCTTGCAGGTATCTTAGCATTTCAAAACTGTTTGTTCCCCCCCTCTATATATGCATATATCTATTTTAACTTCTATACATGTGTTCCATCTCAAAGGGCTGTTTACTGACCTGCCTGCGTTATTTGCAACCCATGATGAGATCGAAAACTTTAGATGCATGAAAGTGGTACATGGTTAAAGTTTAATAAAATCTTGATATAATGAGGCAATTGGCATGAGGAACACCTACCAATTTATTCTTGTCAATTGATAAAGTCCATCTTCTGAGTGGCTTGCATTCTAGATCCTTCAAATGTTTTGCTCAACTGCTTGTCTATCAAATTCCTAATTGTGCTTCTTTAAGCACTTTTTAGCAGGAATTTTCTATTGTTTTTGTGAAATGACACTTTTTTTTTTTTTTGGTTTTGAGAAAGGTAACACATATTATAAGCAGGGAACTACATCAAAGGTGTGTTCAAGTAATTACTAGTAGTAGTCAGAACTGCAAACCCTACTGCCTATCTAGTCATAAGCATTCTGGAACACAAGAAATGTCCTCAACTTCTAAAGTATATTCATCCTTGCACCAAACATAAAAGAGCACTAAACAGTTCTTCCTTAGTTTCTGGAAAGTACAGGATTTATCTTGAAAATACCTCTGGTTCCTCTCCCTCCAAATAGTCCACCATATGCATGACTGATTACCCTGTCTGTTCCAACAAGCTAAGACTTCATGAATGTTCCTTGGCATGGTCCACCTGATACCCCTCGGATTGATGAGAATCTGCCAAAGTTTACTTTACAGTGTTGAGAAAAGATGATTAATTGTCTCAGCCTCAACTCCACAAAAAAAAGCATCTGGAGCACAGCTGAAGCCCCCTTTTCAATAGATTATCTAAAGTAAGAGTAGCCTGTTTATCCACCAACCATGTGAAGCATGCTACCTTAAATGGGATTTTCACTTTCCATATCATCTTCCTAGGCCAGCTTCCAGGCTGTATGTGAACTAAGTAAGCAGTGGTTGTTGGTGAAATAGAATTATCTGTGAAAAATGAATTATATTTTCTCTAATGTCGAAAGTAATTAGTTGGCCTTGTCTCTGATGTTGATCTATTTGCTGGTAATAGAGTTTTTCTCAGTTATTTTTCTTGTGATGTATTACTCCTCCTTTGAGTACTTTACGAGGCGATTGGTCATCTGGACCGCTGCAAGTTTCTGCCTGTGCCTATGTTTTACTCCTTTGAGCGGCGCTGTCCTGACAACTATTGGTTTTGTTATGCTTTATACTTTTATCTTTCTAAGTTTTTTGTTAAGCTAAAAGTTTTGCACTGTACTCTCTTTTCCCTCTGGTTTTTGAGACTTCATCTAACCAAAAATCTCATTCTCTCCATGCAGGATGAAAGTAGGTCCCTAGCTGGAGAAAGGGGTTATGGGCAACTCAGAACCTTGCAGAGAGTATTCAGAACAAGACAACAGTATATGGTGTCTCAAGTTCACATGCTTTATCCTGTGAGGGTTGCAATTGGACAGGCACCTGAGCAAGAACTTGAATTTTTCAACAATAGTTCCAGCTCAGGTAATGGATCTTATGATGACTTGTTCGGCCAATATTTTCACGCGTGTGCTCTTGCATGAAAATTTTGAAAAAGGTTTGATTTCATGGCAGAGTTTATCAAAAGAATTAGCTACTGGTTGATACTACATTGCCACACCATTCACTTGTAAGAAATAGGACTGCAGGTGTGATCGAGAAGCATTTCTTGGAGACAAAGGTGTAAGAGCTTGGTCTGCTTCTTTTAGTCTCAAGCTTTAAGATCATTCTGACATGGCCATTACTAGAGCGAATTTGAATGCCTAACGTATGGATTGCTAGGCAAAGTCCTCTGGTTTCCTCTTGCCTGGTACCTGGAATAGACTTGGTTTTGTTGCTATATTAGTTGGACCAAGACTCTCCTTGATTTTTGCATTTAATGCATTGTTCCAAGGAAAATTGAAGACGCACGCTAGTGTTCTTACAAGAATCTAGTTGTTTTTCCTGAGAATAATGTCCTTATTAGTGCGGATCATTCTTCTTAGCTTTTATTCATTCATTTATTATAAATAGAAATTTGAGTCGAGTTACAGTAGGGATTAAAATAACTAATGGAGGAAATTGAGAGAAGAACCTTTTCTGGTGAACGTGTTATCTATAAATTTGAAAAATAACTGTTATAACTGTGGAGTAATGTAAAAATAGGCCTATTTATGAATTCAATCCTACAAAGATGTGGGTAGTTCAGTGCATAATAGGCCTAAAACAATCCTTGCTTTGTGTCATTGGATGGCATTGATTCTAGTTTCACGTCCTAAAAGAATACTTGCTTTGTCCTATCGGATGTAGCAGTCAATTTTCGTACGATGTCGTTTTTTGAAATAAATACCTGAAGTTTTGTTTCATTTGGTTTCTTAGTATGGTTATGTGTGAGGATTCTATAGCTGATGATACCGATTAGCTGATTGTTAGAGTCTGGAAATTGTGTTGCCTTCCTGCCTAATATACTGATTATTTTGGTAGTAATAGTTTTTGTAGTTTAGATCATGAAGTCATCTGTTAAAAATGTGAAGAAACAAAGAGTAGACAAACGTATCTCAGTTTTCTTTTTGCCTTTTCAGGTGACTCTGCTGGGTCAAAACCTTTAGATCACGGATCCTTGACCATTGCGGGTCTACATTTAACCGTGTTCACTAAGATGAGTTTCTTTACTGATAAGAAGGAGGTTCAGAGGTCTGCAACTGCCCTGGGATATGTTGCACATGTGTGTTGGTTCTCTTTGCTTCAGACTCTTTGTTTTAAATTGTATATTCCCCATTTTGGCTGTTTTTAATCAATGTAATATTTCACTTCTTATTAGATGACTTGTAGAGTTCCAAATTTCTACATAACAAAAAAGATTGTGCAGACAGATATCCACAGACAACTTAAGAAGAAGTGTCAAATTCAGTTTTATTTTTTTATCACGAAGTGTCAAAGTCAGTTTTTTTCTTAAAACAATTGGGTAGTCAAGGCAGACATCCTATCTTGAGAGTTGGCTAATAAGCCAGGAACTTATCCTGTGGTAGTTCATCAGCATATGTCTTCTCTGTGTGTGTATTCATTTGCATTGAAGTCATTCTATTACTTTTTGTGGAATACACTAACGATAATTGTATTGATAAAATTAGGGAAATTACCAGTGAAGTGTTGTTTCCTTTATGTCATTCTTCTATTGATTTTTGCTGTAATCTATCATTAGTCTGCTGGTGTATATTAATCTAGCTTATCTACCTTCATGCAGGTGGTCACACTTATTGCATCTTATTTACAAGTTCCTCTTCGTTATCCCTTGAGGTTTGGAGGATCTCGATCATATATCCGTGATTATGCACCTTCAATAGAGCCATCATCATCTGATTTAACATCTAGTTCCGCAGTTTCCACAAATTCAAGACCCGTGGAATTTCCTCTATTTTTAGAAGGCCAAGACTCAACAAGAGCGGCTTATGCTGTTTTCTTGCTGAATAAGGTCTGCTTCTTTATCTTACCTATGCATATCCAGCTAGGGCCTTGTTAGAGTGTATGAAAAAACATGCTCCATATACAATCTATTCAGACAACTTTATGATACAACATGATCAATGGAATTGGATCTCTGATACCACTTGCATTTTTAAGATCTAGATATCTGTTTTTAGAATGTCCATCTAAATATTAATCTTGGTACGTTTGAGGAAATTGCCTTGAAGTTTAAGAAGTGAGTTTTAAAATAGTTTCTTCCTTTCCAATTATTACTGTCCAGTTTGATCCAAAGAGGTAGGGAACGATTAACGCATAGTATGTTATCCACCGCCAATGAACTTTCTTTTTTGTGATTCCATGATACAAATGAAGCATTGAGTTGTAGTATGTTATCCATCACAAAGGAGAGACTAAGTTATGTGATCCTTCCAAGTTAGCTTTGTTTCCTGTTATAGCGAGAATAACAAGTTATAAAGAAACTTAGAAAGACAGGTGAGGGCACTCCCCAGTACATAGGTTTTCATATCGTAACCTTTTAAATATTTAAAATCTTTTGCAAAATTTACTCTGTTCTTTCCTTTAGTTTTATCCATTTATCCACTTGCCCAGGACAAAAGTTTCTTGTAGATGCTTGAAATTATCTATGAGATCTTTCAGCCACTCATACTTGATGCCGTTGTAGGTTAATCTTTACTCTTGATACTAACCTCTCATGGACACTTTCTTCATGTTAATATTGTTATATCGTCATTTATTTGCTTATGATAGTAAGGGGTCATTTCTGTGACGGATAAAAATAATTAGTCATGGAATAAAAAAATAATCTAGGGATAGAATTTTAGTGTCTTGTTTGGTTGCCAAGTTTGGGATAACTTATTCCACCATGTATATGGGATAACTTATCGCAGGATAGCTAATCACATCATAATTAATCTAGAATAACTTGTTCCCAACCAAACGATCCCTTAACAGTCTTGTCCTCTTTAGCCTTAGTTCATAGTTCTTGCCGTATAGGTGATTAACAAGCATTACACGCTACGACTTAAAAAGCTTGATTGTTACCTCCATTTGAGGGTTTTTACTGGCTTTCATTTGACACTTCTCAGTTCTCATCATGTTTATTTTTTCGTCCACCTCTTCCTATGCTTGTTTCAGAAGTGACTACTAGCCTACCATTCCTACAGTCTGTTCTTGTCAGCTTTCACGTACGTGTTTCCTCTTCCTACAACTCACGACGTACCCTGCTTTCAATGCCCTCCAACTGAATTTGCTCATTTTGACAAGTTAGAGTTTGAGTTACCCTCGATGGGTGTATAGGCTGTGATACCTGTAGTAGTGGGGGTAGAACTCAAAGTAGACATTACGACAAGTGTCTTTCCAATTGACACTTCTCGTAATGTCTATTTTCTATCAAGGAGGGGGCACCCTTCAAGTAGAAAACCCGAACCACTTGACTTGACCCCCCTTCATACTAAAGACATTTGACATCTTTGTCCTTTTAGCCATGATTATCGATTTAATTCTTCTCTCCTCTCCCTCCCCTAAGTTAATTTTCTTTCGTTTTGGCATTTCCATCGAAACTAAGTTCGAAACAATCTAACTTTTTTTTCTTCTTCTTCTGTGTGCAGGATATAGAACAACTTCTTAATTATATTGGAGGCAGAAGTATAGGGCCAAGACATGTACTAGCTAATTTGAAAGAGCTTCTTAGAATAATACTTTCTCCAGAATATATAGACACATCATTATGAGATTTATGTAAATGTAGATCATTGTTATTTTTTTTTTATACAGGTGCTAAATTTTCACTTAAAGCACCTTCTCTTCACACACTTTTGTCTATTTATTTAAAAAATAATAATTTATTATTCACATATAATTCAAGTTTTAATGATGGTTAATACATTTATCATATATTTTAATACACTTATAATACAGTGTGCAAATTTTTACCAAATAAACATAATATATTTCAAGAAAACAATTATAATTCATATAAATTGCACACATAATTTACTTTTAATACGAATTGCAGATTTAACATAGTATTGCTATAAATAGTAATAAATAAAAAATATCGCTAAAATCTGTAATTATTTATTAAAATGTACCAATTTATGTAATTTTTCCTTGATGAATGTCATACAAGAGAACGATTCTATAGGAAGCCATGACAATATTTCAATAATTCTCTCTCTTTTAGGGAAGGGTAGATGACTAAAATAATTAAATTAAATTAAATTAAATCATTGTCGAAAATAAATAAAGTGAAAATTAAAATTATCAGAAAGAGGTTAATCTGTTTCCTTCTAAAACTCTACTTTAAAAATATAAAAAATTATAGGAGTATTCGTATTTGAGTTATTAGTATATATATGGTTGAAAATATTTATTTTTTTGACATAAACCCTACCCTAACAATAGTCGTTATAATAATGGCAAAAAAAAAATCAAAGTTTGATGAAGTTACTTGCACTATTCCAACTGATATTCAATATCTCATACTTACAAAGATGCGTTTGATTAAATCTTTGTTACGTTTTAAATCTGTTTGTAAGTCGTGGAATGTTATAATTTCTGATAATAAATTCAAGAAAATTCATCACGATGAATCCAAAGCATCGAGACGTGAAAAATTATTGTTACTCAACCATAGTACTAATGAATTTGGGTTTCGAGAGTTGGAAACTTCACAAATATATATAATTGCAAAGGGAATTTTTCATCCAGAAAGATTTCGAAAATCTATAGTTTTGTGTTGGTGTGATGGTTTGGTTCTTCTAAAAAACCTCAATACAACTTATATTTTGTGGAATCCGTCTACGAGAGAATATAAAACTCTTGCATGCCCTTATTTAAATAACTATAACGGTTTAATTATTTATGGAATTTTTTATGATTCTAATGTCGATGATTACAAGATTATATTAATTTGTGAGTCGAGTTATGCTATGTATTATTTGAAGAATGATTGTTGGACGAAGAGTTCAATTAGTCAAGTAATACGTCTACAACATGATTGTAACTTAAGTGATGGAATTAGTATTGGAGTTTGTGTATATTGGATATACTACAATCTTTATGAAGAAAATCCTAAAATTATATATTTTGACGGAAAGTCAGATGAACTTAAAGAACTTCCGATACCAGTTTTTTTTGAAAGGGAAAACTACGTTTTTGGTTTGGCGACTAGTATAAAAGATTGTCTTAGTTTATATGGCGGCAATTGGCAGAGTCATATATTGAAAATATGGATTATGGAACAAGATGGATGGAAATTGTTGACGAAAATATGCAACTTGCCTAGTATTTGCAAAACATTTATAAAAGATACAAAACTATTGTGTTGTACGAAAAATGGTGAATTTGTCTTTGAAGAATGTATAGCTTCATGTTTCTTTAAATATGATCCTAGACAACAATTGCTTACGAAATCTCAAATATCAAAGAATAAGAAATTTCGCGTTATTTCAACTTGTTTGGATAGTTTATATTTTCCGAGTCTCAAAGTAGAAAGATAGAGAAAAATAGAGGCAAATGTACTCTGGCTCTGAGCCTTGCTTTGTTTAGATGATTAATCTACAATTTGTACTATCTGTGTTAGTCTATATGATTCATATTGTTAATTTAAATATAATATTTGTTTAGATTGTTATTTAACTTTTATTGTATCGTACATGTAATCCTTATGTAGTAATTGATTTGGTTTCGCGTCTATTACCTTATTACCAAATGTACTATTGTTTATTACTCGATAATTTTGCTCCATCTTCTGTTCAAGTGCGTATTTAATCGAGTTTTTGAGATGGATAAAATTCTATTAAAAACGTTGCTCATGAAGATATTTTGCCCCCAAAAAAAATAAATTATAATAATATTCTTACAAAGTTTTTTTTTTTACTTTCCTTATTTTTCTCCACTCAAATAATATACTTCTAATCAAGTTAACTTTTCAAATCAAAATTTTCCTTTTTAAGTTAATGAAATAATTTCAGAAATCTCGCTCCAGATTTAGGTTCGTAACACAAATTCTCCCAATATAAATCTTGGAATTTCCATATTTACGAACAACCTCACTTTCCATTATTTTATGTGTGCTAATAATTAATAATAGTACAAAAGTGTGATTTTTTAATATCATAATTTTGGCTATACGTAAGTGATCGAATAAAAAAAACAATATATCGAAGTAGTTTTGATAATTCAATAGTCTAATTATTTCATTGTATCCTAAAGAAAATTTTATGGTTTTGTTTGTTATACATTTGGTGTCTTCTAGTTTCCAAGTTCCTAATTAATATCGCATCGATCGCGATCGAATTTGATATCGCCATCATATGAATTGTAAATTTAATTAATGATTCGATAGGAAGCCACGAGAATATTTCAATAATTATTTTTTGGGAAAGGGTAGAATTTTTTATGGTATGTTTCATCTTGACAAGCTAATGACTAAAATAAAGTTTTTCTTTTACTAAAAAAATAATAAAGAGAGGTGAGTTTGTTTCCTTCTAAAACTCTTATTAATAAAATAAAATAAAATTATTGTCGAAAATAAATAAAGTGAAAATAAAGATTAAATAAATAAAAATATAGGAGCATTAGTATTTGAGTTAGTATATATATATATATATGGTTAAATAATATATTTGGACGTAAACCCTAATGGCAAAAAATAAATTAGAATTTGATGAAGTTACTTGCATTGTTCCAACAGATATCCTATATCTCATACTTATCAAGGTATCTATCATTAAATCTTTGTTACGTTTTAATTCTGTTTGTAAGTCGTGGAATGTTATAATCTCTGATAATGAATTCAAGAAAGTTCACCGTGATGAATCCAAAGCATTGAGACGTGAAAAGTTATTGTTACTCAATCATAGTACTAATGAATTTGGATTTCGAGAGTTAGAAAATTCACAATTAGATATAATTGCAAAGGAAATTTTTCTTCCAAGAAATTTTCGAAAAGCTAAAGTCTTGTGTTCGTGTGATGGTTTGTTTCTTCTAAAAAACCCTAAGGCCTACAAAACTTATATTTTGTGGAATCCGTCTACTAGAGAATATAAACCTCTTGCATGTCCTTATTTTAACTACAAAGGCAAAGTTCCGAATGCTTGTGGAATTTTTTATGATTCTAGTGTCGATGATTACAGGATTATATTGATTTATAAGTGGAGTTATGGTATGTATTCTTTGAAGAATGATTGTTGGACGAAGAAAACAAGTTCAATTAGTTATCATGTACTAAATGGTTGTTCCTTGAATGAAGGAATTAGTATTGGAAGTTGTGTATATTGGACCTACACATTCACCAACAATATTGGAGAAAGTAATTCCACGATCATATATTTTGACGGGAAGTCAGATGAACTAAAAGGGCTTTCACAACGACTAGATTTTATAAAGGATAATGGATTTTTTGGTTTGACAACTATTTTGAACGATTGTCTTGGTTTATATGGCGGCAATGAGCATAGTCTAGAATTGGAAGTATGGATTATGGAACAAGATGGATGGAAATTGTTAACGAAAGTATGCAATTTGCCCACTATTTGCAAAACATTTATAATCGATACAACCCTATTGTGTTGCACGAAAAATGGTGAATTTATCTTTCAAGAATGGATAGCTTCACGACTCTTTGTATATGATCCTAGACAACAATTGCTTACGGAATATCCAATATCAAATAATAGGAATCTTCGCGTTATTTCAACATGTTTGGATAGTTTATATTTTCCGAGTCTCAAAGTCGAGAAGACAAGAAAGAGAAAGAGAAAGAGAGTCTCCTACTTGCCTTTTTAGATGATAGGTCCATTTTAAAAAAAATATGATAGCCTATATTGTATCCTTGTTATAGAGCTACCAGTTAAATCTTTGTTTCGTTTTCGATTAGTTACAAAATTGGACATATGGATTAGAAACTGTAAATTAAATGGTTAATGATTTAATCTTTAATTATATGATTCGTATTGTTGAACTAAATATATATTTGTTTTGGTTTAATATAAGGCTAATACTTTGGAGATTTCACGCAATTCATAAATCTTTTCTTTTTTCTTTCGTAAACATTAAGGTGAAATTTTAAATAGCCAATCAATCGAACTACTAAATTTGCCCATTAATTTTGCTAGTTTTTAAGTTGTAATACTTTATTGCTAGTGTTTAATCATCCTTAATTTGTTCATGTGAGCGTTTGGTCAAGCCTCTAGATATAGAAAAAATTATGCTAAAATCGTCACCTAAAGAATAAATTCTACAATATGTGAATTTAAATTCAAAAATTATGTGAATAAATTCTACAATATGCGAATTTAAATTTAAAAATTTATTAGAACCGTTACCAAAAGAATAAATTCTACAATATACGAATTTAAATTTAAAAATTATGTTAGAACCGTCACCTAAAGAAAAAATTCCGCAATATGCGGATCACCAGTTATGCTTATTTTTTCAATACACTTTATCCATCTATTACCCAACCCCATTATTTTAATCAACAAACCTTATAATAAATCTAATCTTTCTTTTACTAAAAAAAAGGAGATTTTGTTTCCTTCTAAAACTCTTTCTTTTAAAAATAAAATAAAATTGTTATCGAAAATATAATTAAATATATAAAATATAGGAAAAGTAGTATTCGAGTTTGTATATATATATAGTTAAAAAAATATATTTTTGGACGTAAACCCTAATGGCAAAAAATAAATTAGATTTTGATGAAGTTACTTGCATTGTTCCAACAGATATTCAATATCTCATACTTATGAAGGTACCAATAGTTAAATCTTTGTTACGTTTTAAATCTGTTTCTAAGTCGTGGAATATTATAATCTCTGATAACAAATTTAAGAAAATTCATCACGATGAATCGAAAGCATTGGGACGTGAAAAGTTATTGTTACTCAAATATAGTACTAATGAATTTATGTTTCGAGAGTTGGAAACTTCACAATTAGATATAATAATTGCAAAGGGAATTTTTCTTCCTAAAAGATTTCGAAAAGCTATATTTTTTTGTTCGTGTGATGGTTTGGTGGTTCTAAAATTCCTTTATAAAACTTATGTTTTGTGGAATCCGTCTACGAGAGAATACAACACTCTTACATGTCCTTATTTTAGCTTAAATGACAAAGTTCCAAATGCTTGTGGGATTTATCATGATTCTAGTGTCGATGATTACAAGATTATATTAATTTATAAGTCGAGTTATGCTACGTATTCTTTGAAGAATGATTGTTGGACGAAGAGTTCAATTAGTCAAGCAGTACGTGTACTACATGATTTTTACTTGTGGGGTGGAATTAGCATTCGAGGTTGTATATATTGGATGTACTACGACGATCTTAATGAAAGTGATTTTACAATTATATATTTTGACGGGAAGTCAGATGAACTTATTAAAGAGCTCCCAATACCCTTTTTTGCAAGGGAAAACGACTTTTTTGGTTTGATTAGTCGTATAAAAGATTGTCTTTGTTTATATGGTGGAAATCGCCAGAGTTTGGTATTGCAAATATGGATTATGGAACGAGATGGATGGAAATTGTTAACGAAAATATGCAACTTACCCACTATTTGCAAAACATTTATAAAAGATAGAGAGCTATTTTGTTGCACGAAAAATGGTGAATATGTCTTTAAAGACTGGATAACTGCACGACTCTTTATATATGATCCAAGACAACAATTGCTTACGGAATCTCAAATATCAAATTGGAATCTTCGTGTTATTTCAACTTGTTTGGATAGTTTATATTTTCCGGTCTCAAAAGAACGAAAAAGATAGAGAAAAAGAGAGGCAACTACCTGTTAAATCTTTGTTTCGTTTTCAATATATTTGGATAGTTTATATTTATTTTTATTTTATTTATCGAGTTTCTAAATGATGAAAAGGGCATTGCAGAGTACTCTGGTTCTGAGCCTGCTCTGTTTAGATGATTAATCAAACTATTTGTGTTAGTCTGATATGATTCGTATTGTTAATTTAAATATAATATTTATTTCGTTTGTTACTTAATTATTATTGTATCGTAAAAGTAATCCTTATGTAACGATTGATTTTGTTCGCGTATATTACCTTATTACTAACTGTACTATTGATATTTGATTTTTGGAATCCATCTACTAGAGAGTATCATAATGATCTGTATTCTCGACATGTGTGCGCTTATGGATTGTGCTATCATTCTGGTGTCGGTGATTACAAGGTTATATTAATCTACGAATAATTTTATATCGTCTACTCTTTAAATATTTTTATTACCATCCCATAGCAACGCTTCAATATGTTTGGATACAGTGGCGGATCATTTTTATTACCATCCCATAGCAACGCTTCAATATGTTTGGATACAGTGGCGGATCTAGGATTTTCGTTCAGGAGGTTCGAAAAATAAAAATGTTGTTGATGGGATTCAAACTTGAGGTATGCAGCTTAATATTTATGGGTCTTACCATTGAGCCATCTATTTTTAATTGTATTGAGGGGGTTCAAAATATATAAATCTATAAAAATACAGAAAATTTACTTTATATATATCGTATATTTTTTTGCCGAGGGTTCGGGTGAACACCCTGGACCCAATGTGGGTCCGCCCCTATTTGGATAGTTTATATTCTTCGTGTCTCAAGCACAAGAGGAAGAGACTATTGTCTAAATACATTAAGGAAAGTTTGATATGATATTTAATTTATTGAAGTATAGTATGGTCGTTTGCAATTACTATGAGTTGGGGTCGATCCAACAGAGAGTGGAGAGTAAACACGTGTGTTAGATTGTGTGTAAAAGGTCATTGAGTGTGAGTTTTCGTCATAAATTGACTAGTTTTACGATTTATATCTCGAGTCTTGCCAATTTTTCTATCTTTGCCCATTTCTTTGATTGATTCACTAGGGTGCAACTTGACCTTTATTACAACACAAAATAGATTTTTGTATAACATTAGAAGAGGAACTTCACCTTAATTAGGTGTCAGATGAGCGAGCTGAACTGAAATTTGGAAGCATAAAAAAAAGGTCGAATTGAAATTTGGATGCATAAAAATAGGTCGAGTCAATAAATGAGTCCCTTCAACTTTGACAAATCGTGTTTTCATGAGCTAATTTTCGACAATCTTAATCATTGGACACTTCTCTGTTCCTTTTAATCTGTATTTTACTAAAAATACTATTCCATATTATTAAAGACTTATAGTTCTTCAGTTTTAAAATGCTTGTCGTGTTTTACATTTACACGTTCCTTAAGAAAATACTAACAAGATTTTACTTGATCTCAACTGACAGTTTACTAAAACTCCATCTCTTCCTCATTGTGTCTCGTTGACACCTCATGTTGATGTGACACATAAATTTTGAACGTATTTATAAGTTAAGCATTCAATTATCAGCAGTGAAAACGATTTGAGGTGTGTCTGGTAAATAATCTAATTGGAGTGTTTACTTGTCCGTTGCGTCAAAGCTCAAGTGTCCTATGTATTATGCCATTAAAATATAATTTATTCATTGAATATTTATTCAATTTATATGTCATAATTGAGGTGTTTACAGGTTTCCACAATAGTTATTACTAAGGGTAAAATAAAAAATATATAGTAATTAATATCGTCTTAAACTTCTAAAATAACAAGTATTCCTTACTAATATAATTTTTAGCAAGGATAACCAATATTTGAGACGTGGACTACTAGGTATAAAATAATATACAAATTGGTGTATTAAATTATACATAGATTATATACAAGGCAAACATTAAATAAATTAATATAAAATTTTATTAATAATTAACGTATCAACATGAGTTGTGATATAGTAACAAAATTGTATTTGTCTTTCCTAATACAAATCGAAAAAAGGATTAAAAACCCTATTAATTTGTCCTTATTTATGGAAGTTACTTCTCTATATAATTAAATATAAATTCATCACATTATTATAATATATGAAATAAATAATAACAATGTCGAAGGCAAAATTACGAAAGACTATGTATGAAAACGATACATGTGTTATTCCACATGATATCCTTTTCGACGTCCTTATTAAGGTACCTGTTCCATCTTTGTTACGTTTTAAATCTGTTTCTAAGTCATGGAATGCTATAATCTCTGACAATAATATGTTCGCAAAAGCTCAACGCGATCAATCCAAAGCGTTGGGCCGTCAAAAAATTATGTTACAAAGAGCAATGGGTGAATTTGAATTTATACACTTGGAAAATCGTATCGTAGAAAAAATAAATTTTCCTATAAAGAAATTCCAACGTGCTCGTATTTTGTGCTCATATGATGGTTTGATACTATTAAAGAAACCTAAGGCATACAAGAAGTTTGTTTTATGGAATCCATCGTCTAGACAACATCGTATTATTGAGTGTCCATATAATAAACTTTATAGCTACAACCTTCCTCATGCTTGCGGGTTGTGTTATGATTCTGACACCGATGATTATAAGGTTATATTGATTTATAGTATGTTTTACGTTGTCTATTCTACGAGTAAAGGTTCTTGGTCAATGATGAAAATAAATCTCCCTATACTAGTGCAAAATCTCTCTAGTTTGGTACTACAACCTAATTTAAGGTTATTTTTGTGCGTTGGGGGAATTTGCGTGGAAGGACGTGTATATTGGTCTTTGAAAAATAAAATCGAGACTTTTGTACGTAAAACTTTTACAATTATATACTTTGACATGAAGTCAGATGAGCTGAAGGATCTTCCAGCACCGTTATTTGTGCAAGAAGATGAGTTGTTTCATTTGTCTAGTTTGAACTATTGCCTTTGTTTATATGGTGAAAAACGCGCTACTCATGAATTGAACGTATGGATCATGGAACAAGATGATTGGAAATTGTTATTGAGAATCAATAAGTCGATAACTTATTATATCAATTGTTTGAAGGTATTGTGTTGCACGAAGAATGGTAAATTTATCTTTGATGGACCAAGTTATAACGAGTTTTCCATCTACGATCCTAAAACACAACAATTCGTTACAACAACTTATATATCGAATCATACCAAGCATGTGTTTCGTTATGGAACTCAAACATGTTTGGATAGCTTATATTTTCCTAGTAATGTAATGCACAAGAAGAAATAACTCAAACATATACATTGATATACGTTTTTTTTCTTCAAAAGTTTGTAATATTTCTTATGGTTATAAGTTATTTATGTATCTTCCTTATCATATTATTGTCGGATAACATTCCATGATTTAGAAACAGATTAAAAACATAACAAAGATTTAATCGGGAGCCTAATAGTGATGGGAAAGGGAAAGAGGATATCATAGGATTTCATTGTTGTATCTTGTTAGAGGCAAGGGAAAAAAAAGAGTGTATTAATAAAGAATATTCTAATCTACGAGAATATATATATATATTTAAAGAATAAAAAAATGTTAATTTACTTTAATGAGGAAAAGGCAAAAAGAATTAAAAAATATCAAAAGTATACATTTTTAGAGATAAAATAGAATTCAAGACCTATTAGTATAACTTTTTATGTTTCTTGCTCCCAAAGTATACATTTAAAAAAAATTATTTGCACCATAATATATTCTACAACTCGTGTTGTAAGTGCTCCTAAAACTTACGACGATGATAAAAACTTTAGAACTATTCATTATATGCATATTTCTTATCGATAACTATATTTATCGTTGTAATGTCAATCTGAGTCACCATCAAAGACGTTGAACCATGTTTAACAACATAAAAATCAACCATATATCAATTACCATGTTAATTAAATGAAATGACAAATGTAACAAACACTAAAAAAATTATTATTCCTTTGATACTACTATTTACATTAGAAGTTAATACATTATTACACAAAAGCAGTAAAACCCTTTTAGGGTTCTTACATTAGGTTTCGATAGGAAAATAGAAACTCTCCGAACATATTGAAATTATATTATGTTTTGAATCTTCGGATATACTATCATGTTTTGAATTTTTGAATATACAAACTGTCTGAATGAATTCATGTCGTCTAGGATCATACATAACAAGACGTTCAAGACTCCTTATATGAAAGAGAATTTCACCATTTCTTGTGCAATTCAAAAGTACAACATTGCTTATCGATCGATCACAACGATACGAATTGTTACGATTAATTTTCATTAATAGACTCCATCCACCTTGTTTCATTATCCAAATATCCAATCCAAATGTGATGTCACCATACAAACCACCATATAAACCAACTCGACCGTTCAAAGAAGTCAAACGAAATAATTGATATGCACTTATAAAGTATGGTTTTGCAAATTCTTTCACTTCGTCTGACTTAACATCAAAATATATAATCGTAGAATATATATTTACAAAATGGTGAAGAATTTCCGAACTACTAAAAGACCAAAACACCCCACCAACAACACTAATCCCAATACTGCACTCCAATGACTTTGGATAGAGTGTAACTCCATTAACAACTTCTTCTATTCTTTTACTAACCTCATTTGTTTTCTTTATCCATTTATTCCTCTTTACATAATGTACCACGTAAAAAGATGTATAAATCAATATAATCTTGTATTCATCGTCACCAGAATCGTAACACAATCCACAACCATGTAGAGTCATTCCTTTCGAATATGGACATACAAAACTACGATATTCATTCGTATAAGAATTCCATAAAACGTATTCGTTATCATCGATACATGTCTTCATTAGTACTAAACTATCACACGAGCCCATGACGATAGGATTTTGAATCCTCTTTAGAGGGAACTTTTGTTTTCCCATTACAATTTGGGGATTTTTCGAATCTCTAAACTCGAATACACCATCATTCGTTTGAACCAATAAGAACTTTGTGGTACTCGATGCTTTGGATTGATCAACGTGAATTTTCCTGAACTCTTTGTCGATATTATAGCATTCCATAACTTAGAAACAGATCGAAAACGTAACAAAGATTTAACTGAAAGCCTAACGATAATGGGAAATAGGATATCATAGGCTTCCATGACATTTTTTATTTGTGAGAAAAAAAAAGGTTGGTATTAGGTTTGATTTTATGTAAATTATAAATGAAAAAACGTACGTGTTTTATTTCAATGTAAAAAAGAAAAGGAAAAGGTTTTGTGTAGGTTTGTATTTAGTGCTCCAAAAGGGGAAAAAATAAATAATCTAAGGTAAATTAGTTAATGCAAAAAAGGAAATTATTATTGTGATATAAAATAAAATTACTTGTTTATTTTAATAAATCAAGATGGGTTTAATATGTTTTTTCTTTTAATAGAATCGTATGAATTTAGAAACTCGAAACTCAAATACACCATCTTTTCTTTGAACCAATAAGAACTATTTGAGACTCGATATTTTGGATTGATCAATGTGATTCTTTTGAATTCTTTGTGAGATATTATAGTATTCCATGAATTGGAAACAGATTGAAAACGTAATAAAAATTTAACTAAAAGTCTAATAAACATGGGAAATAGAGTATCATAAGCTTCCATTGTGTGTTTTTTTAGAGAAAAAGAGGGTTTGTATTAGGTTTGTTTTAATGTAAATTATAAATAAAGAAACATAATTTAGTTTAATGAAAAAAAAAAAAGGAAAGAAAAAGCATCGTGTAGGTTAGTGCATTTAGTACTCCTAAAGGAATAAAATTCGTATAGGTTAATTAATATAAAAAAGGAAATTATTATTGTGAGGAAAAAAAATATTGAGTCCCAAAAAATAATTGATTCATGGCTTAAATAAATTAATTATAAGTGGAAAACAATTTGAGGAAAAATATGAAACTAAATTAATTAACAATTAGTACTAGTGACAAAAATATTTTTGTCACTCTTTGTAAATATCCTTAAAGAAAATTTTATCATTTTTAATGCAGTCCGATTGATCGCAAAAGTATTTGTTTGAACCAGTAAAAACTACTTGGGACTTGACGATTTAGATTGATCAATGCAATTTTTTCTGAATTTCTTACCAGACATTATAATATTTTATGATTTAGAAACAACTTAAACGCATAATAAAGATTTAATTGAAAACCTAATGATGATGGAAAATAGGATATCATAAGCTTCCATGATAATTTTTTTTTTTTTAGGACAAAATGGTATTAATTTTTTTTAATGTAAATTATAAATAATGAAATGTGTTTTACTTCAATGTAAAAAAAAAATGTAAGGAAAAATAATCGTGTAGGGCTGTTCTTAGTACTTCTAAAGGAAAACAAATTCGTATAGGTTAATAATTAATATAAAAAAGGAAATTATTATTGTGAGGAAAAAATGTTGATTATTGGCTTAAATAATATAAGTGGAAAACAATTTGAGGAAAAATATGAAACTAAATTTATAAGAAAAGCTTTTAAAGAATATTTAGTCAGATAATAAAACATTATCGTAAATAAAAAGTTATTGAGATCGTGAATTAGGTTAAAATATTAGTAGGTAACTATTGTTAACCCTCTTTATGTACGAGAGTATGGGCTAGCCTCATCCTTTCCTCTTCTCACTATTATTGCTAGAATTATTTAGTAATTTGGTAAATCGTCCGTGCTTTGTGCGGTGGTGAACTACGTCAATTATCTATTTTTGAACATTTGATAATATACGTATTTTCGAGAGGGCACAACCTATGATAAACTTTTAAAAATATTTTATCCAAAGAAGATACGAAATATTTTTTAATCTTTAAACGAAAAAAAATTGATCTAATTTTGTTATTAATTCTTCATTTTACTGTAGTTGTTCATCATCGAAGTCTTTCGAAAATATATGTAATTGTTTCATTTTCTATATTTGTATTTTCGAAAGGTGGTACAAACATTTTACTCATCAACTGCGAGAGTTTTTCTCCTATTCAAGGCCTCTACATACAAAATCAAAATATTATACATGTTATATAATTAGATGTGTACTTGATAAGTTTATTAAAATATAAAAACACATCTCTTGAATTTCAATGAAATAACGTATGTCGCTCAAATAATTTGAATTAAATGATGTCTTGAAAAGTCTCTTATTCAAAGTGATACGCAGTCAGTGACACTACTTTGTTAGACAAAAGACATATTTTTTTGTTTATGTTTCAGTCAATATGGTTAAAAAAACTTTATTTTAGGGGACTTTTAATCTAAAGTTTATAAGGAGATAATTATTTTTTTAATATTTGATTAATATAGATTCATCCTACTTTGAGGGGTAATTTATTGACTCTCATCCAACATTTGAATCCTAGATGTTTGATTAAGGTTGAGTACACAATACTTACTATTCGACTACATTTTTTTATTTTTTTGGATGTAACTAATTGATTGAATATCTCGATAAAATAAAAAGTAGAATAATAAAACTCTAAGGTACTGTGGAATCACTAACTTTTAAACACTCAAACTCTAACTTTATTTACATTATCAATTTAATACTCTTCGAGTTTTAATTTACATGATACTCTTTTATTTTAATTCATATTATTTTATTTTTTATTACACATCTTTTTAAAAAATATTAATTAACAGATATAATTGACTATTCCACTCTTATTTCTGTCTTAAAATATAGTTTATTCTTTGAATATTTAGTCTATTTTCATATCATAGTTAAAGTGTTTATAATCTTGAAGAATAATTAAGTTAGAACATTTTATTTACTCTTAATGACGTAATTTATTTTTATTTTTGATTATTAATTTAAAAAAAATATGCATTTCATTTTTAAATTATGTATTAGTCAAACACTTCATAAATTGAAGTATATCATATATATTTTTTTGGCACAATAAGACAACAGAACCATAAATTGTTATAATATTTTAAATCATTTCATTTATTATTTTTTTCCTTTTCATCTCCTATATAAACTGATATAATATTCTCATTTTCTTCAATAAAACATAACAAAAAATGTCAGAAAATAATTTTGATATCCAAGTTCAATCTCAGGTTCATTATTTCACTCTTTCTAATATAATTTTTTTATTAAATTTTTTATGTTCCTAATCTTAATTTATTTATTTATTTATAGGATGGATCAATTACGATTTTAAGTGTATCGCCCGATACGGTTATGAGGAGGGTTTTCCTAACATACTGTAGGAAAAAACTAATAGACTGGAAATTAGTTCGATTTGTCTTGGATGGAAAACGTATTTCACCAGCAAAGACTATTAATGAAGTAAGATTTTAATTTACATATAACTTAAATCAAATTTATCGTTAATTTAAAATTATATAATTTTTTTAATTTGTTTTTCGTGTTTCTATTTTTATGAAGCTTGGATTAAAAGATGGTGATAAGATCGATGCTATGTTTTCTCAAAATGGAGGAGGATTAGCAAACTAAATGTTAAAGAACAACATATCACACATGAATATGTTGCACTTTTTTTTTAATTTATGCTTTTTTATTAGAATTTTAATTTCGAAGATATGTAATTTTGTTTTATTACTAAACATAACTTGGATGTCATGTGTCCAAAGTTGATCATGCAAACATAATCTTAAATTTGTATGGGAATTTAAGATGGTTAATAAAATCGTATTTTCTCTATTTTAGATATCAAATTTTGATTAGGGGATGCACGATTTTAGTTTTACGTTATTATAAATATAAAAACGATCAAATATATTTTTAAACTAGTCAAAATGAATTAATTATATTTTCTGTTACGTGTTTGGCTCAAAAATATTGACTAACTAACAAAAATAAAAAAAATTATTTTATGCATTGAACTGTTTTTTTTTATCTTAGTTAATCAATGGAATGATATAGCTATTTTTTTTACTTATCCTGAACAAAATCTTAACTTAGATTATGTGTCTTAACTTTAATTATGTGATGATAATATCTTTTCTTTATTGGGGGCTTTAATTTTTTTAAAAATATATTGGATGTATAATTGCATTTTTGCTTTATTATAAAATAGTATATTTTTTTATTAAAAAAGAAAAAAGAAAGCAAACCTGAATTAAATTACTTTATAGTGTGTGATCAGGGAAGGAGTTATGTAGGGTGGAATGTTCATTTGAACCCTTTTAGTCAGAAAATTACAATATGTATACATGGTTTAAATATATTGAATTTCCTTTAGCTTTCTCGAATGTTTACTTCTTTATATTTTAAATATCTTAGTGAAAATTCCGATGCCATCATTGTGTGTGGTAACTATTTTGCGAAAGACGTATTCGTTTTCTAAACAATTTTTTTTAAAAGCCAATGTGCACTAGATTAACTATAACTAACGTTTTTCAGCTTGTTGTTATATATATATATGAGCATTATATGTATACTTTCTTATGATTGATCTATGTAAAAGATATATTTTTTCTTATGAGCTTCGCTTACTTAACCGGAGATTATAAATAAATGTTGAATATCTTAATGTATAAACATATTTTCTTGAAAATAGTCCTTTCAGACTGTGACCGTTTATTCTATAAGAAATTTAAACATAATTATAGCACTATGTTTTTACACTGGAAAATGCATCAATGGAGACTTGTAGTCAAAGGCAATGATGGAATTTTTCTGGTAGTGGAAGACAAATGTCTCCAATGGAATTTTTCAAGAATCATTTTTTTCTTCATTGCCCTCCTCTCTACTTCACCCCTTTTTACACTCTACCTATATATATATATATATACACACATTCATGTTTCTTGTTAGAATTTTATTTTTGGACGTCGGATTAAGATGGAAGATTAGTAGGTATCAGAGTATTGTTTCGCTTTATCTTTCCGTAGTCGTAATATTTCTCTTGTAGTTTCTTGCACTTAGATTTGTCATGCCCTTTTCACAATAATGTTGTCTTTTCATTTATGTTATTTCCTTTAATGACTTGCTTTGATGTATTTTTTGTTTAGTCGAGGATTTATTGAAAATTAAACAACATGTCTATAAGGTAGGACAAGGTCTGCGTATATTCTATCATTTTCAGACCGTACTTTGTGGGGTTATATTACACAGGGTATGTCGTTGTTGTATATTTTTGGTTTAATTTTGCTAATGTGTTTGGGATAGAGTGGAAAAATTGATTCAGAATAGTATGTTTTGATGTTGATTCTTTTAAGATTTTACCTGAGTATTTGGAACTTGGATTCAGTTAATTTCAAGACAATGAGATCACTTGCTCACTTACGATTTGAATATGGAAGAACATAACCTTTTTTTTCCAGATCTTGTAAGTGTAAAAATGAACAAACTAGGTCTCGCGTCTAACTCAATCACAAAAGTTAGCTCATCAGACGAGGGGTATCGAAAACAGTACATGTCTGTCATGTTTGTACTAACAGCAACATATCAATGCTTATGATATACAAACAGAAACAGAATTTCTATTGTTAACTATGAATTCTATATTTGTTTTTCAAGGCTCAGCTCAGCCATGTGTAGTACTGAAGTTATTATCAAACAAAGTTGGAAGCTTACTGTGTTTTTGGAATGCACCGAAAAAGTACAGGAGATTGGATACTAAGCTTGAAACAAAAATGGTGGAGCTTAAGAGAAGTTCATTAGGGGAAAGCAAATTCAGGTCAATCAATGGCATAATCTTGAAATTTCCTCATTTTAAAGAGGGGTTGAAGGAGATAAAAGACGTGTTTGAACAGTTCGGTTAGTAGCTTCTGTATATGCTAAGATTTTGAGTTTTTTCGTTACATTTTTACTTGATCAGTGGATTTATATGTTTTCTGTGTTTGGTTCTGTTTGCTAAGATGAAGATTCGAATGGGACTATTGATCGTGATGAACTAAAGAAATGTGTAAAGAAGCTGCATTTTCATGTTAAAGATGAGGAAGTTAATGATCTTTTCGACTCTTGTGATGTGGATGATAATGAAGGGATTCAATTCAATGAGTTCATTGTTCTTCTGTGTCTTCTTTATCTATTGACAGATTCATCGTATTCCTCTGTAAGTAGACATAGTATTGCTCCTGTAGTTTCTTGTTTTGCTGTAGTTTTTGTTCTGTTACTATCTCTTGTTTTTGTTCTGTTACTATCTGTTGAAAGAGGTCTATCGGGAACAGCCTCTCTACCTTTAAGGTAGGGGTAAGGTTTATGTACAGACTGTCTGTTGTTGATGGTGTGAAGTTATATTGATTAGGATCTCGTTTATTTCAGACCTCGAAGATCGGTTCACCAGAGCTAGAAGCAACATTCAACACAATAGTTGAGGCATTCTTGTTTCTTGACAAAAATGGTGATGGGAAACTGCACAAGAAAGATGTCCTCAAGGCATTAAACGATGAATGTCCTTGCGAGAAATCCCCTTCTCATGTCACTCGTACTCGATTCAGTACTGTCTTTTTCACCTTCTCAATTGTCTTGAGTTCATATTAACTAGCTGTGATAACTTCTAACATGACGATGATCTGGTTTTGAAAATTGCAGGAGAAATGGACTGGAACAGGAGTGGTAAGGTCAGTTTCAGGCAGTTTCTTTTCGCGTTTCTTGATTGGGTTGGTTTAGACACAGACGATGAGAATCATCACACGACTAAAAAGGGAGACTATGCACCTCAACCAAACTAGTGGATTCGGCTGTATGAATCCTCACTCCGTTAAATGAAGTAAGGTCAGACTAGTATTCGTACATATAACATCTGCTCTGAATAAGCTTTCATATGTAAGGTATATTCTGCTATTGTATCCAAAAAAAACTCGATCAATTTCATAAAAACTCGCATATCTGATGCTATCAAAGTTGTCCACACTAAATTACACAAATGTTCTCTGCTGAAGAAACATAGTGATACCATGAATACATAGAAGAACAAACACGTTGAGATATAAAGCTTAATGTTCATTTCTATCTACATGTAACTACTTCACATCTTACGCGATGATCATTGTATACCAAGAGCTTGGATTCTCCTTACGAGGGACAAAGCAGAAGCATTTCTTGTTCTCCATTCTTCCGGGCTCTCCTTCTTTCGTCCATTTTCCATTAACCATTGATCATGTCCATCGAGAATGTTCACTATCTGCCTCATGCTCGGTCTTGATTCAGGATCGTAGCTAGTGCAAGCCATTCCTAATTTGACTAGCCTGATCAGTTCCCTGGTGTTGAAGTTTCCATTCAACCGCCAATCTGCAAGTTGTTCGTATGGCCTTTTCTGCACCTCGAATTCATGAACTCGGTTAACCAACAAAGTCTCAGGCCGGCGGAAATCTACTGCCATCTGACCACTAACTATCTCAAGCAGAACTACACCAAAGCTATAAACATCAGCCATTGTTGTTGCATCACCAGAATCCATATGCTCCGGTGACATGTATCCGAAGATCCCTCTGACTGATTTGTTTTTATCAACCACAACATGATGGCTATGCTCATTTCGCGTCAAGAATTCAGCAAGAGCAAAGCAACCAAGCCTTGGGTTCATATCTGGATCAAGAATGATGGCAGATGATGTGATACATCTGTGTATCACCTGTTCATCCCACTCCTCATGTAGATAGCGAATCGCAGAGGCAAGTGATTTGACAATGTTATACCGATGACGCCATCTTAGGGTACTTGAGGCATTGTCCCTATGATGATTCTGATGGAAAAGGAGGTGACTTAAAAGGCTACTCTGAGAGTAATCATAAATGACAAGCATTTCACCTTGCTCGGTACACCATCCGCGGAGTTGCACCAGGTTTCTGTGGCGTAATCGTCCTAAGTTCTGAAGTTCATTCGAGAACCTCACTCGTAAAGCAGGACAAGTTTTCATTCCTAGCCTTTTCACTAAGACATGCTGGTTGTTCTCAAGAAAACCATGGTAAGCAGTACCAAAGTCAATCTCAGCAACTCTTCTTGAATCCGAAAAATTGTTCGTGGCAGCAATGATCTCCTTGAATGTGATCTCCCTAGCAGTTTCAACCATCAGGAAATTACTCGATTGACGCCTACTACTGCAATTTCCAGACTCATTATTGCTGCTGGTGCTTCCACTTTCAGCACTTAGATACATGGTATCTCCTGTGGCTGTGATGTACATTGTTGAGTTGAAACCAGGCGTCGTGCTCGTGCTGGTTGTGGCAGTAGACCTAGTGGTGATTGTGTTGCTAGTTGTACTATTGCTTGGTGATGACAAAGATATATAAAGAGGATGGGACTTAAAACAAGGAAGATCAGGCAATTTACCATAAATATGACCTGAAAGTGCTTCCACAACCCATTTCATATTAGGCCTTGATTGAGGTTCATGAAGTGTACAAAGAAGGCCAATATGTATTAGCCTCTCCATATCATTAAGCTTGTAAGAACCATCAACAAGTCTGCTGTCACCAGCTTGTAAAGCCATTTTTTCATCAGAAAGTCTCCTGATCCAATCAAGAAGTATGATTTGATCATCCGGGGACGCGAGATCAACAGCGCGTCTTCCTGAAACAATCTCCAGTACAACAATCCCAAAGCTAAACACATCAGATTTTGCAGTGGCACAACCTTTTTTCTGAAAACTTTCAGGAGGTAAGTACCCTATAGTCCCACCTATTCTTGTTGTCTCAGCTAATCTAAACTGCTGATTCTTCATAGAAAGCGTCCTCGGTTGGTACTCGAGTTCATGTTCCAACCACCTAGCTAAACCAAAATCGCCTAGCCGGGCGTTGAAATGGGAATCAAGCATCACATTGCTTGTCTTAACATCTCTATGAATGATCTGAGTCTCCAATTGTTCATGGAGATAAAACAAGGCAGCTGACAAGCCATTAACTATATTCTTTCGACGTTCCCAATCAAGAACAGGGGACCCTGCATTGTCCTGTTTACGAAACAAAACCCGATCAAGGCTACTGTTAGGCATATAATCATACACAAGGAACAACTGATCATCATGAAAACACCATCCCCTTAGCCTCACAAGATTCCGATGGCGGAGATGAGCAACTGCCACTAACTCAGCAGCAAATGTTTTCTCAAATTTCTCCCCTTTTTCAGCTAAACATTTCACAGCTACAACTGTTCCATCACTAGGTAAAACAGCTCTAAAAACTTTCCCAAATCCACCACTTCCTAAAACTTCATCCTCACTAAATCCCTTAGACCCTATAAACAGCTCAGAATAGCTGAAAATCCTTGGATTATGATGATGATTATAATCACCACCACCTTTCTCACCTAGCTGCATACCTTCAGTATCATGAAAAACACCAGAAAATTGTTTTTCCCCAAATTCTTGATGACAACAAGTTACCCATTTGGAATCAAGTAGTTTAGAAAAAGATTCATGAATAAAATCAAGAACTTGACCCCCACAACCCCTTTTGGTTAAAGACTCTTTTTTTTTCTTTGGAACTTGTTTTTCACAATCAACAACTTGTCCTCCATAACCCCTTTTGAAAAAAGACTCATTTTTTCCCTTTAAAACTTGTTTCTCACAATCAAGAACTTCACCCCCACTACCCCTTTTGAAAAAAGACTCATTTTTTCCCTTTGAAACTTGTTTTTCACCATCAAGAACTTCACCCCCACTACCCCTTTTGAAAAAAGACTCATTTTTTCCCTTTGAAACTTGTTTTTCACCATCAAGAACTTCACCCCCACAACCCCTTTTGAAAAAAGACTCATTTTTTCCCTTTGAAACTTGTTTTTCACCATCAAAAACTTGACCCCCACACCCCCTTTTGGATAAAGATTCATTTTTTATCTTTGGAACTTGTTTTTCACCATTAAAAACTTGACCCCCACCCCCCCTTTTGGATAAAGATTCAATCTTTTTCTTTGGATTGTGTGATTCTACTTGTTCATTTTCATGATCAATCTCATCAAGATCATCAGCAGGCAAAACAAAACACAAACGTTTAAGCTCCATGGTTATGGGATCATGAATAGGATAAAGTATACTAACATTTAGTTGGGGAAATGAGAGAGTAGTAGTTGTAATGAAAGAAGAATTCAATGCAAAAAAAAAAGGAGGGGTTTATATGGTTTTATTCAAACAAAATTAGGTTGCAATGGTTTGAAATGTGATACACATGAATTGGCCAACAAAAAAAAAAAAAAAAAAATCCAACCATTTTTTTTTTGTCTTTTTGTGTTTAAAAATGACATGTTTTGTTTTCTGGAAGATGTTACACATTCAATTTCGTCAGCATATGTTCACACTTTTGGTTATGATGATTGATTCTTTCACATTAAAACCGGATTTATCCTGTCGAGAGTTGAATTTCTATATACTGACTGACGTTATAAAATTTGATGTGTATCTAATGACGATAGTCGATATACGATAATGAGTAGCAAGATAAATTTATGTGTAAAGACAATATAAAATTGAGTGTAAATAATGAGTATAACAAGTATCGAGTTTAATTTTTATGTATTGACGTTATACAGTTTGACATTTTTGTCATTCCGATATAAATAATGAGGGCAAACGAAAGTAGGTTTGATGAATATTTTCTACGTCCACTTGTAATTGTTATGACTTTCCTTTTTAGAGTCAAACGATAAAGAACTTTGACTAATATTTTATGATATATTTTTTATCATATTGATATGTAAAATGTTGTAATCTATGGTACTTTCCATATAATTTTAGAATATTAAAAAAAAATTGTTTAAAATATTAAATTAATATAATCTAATTTAACTTTGAATATTAGTCAAATTGACTTTTGAAAAATATAACATGACAATCAAAAATATCATTATAAACATTAAAATATCGAATTAATTTGGTATGGAACTAAAGATTATATCAAAGTTAAAGAGAAAATCTTTGTTTTCCTCTAAATGATAAGTTTGTTTGATCATAATCCATAATAGAAAGCAGCAATATTTATTTGAAAAAATCAAATTCATTTTCCATAACAAAAATATGAAAATATTTTAGAACCCAAAGTGGTATGAAAATATTTTAGAACCCAAAGTGGAAGAAAATATGTTGAAAAAATAAAAACAATAAAGGGTACACGGTTTCTTTGAAATACATGGTATTAAAAGTTTTGATTCCTTGACTTCTTCAATATTAATGGTCTAAGTAATTCTATATTCTAATTTAATTATTGACTCAATATATCAATAATTTCTTAAATTTGAAGTATCATTTTTCTCTCTATGATTTTTATTTGTATTTGTCTTTTTTCTCATTTTTTGTATACTTTTCTTATTTAATTTAATTATTGTATTATAAAATCAAATTACTTAATTTATTCTAAATAAATATTTAATTAATGGAGTAACATTTGTAACAAAGGTTCTTCACATTATTTTTTCTCACTTTTAATCATAAAATGATAATATATTTAATATTTTAAGTGTTTTTCTTTTATTATTTAATTTATATTCAAGGAGTACATGACCTACACCTCTTTAATTTTTATTTTTAATAATATTCAAGATTCTCATAATTTTTATGTCCATAACCTCCAAAAATTAATTTATACCGATGTCTTATGGTATTTCTATATTTTGTCTGTATAAACTCATATTTAGTTTCACAGAGATTAACATTCAAATTTCAAGGTTATTAATTCCCTTTTTCATCATATTGATTTGTGAAACCAACATGTAACAAACAAAAAAAAATACATGACGGTGAAAAATATTTCATTTCCAAGTCGTTCTTTTCATTTTCTACATTTTGCCTATCTAAAGTCATATTTAATTTCATAAAAATTCACATTCAAGAATATTTTTCTCTTCTTTATCATATTAATTTGTGAATTAACTAACATGTAACTAACATAAAAGGTAAGAAATATTTCATTCTGATAACTCTTTTTATTTTTATGTATTTAGATATGCTTTTTAATTTTTTATTTATTTGTGTATGTATTATCAGCTCTAAGCAAGTATGATTAAAAAAAACTTTGTAATAATGAACAATGTGTTGTTAGTATGTAATTTTCTCTTTAATAGTTAATTTGCTTAATATAATATAGTTTGATTACAATATATGTGAATTTTTAAGAGATGATCATTATTTATTGTTAGTACAATTGAAAAAATTATTTACAGATATATTACACATAGTCTAAATTTTTTATTATTTATTGTTAGTACAATTGAAAAAATTATTTATAGATATATTACACATAGTTTAAATTTTTTTTCTTTCTTTAGGTATAATTACTTTCAATTGGTTTGATATTTTGTTATTCATAATTTTTTTTTTAATTCAATTGATAGAATATAATGAAGATATTGACATATGAAATACAGAATATGATGGCGAATTCAGGAAAAATAATATTTAATCTATTTGGAGCAACTCGAAAATAAATAGATAATACATTGAATTAATACAAATAATGGGCGCTTTTATTCTGTTAATATAAATAGGGTAAAATTTACCTATCTAAATGCCTTATTTGACTTTATTTATTTACATATAAATTACAAAAGGTTGATGATTTTATTAAGAAATAAAGAGAAGACAATGACTTTATCAATTTATGTAAATTTTTCTTTTTTTGTGAAATATTTCAAATAATGATAATAATATGCGATTTTCTTACCCTAATAGATATAGATAACCTAAAAATTTCATGAATATTTTTATTTTATCATGAAAATTCATATTCAAACTTAAAATTGAATTTCGAAATTGAAGAACAATTTATAACCTATTTTTTTACTCCATCTTCATTATCCAAATAAAGTTTAATTTTTCTCTTTTGAAAAGGATATGACTAAACACAATTTCTTTTGTTTTGATTTTTGAGATAAATTATATTGTTTTCTATTAATATTTTTGTTCAAAATTAAATTAACTCTCAATGGGAGTAATTATTATTTGCAAGATAACCAATTTTAAACATAATAACTAGAAATGTAAAATGTAGTTAATTCCATGAATAGTTATTTATGTTTAGGAATGAATTAATTTTATAGAGTTAAATAACAAGCAAATTAAAGAAAAAAATAAGAAGACACAAGTCCAAACTTAGTATAAGTATTATAATATTTATATTTTAGCATAAGAAGAGGCTTTCAACATAAATATTAATTCCATAAATTTCTTCCTCTTTCAAATTTATTTTTATCATAATAAATGCAATTATGTCTTTAATTTTTCTCCATGATTTGTCTATACTTAAAGTGAAAATAAAATTTCGTACACGCCTATGTGAATTCTTAGCTAGCTTCAAAACTTTATACTTTTTTCCACCGGTTCATAACCTAGCGAATATCAATATAAAAAGTTAATCGAGTGAGAATTTTTTGCTCTGATAGGAAAGTAGTACCATTTT
This sequence comes from Solanum lycopersicoides, assembly GCA_022817965.1. Taxonomy (NCBI): domain Eukaryota; kingdom Viridiplantae; phylum Streptophyta; class Magnoliopsida; order Solanales; family Solanaceae; genus Solanum; species Solanum lycopersicoides. Next base: position 109,317,374 of record CM040626.1, on the reverse strand, counting down.
TCTTGTACTGCGATTGAAAATTCTAACAAGCTTCTTGTGGTGCTTTGAAATGCGGTACGAACCATTAACATACGGTCCATGAAAGTACTAACCATGATGATCAAAATTTCATCTAGATGCGTTTTCATCTTCATCTAGATCTACATCATATAAATCTTCATATCTTCCTATAATAAATTTTGTGTCATATACCACTGTGAGTCATACATCATATGTGGCGAGCATAAGTGAAATTTAAATTTAATAAAATTGTATTAAAATTTTTAGTAACGTATCTGAATCGCATTATCGACTTAACAGGAAGTCAAAAAAATATTTTGATCATTATTTCTTTGAAATTCTAGAATCTTTTGTCATAGGGTTCATCTTTTTATCCTATAATCCTATTAGAAGGAAGCTGAAAGACCAAGGCAGTCAAAGTCTTTGCAAGCTTTTATTAAGTAGGGCAAAATTTTGCTAATTGAATATCTTATATTTTGACTTATTTAACTACAAGCATTGGATTATATTAATATGCCCATATATTGAGTTGATCTGATTAAAAATAGCTTTTTCCTTTTTCGATTTGGCTTTATAGAAAATTTAATAAAATAAATAAGATTTTTGAATCATATATTTATAAAGGAAAAATATGTATAATGGTACAAAAAATACAATCTCAATTAATATACCTTATAAAATGATCAAAATTAAAAATCACTTATAGAAAAAAAATTCATTAAAAATGGATTAAAAGGATTATAAGACATACTAATTAAAATTAAAAAAAAAACTAATTCAATTTATATATTCAATACTATAGAAAATTAATTATTTATTTGTTAGAAAAAATGAGTAATGTTTTTTATTTTTCATTTGTAGACTCTTTCGAGTCTTGGGTGAAAAAACAAGACTCATTGAGTCTTTACTATTTCAAACAATTATAAACTAGTAATAAAGATTTTTTCTCCTTCCAGTTGACATTTCATATCACATTAAATATTGAATTTAATTTAAATTAAATTTGAAATGTTTAATTATTAAAGAAGAGAGAGAAAGAAATTTATGAACTTTTGGTTATTTGATAAGACATACATTGACATACATTGACATACATAAAGCCTAATATAATATAGAGAGAAATAATATTCATTTGGAGTGACTCAAAAAAAAAAGAAAAAAAAAATGTATTTTAACGTAATAGAATTAACTAACAAGCAAGTCAAAAAAATAAAAAGTTCAAACTTGATAATAAGTATTGAAATACTTTTATTTATTTTAGCATAAGTATAGGCTTTCTACATAAAAATTAATGGCATAATTCCATTATTTGTTGGAGCCCCATGAATTTTCAAATGTCTCCAACTATTTTTCTGAACATCATAAAAGTTACAAAATAAAATACTATTTTTCATCGTAATAAATATAATCTCTCCATTACGACAATAATAGAATCCTTCAGGTGGACAATATATTGGTTCGTTATATCTTCCACGTCTCTCCATTGCGAAGGAATGTGAATGCTATGACTCTTCCATTCTTCCTTTTCAGAATTTTCTAAAATCCACAAATCATTTTGATCAGTGAAACCTCCACAATAGTGTAGCAATGCTATTTTGCCTTTCACTTCTATGAAATCATAATCATATATATTTTTACGTATAGCATCATTCAATCTAATAACTCTGAAATTTTCAGCTCTTACATCAAACGCAACTATTGAATCCTCCAAGTGATTCATCATATATATAACTCCTTCGATAGAGCAAGGCTTTATATGAAAATTTGGGAAATAATCAGAGATACCTTTAATTTTTCTCCATGATTTGTCGATGCTTAAAGTGAAAATATAATTTCGTGCATGGTTATGTGAATAATGAACTTGCATCAAAACTTTGTACTTCTTCTCCACTGGTTCATAACCTAATAAATAGTAATATATAGGTTTAACTAAGCGATAATATTTTCTCTGATAGGGAAGTACTATCATTTTTCTTGTACTGGGATTGAAAATTCTAACAGGCTCCATATCGGACTGCCAAATGCAGTATAAACCATTAACGCACGGTCCATTGGAATATCGATTGTGACAATCAAATTTCCATCTAGATATATTTCCATTTTCGTTTAGATCTACAACATATAAATATTCAATTTTCCACATAAGAAATTTTGTTCCACCTTCGCGAGTCATAGAGCGTAGGTGATGGACATGAATAAAATCTGAATCTAACACCAGGACATCAAAAAATTTAGAAACACACCTAAACCGCATCAATGATATAACAGGAAGCCATAGAAAAATTTCAATGATCAATTCCTGGGGAAGTCTAGGGATTCTTCTCATAGGTATCATCTTTGTATCCTATCTAGGTAAAAAGAGGTTGAAGAATGAGTGAGTCAATTGAAAGTCTTTGCAAGCTTTTATAAGTGGTAAATTTCTTATTAAATGTCTTATTTGACTATGTACTTACCTTAAATGCATGAGATTAGATTTATTAAGTTGATTTGACTAAAAAAAATTATTTTTGACTTTGACTTAATATGAAATTTAATAAAGTAAATAAGATTTTTAATCATATGTATGATCATAAATTAAAGATATGTATAATGTATTCAAAACATGGTCTTAATTAATATGTCAAATGAAAAGTCAAAATTAAAATCGCTTCTCGAAAAAAGAAAAAAGACATTTTTATGAAAATATTAATATGTCAAGTGAAAAGTAAAAGAAAGATCACTTGTCAAATAAGAAAAGATTTTCTTTATAAAACGGACTAAAAAGATTATAAGATAACTTATTAAAATAAAATAAAGTAAAAAATAATTAAAATTCATATATTCAAAAACTATACAAATTAATTTTTTACTATAAGGGCAAAGGAGTAAATTTTCTTCTCATTTCAAACACTATAGACAAGTAACCTTATTGTTAAGTTAATTTTCTAAATTGTCATTTATATTTTATAAATGTTTATTAAATTGCTTTTTTGATTTTTTACACTATAAAATCGCTCAATTATTATTATTTTTCCTCAAACTATACTCTATTAAACAACTAAAGTTTTCTTTTCTCTTCTACTTCATATGTCACATTAAACACTATATTCAATTCAAATTTAAAATTTATTTGAAAAGAAAAAAAAATAGAAAATATTATCTTCATTGAAGAATATTCTTATTAATTTGATACACATACATTACATACATAAACCTAATATCAAAAAAGAAAAATAATATTTGATTCATTTGAGCAACCGAAAAAATAAAAGGCATAACATTTTTTCAACTTTATAAAATTACATAACACACACTTATTTTTTTGAAAAAGTCAAAACTATGTGACAAGTAATTAATTTGTTTTGCATAGGTTGTGGCTTTCTACATAAATATTAAGTCTAAACTTAGGTTTTAATATATCACTCTTTCATTCTTGTTTTCAATTTTTTCTTAAATTCATAAAAATATTCATTATAATTTTACAATGTTAGTTTATCCTTCACTTCTTTAAAGTCGTAGTCAATCATATTGCCATACATATCATTATTCAGTTCGGTATTTCAAAATAATTTATCTCTGATATTAAATATAAATAATAATTTCTTCAAGTAATTTAATATGTAGATAACTTATTAAATTAAGAAATCTTTCCTCTTAAGACGTGTAAAAAGAAAAATGAAGCTTTTGATTTTTCTCCATAATACATTGTCTATGCTTGAAATGAATATCGAACTTCATATTTATCGACTTGAATTTTTAACCGTCATCAAAATTTTATATATTTTTCTGACGATTTATAATCCAGTGAATAATAATTTAGAGGGTTATTTGAGTGAGGAATTTTTTTCCGAGAGAAAAGTCATATTTTCTTTTTTATATTGGGATTGAAAATTCTAACAGACTCCTAATATTCTAGTAATGCCTTTTTCCTATTTGGAAACTCTTGAGTCTTGACTCGAATATTTTATTTCGTGATTATTATTTAGTATCTTTTATATATTCAAACCAAAAAAAATCCATAATTGCATAATTTGAACATGACATTTCAAACTTTTTGAAATTTGGAGGTACAACTTGGTTAATTAAGTCTTATGGAAGAATTCTAGATATTGCTTTCAAATCAAATCTACAATTCAAATTGATTATGAAGAATTTTATAAAGTATTACATTTTTTAATTGATTTTTCAAATTATTAAAAAACAATTAGTATTATTATTTTTGTCAATTTAATTGGTTTACAAAAGTCAATGGAGTTGGCTTTTTATAGGAGATTGACAAAAATCAATGGCGAAAGTAAAGGAGTGTTGCTTTCCAATTTTGAAAAATAAATAAATAGGTCACACAACAAAATAAGAAATTAAAATTTAATTTTTTTTCACAAGACGGTGAAATGCGTAGAGTTCAAAAAAACATCAAATAATATTAATAATATTTTATCGAAAGATAAATTATATTATTATTTTTTTAACTTATGTAGTGAGTTGCGTGGACAAAAGTTGAAGAATGATGAGATTAGGTATGATTGGAATTATACTACCTAAAAGGGGATCAATGATCATAGAATTACGTATTGTCTATGAATATGAGATATACTCCCGCCGTCTTATTTTATACGTCATTTTTTTACTTTGCACTTACGTTAAGAAATGGTGTAACTTTATCATTTTACCCTTATTTAATGTTTTTTTAAGTCAACTTTATTAATAAATTACAAGATTAATTAACTATTCTATCAATGTAATAGGCAAAATATGATATTATAAAATGACAAGTATCGTGGTACAGCTATTCATAGAAATGAATGACAGATAAAATGAGACGGAAGAAGTACTTTTTAATATTGACGTAATATATAAATAGTGACTTAGTCTTAATTGATAATTAAATATTATAATTTCAAAAATGCACAATTAAATATTTCAAATTTTTTGATTGTGTCTCGCGATATCCGTCGTTAACGTGACACATACATTTTAAATGTATTTCTGTATTTGAATGATCATATTATTAATTAAAATAAAAACAAATTAAAATATCACAATATAATAAATATAAATATTTACAAGAAAAACTAAAATAATATTAATGGAAAGAAGAAGTTAGGTTAAAAGTCGGTTGCCAACTATTATTTTACGCACGTCACGAAACAATTTCCACATTTGTTTTTTTTCTCTAAAATTTTGACTTTTTTATCAATAACAAGTAGAACAAATAATAAAATAAAATTAAAAAAATTCCCCTTTTGATAGTTTTTATATTTTTTTAATCACAATTTACAAGTTTAATTTTTTCGATTTACAAAATATTTCACATTCATTTAAGATTCGAGAGAAGACGGTATCCTAATGTGCAGTGTCACCTCATGTTCCTTGAATTAATACAGTGAATATTTACAAATTAATTATTATTTTCTTACTAAGCTTATAACTTATAAGTTGATACAAATAATTTATTTGACAAATAAACTATTTGTTTATACGTCTAAAATAATTAAAATATATATACGAGAGTCCATTTGGATTAATTAATTAAAAATAGATGATAATTATAAACTAGTTTGATCAGCTTATTAATTTAAATAAATACGTTGTATTTATAATTATAACAACCGCAAAGTCTGAATGTAAATTGAAATCTACTATGTATATAAATTTTTACAGTTTATATAACATTAAAAAAAAAAAAAATTTTGTTGACATTAAAATCTTTGACAAGATCTAAAGACTCATTACGAACGTGACTAAAATTTAATCTTTTAAGTATACGGTATAGTCTATATAAATATTTTTCTTTCATTATGTTATGTTTGAAATCTTCTATGGTATAGTACTCTCGATATGTTAAAGAGTCAATCGAATCTAATAATTTTGATCATGAATTTTAGACAAAGATACATATTATAAAGTTTAATCATTATAGGAATAATGTTGTTTTCAATAGTTAAAGTGTTTTTTCATTGATCAAAAAAGTTTATCGTTCAAATTTTGATTAAAATGAAATGATTTTAATCTCTTCAAAAATATTGATAGATTATATGTTTGTCGTTAAATCCTTTAAAAATGATGTGTGTTTTTTTGGAAAATTCGACACAAATACAATAATATTTTTAATGAATCTGAATAATATAATTTAACTATTGGAGAAAATTAAGTACTTTATAGAATAATCTACTAGGCTTCAACTACTCATGAATTTATGTTACTATTACAACTTGAAATTATCCTCAATTTCAACAACCACCAAAGCTACTAATAACAGCACAATATAATTAATAATTAAAAAAAATAAAGTTTGATTAACCTATATCTGTATAATTGAACTAATTTGGTTTTGGTAGAAAGTAGCTTAATCATGGATTTGTTATATTAATTTATTGACAATTCTAGAGAAAAAGTTCATAAGTTAGCTCTGAGAAAATGACATTTGGGAAAGAAAAAAAATAAAAATAATTAATAAGAGAAAAGAATTTCAAAGGGAGTTAAGTGGGGTAATTAATTAGTATAGTTTTGTGAAGTGAGATTATACTTAATCAATTACCTAATTTTGAAAGGGAAATGAAAAGTAGATGAATAATTTCACAAGTTCCAAGAAAATTAATGTACTCTTTCGTCTCAAAATATTTGTCAGTTTTTGCTTTTTGAGAGTGAAATTATGTTAATTTTAATTAATATTTTAAAATATATTTTTTCATTATATTAAGAAAACATTGTAATGTATAATATTATTCGTATAGCTTAAAATATTTACAATTTATTTTAATACAATTAATCTAATCTAACTTAGCTCAAAAAATTAATCAAATTAACTCTCAAAAAACGAATAATCCAAATAATAATTGTTTTATGCTTCAACGCAAATCAGTCTTTTTTCCCTTTTATTTAGGTCTGTTAAGTAGGCAGTTTAAGTTAAATCTAACTGAATAGATTAAAATGAATTGATTTAATGAATAAACAGAATATATTAACTACCCAAAGGTTACTTGACTCGAATTAATGAGTTAGATTAAAATAGACGGAGTTAATAAATGGTGGGTCATCAAAACGCCCAAAAGTTATATACTTTATATATAAATAGATTGAGTTAACAAATAAACAGATCATTAACTTATTCAAACTCGATAAATAAATAGATCATTAACTCATTCAAATTCGAGCAGGTTAGGTTAAATTCACCTATGTTCACAGTTTATTGTTAACATGACTTTTTTTGATGTTTTACTATAAAGTCTTCAATGCTTTTTGTTTCTTCTTGTTCTAAGGTTTTCAATCATCTAGTAAAAAAACTATGACAATAATTATGTCTCGATCTCAAATAAATTAATATTATCTATATATTATATTATTATTTATGTCCCTCCATTTATGTTCTGTCTCTCTTAAACTATAAACAAAATTTTATTGAAACACTATGGTTAGATTTAATTTGAATATTGTCCCATCCATAATGGATAAACAACTCAAACATTGCCATCAAACATTTAACTCTTCAAATTGTTAACATATATATATATATATATATATATATATATATATATATATATATATATATATATATATATATATATATATATATATAATGGACCAATAATGCATCTCACATTTTGCTTTTCTTTCAAGAAAACAATTTGTATCTTACATCTGTTTGATTGAAAATTTCTTTGTCATCCTACTTGGCAAAATTTAAAATTTCTCATTGAATTTTTTTTATATTTTTGTTAAAAAAATAATCAAGAAATTCAAAAATAGTACAAAAATAAATTGAGGCGCGTGAATAAATTAAATAATAATGAATTGGATCATGCCTCACATATATACCGTATGCAGATCAGATCAACCCATCTTTACCTTATGGTTCAAATCTCATGCATCCGAGTTCAATCCCTTTTTCTTACTATTTCATCATAGAAAAAAAAGATTCCGATATTTTTAGTAGGCAAAGTTAATCAATACACTTATTGATGATGAGAGATAACAAATATCCATTATCGATAAATAGTTTAAAATTCACACAAATTAAACTGAACCCGAAAAAACATATCATAGTCATGACCAAGCATGTTATATGGAGAATTTTTTTCACATCATGGATCTTAATTAAATTATTGAACATGGAAAAAGTTTGGGAATATTTGCATGATTTTAATATGATAGTACATTATTTTAGAATTTCCAAAAGTGGACTTGTTCAAAACTTATATTTCTATATTATTATATATAATATAAAGTTCTTTTATGATCATATTCTCAATTAGCAATGATATGATATTTGGAAACTAATTAGATAAAGACCTAGTTTTTTTTTCTTTACATTCTTGTGGAATCAATAATTCAATTATTGAAGTTTCTTCATTAGTACTTAATTTAAGAAGTAATTTCAAACTAAGAGAAGTTGACAATTTAATCAATATTGTCATTATCTTATCCCTTACCTAGTGCTTAACAACCCCCAAAAATTGTCCATCAATCTCTTAAAATTATTGATGTGGAGGAGCCCACAATTCATGTTTTTGCCTTGTTTTTTGGTGTAAAATGTTTCCCTCAATTTCTTTGATTTTGCCTAGTTTAGGCAAAGTTTGGAAAAGTATTAAAGTCCCTTTGCGATTCATCGATGTATGATATCTGCATTAGAGTTTGACTAAATTTAAATTCACACTGTGAAATTTCATATTAGGGTGAAAGCACCTCCACATTTCGCATCCCACATTAGGGTTAGAGCACTTCCTAAAAAGGTCGATCATATACCTAGGGTTTGAATTCGAACATTCTGATTAGAAATAAATAAACACTGCTTACTATTTCATCACCACCAACCTAACGTACATAATTAGGAATGTGTTCACTTCCGTATACTAACGATATAAAAGAAATATTACAATATCATATTATATAAAAGATAACGATAGATAAATAGTTATACCAAGTGAAACAAATTACATTGCAAATAAATCAAATAACCTGTTATAATATGTTAAATTACACCATCAATTACTTCAAACATTAGTCAAGCAAATAAGGGAAATTAATATGACAATTATATAATGGTGATTGATAATCTTAATTTTTTATTTTTTTTCTTGTTTAAGTTTTTCTCACTATTTGAATTAATCTTCCAAAGCTGATCAACTAGTCAAAATTCCAGAAGGTGTTTATTTAGGGAAAAAATTAGTTTTGATTATTAATTAATCCTATTAGAATATATACTCTTATTGTTCTGTCTCGTTGTCATCTCTACGTATATTTAAAGATATCATTCAAAGTTTTTCATACGATTAATATAAGTCAAGAAGAATCTTGACTTGAATATAATATCATAACTTACTATACACGCTTATTTATTTATGTAACTTGATTGTGGAATTAATTTACATGTGTTACACTTGTGAATGTATCAAACTTTGGTCTTTGACTAATTTTGAATGTATAATTGGACGTTAAATATATGTTGGACTTGTTGATTGAGTTTAGAATGAATAATAATCTACCACAAAAAGAGAAAAAATATTTTTTTGGATAGAATAATTAAATTACGAGTTTTCAATAGAAAATTTCTTGAATTAATTTTATTATAATATTTAAAATACCTTTTAATATATCAAATGTTCCAACTCCACTTATAAATGAGATAAAGTCATTTTTCAATTAAAAAAAAATTGTAAAATAATCGTTCATTGGTGAAAGTTTAGAATATTATTATGACTCTTTAATTATAAAATATTATTTTTCAATTTTAGAACTGATTACTGACTAATTGAATGTGAAGTGCAGTATAATTTGTTTCAAATATATAAAAGTGGATCCAACAAATTTTGATGTAGATAATATTAGCATATAGTTGAGGATATTTCAAGGATAATATCATTTTGATATCTACATTATAGGTATATTTTGATTTTTTTTTCTTGTGATATTTGATAAAGTACATTTAGTTTTTAATTAATTGAAATGTGTTTTTTTTTTCCTTTTTAACGTTGTGTATAAATTACTTTTTAGAATTATATTATCGTCAAATATAGAGTAACAATACAAACTTATTCATAACATCAGTTCTAGTATTTAAATTTTTGGAAGTCCCAATTTTTAAAATTGATCCTACTATATAGTCAAATATATATTTAAAGACAATTTTTCAAAATTTGATTATGGTCAAATATATTTTTAAATATAAATTTTAAAAATATGGTCAAATATATATTTAAAGATAAATTTTTCAAAGTACGATTCAAAACTTATGGTCAAATATATATTTAAAAATATTTTTTAAGAATCTAATTCAAAATCTATGGTCAGATATTTATATATATTTAAAGATAATTTTTCAATTTTTAATTCAAAATTTATGGTCAAACATATATTTAACGATAAATTTTAAAATCTAATTCAAAATCTATAAATAAATTTTCCAAATCTAATTTAAAATCTATAATCGGCAAACGCTAGCATAAAAAAATTAATTTCTTTTAAAATGCCTAAAAGGTTAAATTGGGCCTCGAAAGGGCCACTACAAAACCAAGCCCAAATTTAAGCCTTAAACAATGGTCCAAATACAAGCACCAATTAAAATAAGAAATTTAAAAAAGAGAAAATTATATGAAATAACAAATTATTAATTCAAATTAAATGTTATAGCGATAGTTTTTTTTATTTGCAATTCACAGCAAATATTCCATATTTTTGTCATTGTATACTATGCATGGTCCATTTGTATATCAAAATATATAAATAGATCGAAATATACAAATGCAAGACCCATCTATATACCAAAATATACAAATCAAGGACCCACTTGTGTATCGAAATATACAAATAGACCCAAATACATATTTCGTATGTATATGTATATCAAAATTTATATTAATTGTCATAGATAGAGCGTAATTATACAAATTATAGATATAATATACAAATATAATTTTTATATTTGCTAAACTTAAAATTTACTCATTAAAAAATCCAACAATTTACAAAGTTCTTATTTTGTGAGAAAATGACCCCTTAAATTTGAAAATAGGTTCAAAATAGTCCCTTAAAAGAATGAATTTAACATTTTTGATTATTTTTTTTATGTTGCTAAAAGTTAATACTTCAATCTTCATAAAATATTTATTAAAGTCTATCTATTAGATTTAACAAAAATAATGTTTAAAAGATGCAACTATAAACACCAAGGAATTCTCGTCAAATTCTAAAACACGCAACATAGTAAGCTACATTTATTAAATGACGAAAATTATACTAAACCCCAGAAATAAATTAAAAATAACAAACACTATACCTCAAAATGTGAGTTCCCTCTAGTTTCTACTATCAAATCTAATCGACAAAATTTGATAAATATTCGATGATAGACTAAAAATATTAACTTTTGACAAACTTAAAATATCAAACTTAATAAAATGCATAGTTAAAGGAACTATTTTGAACATGTCTCAAACAAAAGAGACCATTTTTGTCAATGTTTTCCATCTTTTGTGTTGTTGTCTCCTTGCTTCTCTCTCCCATCAGTTTTTTCAATGAGCTTAACCTTTTCGCCATTGAAGTAAGGTATGCACTTTTTCTCTCCAGCTGAAGCCCACCCCCACCCTCCTTTTGGGGGTTCTTGAAATGTCTTTTTCTTGGTTCTTTCTTTTGAATTTAGTTGTAGATTGTATAAAGATTGGATTTTTAATTTTGTTATTTGTTTTTTTTTTTTTTTTTTTGTAAAGAATGAATCTTTATTGGATTTTTGAACTTGGGTTCTGTTTGGTATCAAGATTAGAGTGTTTATTTTGATGTATGTCTGTTTTTCATCCTTTTGTGGTAGTGATTGGGGGAAAAAATGTAACTTGATAGGTATTCTGTGGAGTTAATCGAGGTGTGAGCTAGCTTGTGTGATTAAGCTGACCAATTTTGTTATCTTGTATAGTTTTTTTTTTTAAAATCTGTTTGGGTGGCATGATTGGGATGGAGTTAACACTGAGAAATAGAATAGATTAGATTACTCAGAAGTATATTTAAAGAAGGGTAAGTACCTAAGTTTCGTCCGTCTCCAAAGAGGCGGTTGAGTGATTGATATATAGGAGTAACAACCTAAAAATCCCAAGCTTGAATTACAGCTAAGGCAATTAGTGTGACCGCATTTGCTTCAACTTCGGTGGGCAGGTTATGAATTAGTCAAAGTGTGCGCAAGCTGATTCTATTGTCATAAAACAAAATGTCCTTTTTTGCTCATAAGACCGTCATTATGTTGGATATCAGTGAATATGTTCATTAAGTGACTTAAGAAGGCACATGAAATGTGTGTGTATATACTGTATGCTATGATCGTGTGCTGGTTTGTTCCCATGTTCAAAAGAGAGAGTTAAAGAGATCGAGGACCATGAGGGGGGATTCAACTAAGAAATGCTGCTAATTTATAGTGTGTCGCGTTCCTGAAAAGAAAGAAGTATGTGGGGTACATCAAATTCTCATGGTTGAGCAGTTTTTAGCAAATGAAAAGCTCCTTATTATGGACGCTTGAGGTGGAATCAGCTTTTATAATTGGATGACAAGAAAATTGATGTTTGCTTTTCTTACTTATCAAAATGGAAAGAGAAAAGGCTGTTGTTTGTCAACTTACTGAGAATGTCATCATGCAGCATAATACCTCGTAGACCTGAGATTTTATAGTTTCATTTGTTTATGTCAATATAGATAGGCCGTTTTTGTTTATCCTACAAATCATCTATTATTCATCAGCCTAGATAGTTGACACATACAACATTAACACGGATCTTTCCATTTCCAATGGTTTAAAATGCTGCGTGAAAGTTTAGTTTGTGATTTGGCTAATGAAAAATCTTTGGTAAGAAAAAGTTGATATTCATCATGTCAGTCGCTCTGAATCCCCCTGCCCATCATGCCTATCTTTCTCCGATCTCACAGGCACACCACACGAGGTCCTTATTTTGGATCGCCACCAGGTGCATCGCTGACTCATGGAGACAAGGAGTGAAAATGAACCAGAAGTAGACATCAAGGCATCAGAAATAAAATATGTTAGCTATGGGGGTGAACATCATCTACCTCTTATCATGAACCTTGTTGACGAAGAGCTCAGCGAGCCCTACTCCATCTTCACTTACCGCTACTTTGTCTATCTTTGGCCACAACTGTCTTTTATGGTACTACTCCGACTCTGTCATATTAGTTATTTTGTATTTCATCAGGAGCATAACTCTTTCTTCATTACTGAGATATTTGCAGGCCTTCCATAAGGGGAAATGTATAGGGACGGTGGTCTGCAAGATGGGAGAGCATCGTGGTACGTTCAGAGGTTACATTGCGATGCTTGTGGTGCTTAAGCCTTACAGAGGCAAAGGAATCGGTCAGTCTCTTATCACTTTTGTTTGATAAATTGATAATGGCCTTTAATTCCTATTGGTCCACTATTTTAGAACTATAGATGATGTCTATAGAGTGATACTCTCTTCATGTACTTGGATAAGCATATTGTTTTTCCCTGAGGGATCTCTTAATTCCGGGTCGCTGTAATGAAGCAGGTTGGTTTTGTGTTTTGATTGAATCAACATTAATCAGATTTATATTTCGGTTGAAGTATCTTGTGTTGCTGAATGAGTCTGAGATTTCTCCCATGGTACAAAACCAAAAGTACAGTTTTTTTTTATAACCGCGGTGTATGCACTTCGACTAATTCCACGGGATAGTGCCACCTCCCACCACCACCTGGCTCTTATTTTTCTGATCCTTCATTTAGTTTTCTTTGAAAAAGGTATTTCTCGCTAAAAAGAACTTCCCACTCATAGTTATCACAATGACAATTGTTATCTCTTTTCCCTTTTTTTGTTTCCTCTTTCCATCAAAATCTCCTCACCCCTCACTCCCCAAAGCACAAGAAACCTCCCTATTTCGTTGCTGTCTCCTCTGCTTGAGGTACACTCTTTGTATTCTCTTTTACACATTGAACTCTAATTCATAGCCATAAGCAACCTGACCCCATATTGAAAAAGTTTTTCTTACTGTGGAACTAGATGTGGTTGCGAGGTTATGAAGATTGAAAATGAGTTTTGGTTGATTAATTTGCCTTTGCTTGATGTGGTGTGGCTGCTGAAGGTCAGCGTACACTCTACCCTTCCCAGACCCCACATGTGGATTTTACACTTGGTACCTTCTTGTTGTTGGTGGCGGTATGGCTACTGAATCTGAAGGAAAGGGGGAAAACAGTATATGCGTGCATACCTAGCATTAAGTGCAATATATGAAAGAGATAATACAGGAAAATAGGCAAAAAGAAGCTCTGGTGGTAATCCTGGTTCAGCTGGTTTTCTTGGTGTTTTCACTGATTAAGTGCTTTCTACTATATGACTTTACATATGCATATTCACTTTTGATATTTCATCTTCCAGCTACTGAACTTGTCACGAGATCAATCAAGGTGATGATGGAATCTGGTTGTGAAGAGGTATGTCACAACATTCTGAAAAATTCATATTAGCGACTTTAAGACTGCCGATGTGAGAAATATAAATATAATAGCCACGGTATCAAAGATGTTAACTAATCCATTTTGGTTCTACAAGCTCAAGTAGGTCATTCTTTGTGACTTGCTGCCCGTCATCAGAGTATGCACATTGGCCTGATAATTTTGTCCATCTTGCAGATTAAGCAGAACTATGTGTTCAGTGCATTTCTATCGTTCGAACTAAATCTGACCTCTTAAGATTTCCTATGCTTTTTCACATGGTGTTTTCTTCCAAACCACTCTCCACCTTCTTTCAGCTATGAAATTTCTGTTTTCTTACAGGAACCATGAAGAACAATATATCCAAAACGAAAACGTCACAGATTTGATTAATAAGGAATTTTGTTTGCTTAGGCTTGTCAGAAGTTTGAAATTAACACGGTACAAAAAGAGATGGATCAAAAAAAATTCCTTTGTGTTTAACGGTCATCATGCATTGATAACTCTAAGGTTCTTTACTTAGGCTTGTTGGAGGTGTAGAATAAGAAATGACTTAATAATGCTTGAGATCAAAGCCCGCAGAGACAAAAAGACACTAGGTGATTTCGTTCTCTCCGCTTAAGTCATGGTGGCAGAGTTATTTGATTCTGATGTTAGTGCAAGGCAGCAAGTACCGTGTGAGATAGTCAAGATACACACAGGTTTGCCCGAATACCATCATTATAATTAAAAAAAGAAAGAAAACATAAATGATTTAATGATGAAAACCACCTCGATAAGATTAGATACTTCATGATTATCGATCTTGCCTGCTGTTTTATACAAATCAAGAGCTGAAATGTGTTATGTGCTCACTTGGTTTACGTAGCCTACTTTCTATTTTGGGGATAGTTAAGGTTGTCATGTTTAAAAATACATAGAATCGAATTGACAAAGCATCATAGCGTCATGATATGCATCTTGCCATGGCTTGTTTCCACTTAATTTGTTCCTATGTTCTACAGGTGACTTTGGAAGCAGAAGTAACGAATAAAGGAGCACTCGCTTTGTATGGTCGTCTTGGATTTATTAGAGCAAAGAGACTTTTTCGTTATTATTTGAATGGTGTAGATGCTTTTCGGCTCAAGCTATTGTTTCCTCGCGTAGAACCACAGCCCTTAAATTCCATGGCTGATGCTGGTGATGAGAGCCTCGAGTATAATGAACACACACATTGTGGAGAAAATCCCCCTTGTTGCCAACACAACATGTAAAATGAACATTCTGATTAAACAGGTAACTTGTGCTTACATTGCGCTCAGACTCTTCAAAAACGTCGATAAGTGTGTGTCGTGCACTCCAACATGGGTACGACAACACTTTTGGAGAGTCCAAATGCCAAAGAGACCACATTAGACCGCCTTTTTCTCGTTATAATCCCAATTTTGGTAGATTTTTTTTGTGTTGTCAAGTTGTAGAAACTGAGATCTTGTTTGCTGAAAGGTATAGTCATCAATCACTTGATTATTGATGCATCTATGCTCTGAAAACTATTTCAATGAGCTCTGCTTTCAATTTTCATCCCCTAAATCGACAGGAAATTCGAAAAACACATCGTGTTAACGAGACGTTTGATCATGTTCAAGCAGGGAATCGTAGTCGAGATAGAATGGTTATGTTTATTCGCCTTCACTCGATGTTTATATTAAGTCAATAAATGCATGACATGTATTTTCTCCGTCCTTGTTCTGTCACAAAACAAGAACTTACTCATTTTAAGTTGCTGGTTGAGAATACAAATACTAAAAATGAAAAAAAAGGCACAATTATCAAAATACGGGTTGCGTATCGGTCGGTTCGATTTTGAAGTTTATCGAGTTGGTTTATTGGTTATCGGTTTGTAAAGATGCTACGTTGTTATAGAACCATTAAGATATTGACTTATCGGTTATTGATTTATCGGTTTTTGATCATTATCGATTTAACCGTTAAGATTTGACACAAAACAAAAAACATTGAAAATCACATAGAAACAAGGTGACAAACCAAATAAACCATGCATTTGACTTCACAAGTTACACCTTGCTCAAAAGCAAACACTTTTACATTGTAGAATAACTAAGTGTTTGAGACAGTCAAAAATAAAAGTAGGAAATCAAACTCTAAGTCGAGAATTTTAAATACAAAATGGTATAAATATAATTATTCAATTTACTATTGGGTTACCAGTTAACCCGTTAAAAAACAACTTCGACCCGTTAAAAACCGATAATCCGATAACAAAAGAATCAAAACCATTATCAATACCACTAGACCAATAACCCAATAACTTTTTTTTTATCGATTTTGATTCAATTTTGAACTGCCTAATTTAAAGTATTACTATATTTTTTGTAGTTTCATATCTGCACCATCAAGTGTTCACGTTTTTTATTTTGAATTATAATCAACAATTTATTAAAACACACTCAAAATCCCACTAAACCATATATATTTTTTTCAAAATTACTCATTTACCCTTTTTGTTTCTTGGTCCTATATGTAAACCAATGAGGACAAAACAGTCATTTACAATCGAACGAGACCAATCACATCTATGTGACTCAAATTTATACACGATTGAACATTAAAAAAACGCACAAAAACAACTCTATTTATTTTATTTTTTATCACTCAATTACAAATTCATTGATGAGTACCATGGGAATAGCAAGTGCATTTTCATGGACAAATTCCATTTCTTCTACTATTCAATTCCCTCAAACTGACACTCAATTAATTGTAAGTATTCTTATATCCCTAAGTATTTAATTTCTCAATTTTATTGGTTTTATAATTCATCTATCTTTTTTTTTAATTGAAAATAGGGAGGTGAGTCTAAAAGAGTTACATTTTGGTGTGTGAATGCAAACATGGACTCTGCTTCATCTCCAAAGGTACAATCCAAATTTACTCAATTTATAAGTTTTAGATATTACTCCCTCTGTCCCAATTTATGTGTCTTAATTTGACTGGACACGGAGTGAATGGGAACTTTAAGGTCTTAGTAGTGGCAGAATCAGGATTTTTAATAAGAGGTTCAAAATCTGAGAAGTAAACACAGGAACTAGTAGAAGGGGATTCGATATCTATTTATACATACCTAAAAAATATTTTTAACACATGTATAAATAGTAATATTTTTCGCCGAGGATGAACCCCCTAAATATATGTTGCCTCCGCCCCTGGGTCTCAGGTTCAAGACTCAGTGGAGACAAAAACACTAGGTGATTTTTCCCATCTAAACAGAGTTATATGGTACTTGTTGCTGGTTGGAGGTGGTAGGTATCCCATGGAATTAGTCAAGATGCGCGAAAGCTAGCTCAGACACCACGGTCATAAAAAGAAATAAAGATGTGCATCGGCCTTTGAATCTTGTGGTTATGAACTTGCAATGTATAATGTTGGAATTGGAAAACATAGTAAATATAGAAAGAGATGTTTTTTTTAGAACTAAAAGGAATGTAAGACACTTAAATTGGGACGAGGGACTAGAGTAATTAGTAGTTAATTTTTTTCGTGTTTTAATTTTTGGTGCATATGATGATTTCTGATGACAAACTGTTGATCTAGTGATGTAACGATGCTTAGGTTAATCGTTAACGGAGAGGACATTTACTTATTTCTTTTACTGGTTCAGGAAAGTAAAATGATTGTATCAGTTACTGGAGCTACTGGTTTTGTTGGGAAAAGATTGGTGCAAAGATTGCATGCAGGTATACCAACTACTTCTTCGTTACAACGGTTTTGATCTTTGTATAAATATATATATTCCGTCCAACTCAATTTACGTGGCAATATTTGATTGTACCAACTCGAGACTGAATGTACCAATCAAAATCAAACTATGTGTTTCTCTACCAAGTTGAGCCTACAATAAGTCAAAGTCGTAAGCAACAACATACCTATTGTAATCCCACGAGTGATTACAACAGACCTTACCCCTACCTTGTAAGGTAGAGAAACTGTCTCTGATAGACCCTCGGTTCAAGGAAATACCTATTGTGATCTCACGAGTGAGTCTGGGGAGCGTATTCATGAAGCTGTTCCGAATTTTAACGTACCATGAAATGTGACTTTTTCTCAAGGATGTGTCACATAACTGCTATTGTAGAAAAAGCAGGTTGTTAGTTAAACTTAAACTTGTCGTTCTAAATGCAGATAAGCATCAGATTCGAGTGTTGACAAGGTCAAAATCCACAGCACAATCAATATTTCCGGGTAAGAAGGTAATGATTGTTTTTTATTCGCCCATTGTACATTAGCATAAATTATTCTTTCTTTTGTGGAAAATGTACTTTAAAATTTTCTCCTCTTCGTATTCTCATTGAAATGTGCAGTTAAAGAGTTCCCGGGAATAGTAATTGCCGAGGAGCCAGAGTGGAAAAACTGCATCGAAGGTTCAACAGCTGTTGTGAATTTAGCCGGAACATCCATTAGTACTAGATGGTCCTCTGAGGTATTAGGACAATTCCTTTTCTCGTTTCAATTTTTTCGTCTTACTTACTTTATATCTTCTATGTGACGAATGATATATCAGTCGTTCAGTCATGTATCAACTTTTCAATGTAATGCTGCAGATCAAGAAGGATATCAAGCAAAGCAGGATTAGAGTAACCTCCAAGGTCTCCCTAATAGCAACGCGAATTCATTATAAGAATTTATCTATAACAACAAATGATACGAGCAAGTATCTGACAAACGTCGATTGATCTTGCAGGTTGTTGAATTAATCAATAATTCAAAGGATGATGTCCGTCCCAAAGTTTTAATAAGTGCAACAGCAGTTGGTTATTATGGTACGAAAAAAATTCATGTTTTCTTTATTTCTCTGTTCTATGTTATGCATCATTATTTCCCTTCCAAAGAACTTCCATACCGTATTGTTAATAGCGTTAAGCTGCATATCCTCGTACTGCGATAATCTTAAAGCTTCAGTAAAGTTGAGTGCACACCTCTGATAAGTCCACTTACTACCTTAGGAACTAGCGAGACTCAAGTGTTTGATGAGAAAAGTCCATCGGGAAATGATTACTTGGCTGAGGTAAATATAACAGTTTGCATACATATAGAACATGTTATGTGTTTTTAATCTTCATGTTCGATTTCTCACGTTATGATTTCTTTCAGGTTTGTAGAGAATGGGAGGCAGCTGCGCTCAAAGTCAATAAGGATGTTAGGCTTGCTCTAATTCGTATTGGTGTTGTCCTTGGAAAAGACGGTGGTGCTTTAGGTAGTATGCTTTCGTTCTTTCTTTTCCTGTCGATAACAACTTAATAGCCTGTTTTGCCTAGCTTTTGGATTATGATGTTAACGTCAAAACGTCTTTTTTGTTTCCCATCCTCGGTTAAATGTGAACCAACCTGTGACGGAACATGTCATATCTTTAACATTTTGATGCTTAACGTTGTTCAAATCTTTCGATTTTCCTTTCTGCAGCTAAAATGATTCCTCTCTTCATGATGTTTGCTGGTGGACCTTTGGGCTCTGGAAAGCAATGGTATGTGTTCCTCGTTACGGATCAGAGATATGTTATCTGTATTCCTCTGTTTGAATTTGAGTCCTAAGATTACCGAGGACATGGCCTTAGATAGAGGGTTTAGAGGTCGTGGATTAGGGTAGAAAGTTAGTTGGTAGTTGACCGTTCTCTGTGTTGTCATACTGTTCATTCGTCTATATGTTGTGTAATGCTGTTGATTTCACATTATTTCGTTGTTGTCTCTACGAGGTGGGGTAAGGTCTGCGTAAACTCTAGTCTATCTAGACACCACTTGTGGGATTTCACTACGTATGTTGTTGTTGTTGATATCTAATTCTCATTTGGTATATACTACTGGCTCCACTACACAGGTTTTCTTGGATTCATCTCGATGACCTCGTGGATTTGATATACGAAGCTTTATCCAATCCATCCTATAAAGGTAAAATCATTACCAGGCATCTATACTATGGATATCGATCGTAGTAGTTTTGTAATGAGTTCATATAGTCAGTCAACTGATAACGTAGTCGTGCAATGGTAGGGGTGATAAATGGAACAGCACCGAATCCTGTACGTCTAGGAGAAATGTGTGAACAACTAGGATCGACGTTAGGAAGACCTTCGTGGCTACCAGTACCAGAAATTGCACTGAAAGCTGTCCTTGGAGAGGGTGCATCAGTGGTATGATATCTGTAACCTCAGCTTACTAGTACTTATTTGTCTGTATTGAATCGGAAACAGTCTATCTACCTCTCAAGGTCTGCGTACACTCTACTCTCTCCAGACTCCATTTGGGTACGTTGTTGTTGATATTGCTAGCGTAATGTGTATTTCAGGTGTTGGACGGACAAAAGGTGGTTCCAACGAAGGCTAAGGAGTTGGGTTTTTCGTTCAAATACAGGTATATCAAAGACGCGTTGAAAGCAATCATGTCATGAGACTCATCAACCACGGAACGAAAACACGAATAATTTGTTGTTGTTTTTGTTGTTGATGTTGTTGTTGTCTGGGCATATGAGTTTTTTCCTTATTTTTGATGAGCCAAAATTCAATTTATAAACATAATGCCATTGTGAAAAGTATATGTCTAGTTATGCTTTACTTGAACCGAGGGTCTGTCTGCCTTATAAGGTAGCGGTAAGACGGTGTACATATCACTTATGGAATTTACTGGATATATTATTGTTGTATGGACAAACTTTTCACGAGCCCCGAGGTGAGTTGATATTGGAAGTTGCATATGTATTTGCATTTGGATTATGAACCCAATAGTATGAATTTACAATTGTTTAGTCCAATTAGCATCAAATAGGTTAACTAGACGTGACAAATGGGCGGGTTGAAAATGAGTAGCCCATATTTCACATATTTTATAGCCCTGCTGTAAAAATCATTAGATATAATTGTGTATACATCACCTATCCAAACTCGATTTATGAGATTACACTGTGTATGTTATGTTATTGTTATTGTATTTATTTTATTTTTTCAAAAAAACTTTTAATTAGTGATTGGTTATGAAGGAACTGACATGTCATTAATATTTGGTTTCTCTTTTTTCTTGAAACTTTGTGAAGAATAATAAGTGAGGGGTTCAGAAAAAGAGAGCACTTTTTAAATAGGACTTGTTCAAATTAATTGTTTAAATAAACGCATATAATTAATTAATAAAATATTTCATTTGGTTATTATCTTCTTCCAAGAAAAATAATAAACATGTTTTTTTTTATAATAATAAATAAATAAATTTAAGAATCCATTTCCTTTGACCACTTGAATAACATTACGTGTGATATAATGATTTATAAGATCACCTATTAGAAATTTATAAAATACTAAAATAATGATAATTAAATACTCAGTTTAATCCTATCTCGAGAGGTAGAAAATTTGTTCTCGAAAAAACAATCGAGTAACGCATATCAAAACACTATTAAAAAGGAAATAAAATACATGAGTCGTAGCAACCAAATGTGGAGCCAGAATTAGAAGAATAATATACAACGAACCGAGCTTTTTTTGCAACCCCTTCATCACCACTTAGCCGTTAATGAGATATATATAAAATTTTCAAACACAAATATAAGGAAAAACTATAAAATGAACTTCGCACTTTCACTTAGCTCTGCCTCTACTAGCACCAATTAAATAATACGATAATCAAAGCATAAAAAACAACAATCCAATAATAGAAATCGAATCACAATAAACTATATAACGAGTACTAATGTTATTGGTAAGCAAGTAGAAACATGTCTAATACACTAATCACACGATAAAACAAGACAACACTCAACTATCTACTAACCTTCTGTCATAATCCTCAACCTCTACATATCAATTAAATATTTTTGATGACTGTTAGTCCGTTTGTGTTACTATTAAAAAAAACACTTATTCTAATCGATAACATTATTAACATTTTTTAATACCATTCATATCTCGATTATTTCATTATGTAATCATTTTCCACCAACCAAAATCTAAATTAAAAAAAAAACAATTTTTTTTTTATATTTTGTAATAAGTCAATATTATAAAGTTAATTCCGTGATCTAATATGTACCTCAAAAAAATTTTAATTTAATATTAATATGTGGCTATGCACGTAGAGAGATAATAAAATAACGTGCCGCTCCAAACGGGGCATTATACAAAAACCATAACTGCAATTTCTCTGATTTTTAACAATTTTCATTAAAATTTATTTCCTCTTATACCCTTTTCTTTCATTGTCCTATATATAAAACATGAGGGTAAAATAGTCATTATACATAAAACAAAATTTCATCAGTCACACACACAAATATATTTTCATGGCTATTCAAGATTCATATTTCTCCATCATCAAAAAAAAAAAAAAAATTCATAAGTTCCATGATTAATATATTAAAAAAACCATCTTTTTCATAAGCTTTTTACCCCATTTGAATTATTATTTTTAATTTTTTTTTTAAGTATTAAAAAAATAGAAACTTTATTTGGTGCCCCATTTTGCTTAGTACATAATCAAATCTGTCTTTACTGTTGCTGGTAAGTTTTCTTTTGTTTATAATATAATGTAAAGACTTGATTTTTATTACTTAGTATGGTGTATTTATTATATAAATCTGTGTTCCATGCATGGTGGAGAACTGTGTTTTGATGTTGAAATCTTTAAAGATGGGATTTTTATGTGTTGTTTGTTCTCCAGAAGCATTTTTTATTTGTGGGGTTGGGGTGGTTGGGGTTGGGGTGGGGTGGGTGGGGTTAGGGGGTAATGTCCCACCATCCTGTTTTTTGCATAGGCCATAAATCTTTACTTCTGGGAAGTGTGTCAGGGAAAAGAGGAATAGAGAGCTTTGGACTTTGTTAAACATGCAGATATTAGCAGAAATCTTTAGAATGTCAGCAAAAGATTATATAGCTTATGTAGATAATAGACCTAGAGAGGGATTCTTGATGTATTGTTTCTGGGATCTTTATGACCTGAGTCTAAAAGGGCTAAAAGGGTCTGATTTTTTTTCATTTGGTTGTAATAATAATCTCAGCTTTTTGGGTTTTTTTATTTTTGAGTTTTGATAAGTTTTCTTGATTCCTATATTTGGTACTCTGAGAAAATTCATGGCTGTGACAGCTATGGTGTACTATATATGCTTTTCTTGGGGTTTGGGTATTTTGTTATGGTACTTGGAGTTACTTCACATAAAGGGGTTGTTGTTGTTGTTCAGCTCTTCCAGTGGCATTTTCATGGTGATACAGATATTCAGTTCTCTTTTTCTCTGCTTCTGTATGTATTTTATTTCTTTGTATATCTATCTGTTTATCTATCACTTTCTTTTTGCTTTCTGGTTTCTGATTTTGTCTGTTTGTTATAATTATTTTGTATCTTTTTTTTCTTCTTTTTTTCATTTTTTGGACTGTGTATAATTACCATTGGTTTCTGTTTTTGGACTCATTAGTCTCATTTTCTGGAAATTTCTGATGATGCTCTTTTGTCTGTTTTCTATCACTAACATTTTACATGTTTAAGTTAGTTCACCTTGAAAATTGAGCTTTGTTTTGTTTTGTGATTTTGGTGCTATTTATAGCTGTGTTGATTTGTATTTCTGTAGTCTGCAGCTTAAAAGTTCTTGAGAAAACAAGGATTGGAGTGATTAGTTGATTCTTGAAACATGTTATGAGAAGTTGAAAATGGCATCATCTTCTGCTGAAAATAGTCCAGTGCCACTCAGAGTAGCACCCCCAAATTATCAGCCATATCCACTTCCCTTGGTTAAATATGAGAATGTTGTTGCCTCTCCTCAACTGTTCATGGAAACTTTGCAGAAGCTCCATGCTTCCATGAGAACTAAGTTCATGTGAGTTTTTTCTTTAACTTATGTCCTTTTATGAGTTTCTTTCTATCAGCTTGCATGCACCTCGAGTACTTCACCAACTTGATAGCTTTGCCAACCTAGGTATTTTGCCTGTTTTGAGATTTGAATTTAGTTTCCCATGGTTTTCACCTACTTCGTTAACTACTAGGTCATGCCCGAATACCTCCCTCCCTTGTGTTGAATTTGATCAAGAAGTGCTGTCTTTCTTAGTTTATGGTTTTCTCCTTAGATGGTCAATTTTCACCTCATGAGCTAGCTTTTGTGCGTTGATTTAGGCACAAGATTCTTTTTACGAAAGCAAATATTATTTGAGAAGATTTGTAGGCAGTTTTATTGAGGATTTCATTGATTAATTGCAACCACCAACATTTTCATGATCTGATTGTTCTTTGCTAAAGACTGCTATCCTTATTCCAATTTTGGTCCACCAATCTTGAAACTATGCCATAGGCTTCTGAATTCCCACACATTGTCTCAAGTTTATATAGTATACGCAACTATTTATTAATGTTTCTGTCGGTTGTGCTTTTTTCAGGATCCCTGTTATAGGGGGCAAAGCGCTGGATCTACATCGCCTCTTTGTCGAGGTAACTACTCGTGGTGGTCTCTCAAAGGTAATAGAACTTGGGCTCATTGTATTCAAACTTCTGGTTCTCTTTCCGTTTTGTATAAAGTGTAGAATAGCTAGGGAAGGTTAGAGTAACTCTCATCGTATTCTCTTGATTTTTTCTCTAACTAAAAGCATAAGTTGGTATATTGACCTCTGGATTGATGAACTTCATTTGAGTTGGCTTTGCCATAGTAAAGAGCCACAGAAGGCACTATTTTTGTTATGCATCCCCACATGGTTAGGATATACTCCATTCAAGTTTAGCTTTCGTGTCTTAAATGCTTCTTTCCTTATTTAATTCGCTCATGGGCGATGCTCAGCTGGAGTAAAGTCAAGAAACGGGTAAGAATAGAACATCATGCTAATAGGTGGAAGGTGTATGTGTTTTGGCATAAGGAACCAGAACACTTGGAGCTCGGTTTCATTTTCATTTCAGTTGTTTCTCGAGTTGTTCTTTCAAACTTGTTGTAGGATGGGTTTGTGAGAATTTTGTGGCTTTACAGGTTGTTGTTTGTTGTAAACAAGTATAGTAGCTCTTAATATGCATAGAAAGGAATGATTGGGTTGAAATTAATGTTGAGTCTGTATAATTATGATTTTTCTAAACGTAATTGCAGGTTCTAGGGGAGAAAAGATGGAAGGAAGTAACATTGGTGTTTAACTTTCCTTCTTCAGCCACAAATGCTTCGTTTATTCTTCGGAAATACTATATTTCATTGCTATTTCACTACGAAAGACTCTACTATTTCAAGGCAAAGTACTGGACTCCTCCTCCTGGTATGTGCGGAATCTTTCATTACTTAATTA
This sequence comes from Solanum lycopersicoides, assembly GCA_022817965.1. NCBI lineage: Eukaryota > Viridiplantae > Streptophyta > Magnoliopsida > Solanales > Solanaceae > Solanum > Solanum lycopersicoides. The sequence goes on along the minus strand of CM040626.1, from coordinate 109,291,683 downwards.
GTTGTGCCGAGGCTTTCTCACTAACACATAGATATCTTTCAGACGTGTTGCAGGAAGCCTCCCGTACTGCAGCTCCACCTCAAGATTTGGCCGGATATATCCTTCCACCACCAGGAATAGAAGCCGCCATGCCCCAGCCGCAGAGGATAGAAACAACGTTTCCTGAAGGTAAGAGTTATTCCAAATCTTTATGTCATAGTCATTCATTCATATCTTTTGGGAGTCTTCAAATCCATGTATTGAGATACTTTTGATGTCCTTTTCGAGATAAGCGAGGTGATCCTTACGAGGTTAACAAAGAAAATAGGGGCTAGGTCCACGAAATTGGTTATCCATTGAGTTTTGAACCGTGGGAGTCTCTTAAACTTTGTATCTACAGATTCACATGATAAAATGAGTCCTATCGATATCGATGCTTCTGTTACACGTGAAGTAGTAGAACATGATAAATCTTTACTGCTTTACGGTTTAGACTCTGATAATTTCCTACTATAGCTAACAAATAATGTGCATCATCCAATTCTTTTGTGCTTGCAGAAACTACTGTACCATCAACAGGTTCACCTGTGTCTGGTTTCATTGACGGAAAGTTTGAGAGTGGATATCTTATTACAGTGAAGATTGGATCCGAGGATCTTAAAGGTGTTCTATATCAGCTTCCAATTAACCAAGAGCAGCAAGAGTTGCAAAATCAGAATGTACCTGCTTACAACACTCAAAAAGAAGCATCAACACCTGGGGTAGCTCGAAGAAAACGTAGGAAGAAAAGTGAGATCAAAAAGCGCGACCCTGCCCATCCCAAGCCTAACAGAAGTGGTTATAACTTTTTCTTTGCAGAACAACATGCCCGTCTGAAACCTCTTTATCCTGGAAAGGATAGAGAGATTAGTAGGATGATAGGTGAACTGTGGAACAATCTAAACGTTCCAGAGAAGATGGTAGGAACCACACGATATATTTCATAACGGAGAAAGGTCCAAAACTTTACTCCTCTACTATACAAAATATCTTAATTTTGCTCAGCTCCGTTATACTTTGAGGCCATTCATGCCCTTGTTGTTATCAAATGGACTCGTATATACCTCGACTTTAATGGAGTTCTAGCATGGACTAAGTTTGAAACTCCTTTACAGTCGAGGTTAAATACGAAATGATTTGTTGACAGACACTGAGGGTATAAATGGCTCAAAGTATAACGACAATTAAGATATTTCGTATTCTAGGTGGTTGTTTATGAGCCCTTCTCCGGTTTAAATATCCCAATACGTATGAGATTGGTTTCATGCTAACTACTTCGAATGCTTATATTCTGTTGAGTTCAGGTCTATCAGGAGAGAGCATTGCAAGACAAAGAACGATACAGAATGGAGATGCAGGACTATCGCGAGAGACAAGCAACTGGACAAATTGTTAGTAGTCCACTGCTAATACAATCTCCTCTTGAACACAACGTCGATATGATGGATCAGCCAAGTGAACTTCAAAGTGAAAATGGAAACGTCTCTTGGAGTCCAGAGCACGGAACAAGTTCTGATAAGTGTGCACACAGCAACTCGGAGAACAACAACAACAACAACAAAGGCACAGATCCTCCAGCATTAGATATGCAGACTAACAACGTGATCGTTGAGGGATTTGAGTTGCTTAAGAGAGTAGACATGGTCGATTGCGAGGACAAAGAAATGCAGGAAGAAGAAGTTGGAGGTCATAAACAAGAAGAGTTACAACACAGCAAGGAAAAAGTTTTTTTCTTCCTAGAAGAAAAAACTGTTACCAACTGAGGGGAAAATATAAACATGGTACTTAGCTTCTTAGATATTACAACTTATCTTAATTATATAGTGTTTGTTTTGACTTAGTGATAATTATGTTGTTTTTAGCAGTAGTTTTGGATATAATTTAAAAAGTATGAACCATTTTGATGTATTTCATGGGCATACTTTACAGATTAACTGCCCTTTTGTTATGCAAGGTTATAAAAATATAAGCCTTAAGCACATGAGAATATCTTATACTTTCTCTTTTTTTGTTTGGTTTTCCATTCGTTGTTTGGTACCTGCATGGGAGCCTGTCTAATTTGGATACACTCCGCGTAGGGTTCTATCTGGGGAGAAGCGCTCCCTACTAAGGATTTTTCCATATATACCTATGGAACATGGATATGGTTCATACATAGATGATTTTGTTTTCAAAGTTTCATTTGTTTTGTGTTACTCTGAACTCTCGATAATGTTGTAAGGTGCGAATTAGATCCTTTGAAAAAGGTGTATTTTCGATGTCTAACACATGTGCAACAACACTTTTTTTAGAGTCGAAGTAACATATAATTGAGACATGTTTAGGTGTGGATTTTTTTATGCACAAATTGCTACATTGAACATCAATAATTGTTAATCATGCAATTGAACATTAGGTTGTTCATTTATTTTATTTAAAAATTTACACATATAGACCTACATATTAAGAGGTGGATAAAACACTTTATGTTTAAAATGTTATTTATCTTTATTTTATGACTTGAAACTAAAACCTCTTATAAAAAAATGTTCATTTCATTTGATAATGACCTAATCATTATTAGACTTACTAAAAATAATGGAGAAGGACAGCTACTTTTGATAAGCAAAGCAATTTTTTAAAAAAAAAAAAAATTAACAAATATTATATAAATTTCACCTTTAACTAAATTTATACATTCTTTTTCAAAATGGCTTTTTCATTGTGATATCATCTTAATAAGGAATTTTAATAATTTTTAATGTTAAAAAATAACCGATCAACCAATCCTATTTCAGTTTATTGCAACTATATTAATGTTGATGTCATTTGCTTATATATGCAACATTTTTCAACATTTAATTAAAATTTCTTTCCTAAAGTTTTATCACAATATCAAATATTTATTTGGATGATTAAAGAGTATTCTTGAAGTTGTAGGTCATGACTCATGAGTTTCGTAAATTTAATTACTGATATTTATATCAGGATATTCCCTTTTACGTTGTGTAAATAATACTCACGACTCATTTTATTTTAGGGTTTTATTTTTTGTCGTGCACTCATGTTACGCGACGCCAAAGTTCAAAAGTTGGTTATACAACACTTTTCGAGTTTCGAGCTTAGGATGCTTTATACATCGAACTGCGTTAATTATTAGCTTTTCTTATTTATCTTAAGCAACAAGTTTGTATACATTGTCAAAGCTAACTTGCTAATTAAGGACTGCTACTTGCAGAAAAAAAATAATTAAAGACATCAATTAGGTCAACCAGAATTAATTTAAATGAACAAAGTTGAAGTTGTCAACTGCTAAAATTATATATTAATTATTTGCCATACTACTTTTTTAAAAAAATTAAATAATTGCACTTGATTAATTTAAAATTGCAGTTCTTTCAAACTTAATAGTGCAATTGGTTAATTAATTGCTAATTATATATGTGTAATTGTTCATTTATGAAAACATACTTTAACTATCAATTGTTCCATTTTTCTATATAAATGATAGTGTGATCATATTTTAGGTCGGAAACTCGCACTCGTGATAGTTGAAACATCTTTAATAAATAGTTGGTGTCATTGTTCAAATATTAAACTCGCATACCCCTGATAGTTCATATATGAAAATGACCATAAACTTTTTTTTTTTAAAAAAAACACTTCAATCAAATATTTTCTAAATGAGCAAATAATTGTGAAATTATTTCATTTTCTATAGTACTTCCATTCCTTAAATAATACATTTAATTCGAAATTATGATTTGACCTTATATGTGTTATTTTATTCTATAGTCTAGAATTAGAAAGTCAAGAAAATTAAGATGAGAAGAGTGCATTTTTTTTGTTAAAAAATTGTTTTTTTATAAAGTCACTTAATATATGACAAATTAAAGCAAAGAAGCATGGGAATTTTTTTTGATATTATAAAATGAAAAAAAAAAGTCAAACCTTTGAGAGGGGTTGACAAAACGAGAAGTATTTGATTTTGATATTTTATATTTTTATTTAAATAAAGTAAAACTTAATTAAATATCCCAAAGTCAACTAATTTAGCAAAATGTGATGATGATGAACAAGTTATGATAAGTTGGAACATCATGATTCATGACAATCCTACAATAGGGGCTACAAATTTGTTTATTTAATGTATAAAATAAAATAAATCTATATATATTGTGAATTTATTCAACTGATATCTCTTCAAATGACTACATCTTTACCGTTGTCTAAGTTAGAGGAAGTTCTCTTTAGAAGGTTTGAATCGAAATTCATATAGAAATATAACTTGCTCGCTCGTAGTTTTACTTTCATTTTATCTTATTTTCTATTATATTAGCAATAGTAAACGATATATGAACGTGTTAAATTATATATATATATATAATTATCGTCTAACAAATGATATATACTTTTTTCTAACAAAACTTGAGCATTTCCTTTCCGAACAAACAAAAACAACCAACATCACCAAACTAATAAATCCACACACAAAAACAAACTTATGGCCATTAAAAAAAAATAAAAAAAAAATTACATGATCAAAAAAAATAATGAACACTCACTTAAAACAACAAATTTATATAGAATAAGTCCAAGTAATGTCACTACATGATCTTCCAAAAAGGTGAATTTTTTTTTTTAATATAAAAATTAAACAACTATATGCATGTATGCTTCTTGATCTTGAAATAATTTTGGTAAAAAAATTAAAAATAAAAATACAATACATCAATTGAGTGTCATGATAAATCAGAAACAAGAAGTGCATCCCAAATCATATCCATATCCAAAGATGGCATTCTACTCAATTGAACACCATCAACATTTTCTTGATTATTAATATTCTTCACCTTAGTAATCTCCATTAATTTCTCACAATTAATTTCCTTTTCTTGATTCTGAGTGATCGTGTTTTCGATTGTTGCATTATCATCCGATAGCCCTATTGGAGATATAATAATTTCATCGCGATCACTAATATTATTATCCTTCTTTGGTTGTGTTGAAATTGCTCGAATTTTCGCCTCTAGGAGTGATGTTATGTTCCCATTGATAGAATTAGCCTTTAATTGATTCTTCAAGTGTGGGAAATTCAAGTGTGCATAATCACCTCTTAGCATATAAGCCGCGGTATCATAAGCAAAAGCAGCTTCTTCAGCAGTATCGAATGTACCTAGCCAAACCCTAGTCCTATTTCTTGGTAGCCTTATTTCCGCCACCCATTTTCCCCAATGCCTTTGTCTTACTCCTCGAAAAAGCTTCCCTTGGGAAGCGATCATAGAAGAAGATGACTTTTCATAATGAATAAGTGATGATTTTCTTGATGATCCTTTGAATTTCATTGGTTGAGTTTTTGTAGTGCTAAGCCAATAGTCACTAAAACCTTTTGTTGTGGTACAATTTGTTATGGTTTGATTCATTTTCAACCAATTTGTTGGATTTGTAGTTGCATCCTCTTGATAATGAATTTGGCTCTCATGACCTATTGATGAAGACATAGGGAATAACGCCGCGGATGATGACCTAACAAAACATTAAAAAAAAAAAAACTTTCAAAGATTGAAGATATATCTTAATTTTTACAATACTTATCTAATTTCGAAGATTGGGACTCGTGCATCCTAGTTAGTAGTGTAGCTACCTATTGATCAGAAGGGGTGCAACTGAATCCCTTCGCTAAAAAAAAAACTATATACATTTTTGAATCATATTGATCATAAGTGAAAGATATTACATTCTAACATGTTGTTGATAGAATTACTGATATCGCTACTGATCCTAGAAAGTCTAAATATGTACTATTAGTAAACTCAATTTGATCATAAAGAGAAAATTAGTGAATAAAATGACAAATAAATAAAAGGAATGAATTAGTATCATACTTGTGATTCTTGTTGCTTAGAGATTCAGCTGCCCTTTTTGAAATCTCCAAAATGGAAGGCTCTTGCAAAAACAACCCTAAAGTTGGGTAATTACATGATAGTGAATTTGTTGAAGAAGAACATGTTTGATGATCAAGAAAATTATTTAAAGGAAAAATGTTGTTATTATTCCCTTGATCTTGATGATGTTGATAACTTGAAGAAATCGATAATGATGATGATAATGACGATTCATTTTGATGGAAATTAAGTGGAAGAAATTCAGAAAATTTTGTGAGAAGAATTTATAGAAGTAATATCTTGATTTAAATCACTAAAAATGTGTGGATCCTTGAAAAATCTAGATAATGATTCTATGGCTACTTGTTTATAACAAGTTGGCAATTCTTTTTGCATGATGGATTCTGATTTTAGAGACTGATTCTCCATAAGAAATCCAAAAGATTGGTATAAAAGAGAGAGATAATGAAGAATAGAATTTGAATGATCATATTACAAAAATGTAGACATAGTGGTATATATATTAAGTCTCAAGCAAGAAGATTATATTATATGTTTACTAAAGAGGCACTTTAATAAAGGGTCAATAGAAAAATAGGACCATCAATAAGGGGGTGTTACTTCGTGAGATGATTGAGATCTCTCCATCTATAATCAGAAGTCTCAGTTTCAAGTCTAAGAAATGAAAAAAAAAATCTTGATCGAAGTGTTTTTTCTTTAGTTAAACGCACAAATTTTAGTAAGTCAAATCAGTAGATTTCGATAGAGATCGTAAACATGTCAATTCAGATTAGTCATCGAGGACCTTTAAGCCTTGAAAAAGGAGAAACTCTTAGTAGTGAGCGTTTCTTTCTTTAATGAGCCTTACATGTTACATATTCAGATTCATTAGTCGGATTAATAGATTCTGACTGATACGATAAGTAGTGTCAACTCAGATTAGTCAATAAAATGAAGAAATTATTTGTAAGAAGTGTTTTTGTTTTATCATCCCCTATACAATGTGAAGCTCAATTAGTCTGACCAATAAATTTCGAAATTAGGACAATCTAATTTCCATTTTATATTTTTTTAATTTTCAGAAAATTTCATGACAATTTCATAATTTTCTTTTCAAAATTCTAGATCTTTGTTACAAGTCTTAGAAACATTAATTCGTGCATCCCATTTTCATATATTCTTTTTTTATAAACCAATCCAAATGTGCCAACTCATGAGTTGTATTGTTACCTGTCTTATAAGGTTTAATAACAGGAGGGATGTATATTCTTTTTATGATAATGACTGCAAAAATAAAATTAAAAAAATCACCTAAAAAAACTTTACTTTAATTTACTTTATTGTTTTTTTTGTATTCATTTCTTGGTTTTATTAGCAAATGATCATGTGATTTTCATTAACAAGCACATGATCAATTTCTCTTTTAAACTTTTCTTTTTTGAAGTATGAAAATGGTATCTTCACTTTCTCTTTTTAACAAGTATTAGTTATTAGAATATAGTAATTAGTTATAATTAGTAACTAATTAAACAAAAGAGTAATCATATGATAATCCTCTAGTTATAATTGTTATATGATTATTAAAGCTTGCAGCAACGATAAAATTATCTCCGTATGACTTATAGTTTGAGTCACGTGTGATAGCAACTACTAATAATTAATCACATTATTGATGAGTGTGGCGGTCTTTCTCAGATCCGACGTGAATGCAAAATGTTTTGTGCACTGGACTGTCTTATCATAATTGTTATATAGTTATGTATGTTAATTAGAAGAGTAATTAGTTGGCCTAATCATCATCTCCAAATTTTATATAGGTACTTTTCCAGCAAAACTATAAGCTAAAGTATATTAGTCTTTAATTAATATTATCATCTTTATTGTAATAATGGACCAAAAAATTAATGAATTTTTAAGAAAAAAGATAATGAGGTTTAATTTAATTAGTTTCTGTTCTTAATTAGTAGGAGGAAATCATGGCTGTCTTTACATGATTTAATACTAAATAATTATAAAACTCTCTAATTAGGACATTTCTCTTATGTGTCCTTTGAGAATAACATTGAGACACTTTTAAAAAAAAAAAAACTTTGTCAAATTTCAGTCCAAATAAGGCAAAACAAGATTAAAAAAATAAATAAATAAATTAAATATTTGTTAATCCAAATGATTAGTAGTCACTCTGACTCATACTATTGGTAGTGCATGTTATTTAATTTTATTTCATTCATAATTAAGCTACCTCCCAAATTCCACATATCAATTATCATTTCATTAAAAAAAAAAAAACTCCCTAATATACTTCTTTTGTTCCAAAAGTAGTTATTGATTTTAAACATAGTTTTCGAGTTTGAGTTTTAATAAAATAAAAATTTTGTATAACACTTTTTTTTAATGGTCCATACGTAAAATGAGTGTGATTAATCGATATCCTAATATCAATAATGAAGTCAGAATTTCTATGAAGAAAATAAAAAATATAAAGAAATATAATGTATAAAAAAGTTATTTATTTACTTATTATATAATGTAAGTTTTTCTGTTACATATAAAAAGGATATCAGACATCGAGTAAAAGCTTTTACGAAAAAAATAAAAGAAAGAGAACATTGTATTTGTCCAATTATAGAAGTTATTTTTGCTTGTGATTAGGAGGAATGAGTTTAATTTAATTAATATATATGTCATGAACAAATTAAAGAGCAGCTAGACAAGAAACCATGTTTTCTTTAAAGTTGTTTTCCCCTTTCTTAGTTTTTAATTTAACTTTTATAATAAAAAAATACTGTTTAATTTAATTATTATTTTTCTTTATTCCTTTCTCAATTTTCAACCTCACACAATACACAAAAAGACAGATTCATTAGAATAAATTAATTAACATCCTTGTAACACATAACCACTACTTTAATTAATTGGATTAATATAAAATAATTAATTAAAGGGTTAGACATGTGGAGTAGTGGAAAGTGGCTTAGCTTGACCAAACAGTAAAATTGACAAATCATGTGCATAACAAAGAAAGACAAAATTATTTAATAAAGCCTTCAATTTTGTCATCAAGTGATAATAATAAATATTATTTTAAAAAAATAGTTCGATACACTAAATTTCCATTTTAAGTAGGGTTTAGAAAACAATCCGATCATATTATATCTGTTATACGCAATTTTTTTATGATAAATACTAACGATAAACTATCGTTAATAATCATTTGGTGATTAATTTATCAAAAATATAATTAACTGTAACAGTATCAATGAATTACTTAAATTATAAAGATCTATCATATTTTTTAGTTTCTAGTGATTTTATTGATGAATAGACAGTTTATCAATCGATACGTTCTTTGAACTCGTAAATTTTTAATCGTACGATGAAATTTTTTATCGTTGCACCAAAACTCGGATCGAATAGAAGAAAAGTTTATTGTATTAGCCATCTATGTTACCATCATTTCTTTTTTCTTAGTTTCTCTAGTGTGAAGATAAGGATTTTGCTTGGTTGGACAGCTTTATTTAATTTTTACCTATCTTTAATGTTATCTTAGGTATAATATTATTAGACACTATGATACCACTAATAACATAGTTAATTAATTAATTACTATATATTTCTCATCAAGCTTCAGCATGATCATTATTTTGTTGTATATATGGCTTCAAATGATGATTGATTAACTGACTAATTAAGCTTTTATTTTTATCACACATGTCAATGTTTTTTGAAGGATATATTTTTAATACTCAATTATCGAGTAACTTTATTTATCAAATTTGAGTAGATAATGAAAAGAAATCACACTATTATTATTGTTTACGGCAATCTTTAAATCTAAGCTTACTTCATAATTCTTCAGCTTATTCATTGATCACTAAATCTTACGTACGTTTTAAGTGTCCATTGTTTTCTATAATTGTTATGAATGTTCTCCTATTATTGATATTCGTCACTTAGATTTGTTAACGATGGATGAAGGTTGTGCTTATTGCAGGATTTAACTAAACACCTTATATCACGAGCTTTATATGACGACAGGATATATATATCACATGTGTCAGCATTTCCAAATGCATTAATTTCGATTCATGACATGTAAAACCTTGTTAAAAATAATTTATTTTATATTTAATTAAACCACGTACTTTATAGATATGTGGATCCTCGTCAATTTCTTTGAAGATATATTCCTCAGACGAAATACTTTACGCGTTAGTTACAGTACTGCACGAGTTAAAGGCATATAGCGCCTAGTGGGAAAAAAATATAATAATAGAGTTTGTCGATAGGTTTTATTTATTTTCTTAACTAAGATGGGGTAACGTCCAACAAAGCCGCAGAAAGAAAGAATATTTTAGAAGTTTAAAGATTTAATATTTTTGTTAAAACAAATTAGAGTAATTTAGGTAAATGATTACAACTAATTTTATTAATTAATTATTGTACATCACTCTATATTTTTGGCAATATTCTTCATGCTTTACACTTTTAGGTGTCAAAAAATTAGTACACATATAACCTTTACCCCTAAGCCAAGATCCAAATTTGGCAAAGAAAAAATTATATATTAGCATAGTAATTAATACATGCATTAACAATGTATTTTTAATTAATAACTTAATTTATTATATTAATGTACAAATTATAACAAACAATTGTATGGTGCAACTACTTGTTAACTTTAACCTAAAATAAGGTAGTTTTCTTTTTCTATTACTTATATTATAATCTCATTTTTTTATAGATAGTTATTCGTTGTTGTCACCTGTTATGTACTGGAGTAATGATAAGTATTTTTTCATAATAACGTTTAAAAAGTTTTGAATTTGATTTTGATATATATAAAATCTCGTTAAGAAATATTTTATTTACTATGAAACTTCTTGACGTAAATCGTGTCTCGAATAGTTTCCTTTCAAAATTTAGTGATGGCTGCCCATGGATTCATATATATAAGTAATATTGTTCCACATGACCCACCACACAAAAAGTGAATACAATGTATACAAATAGGAAATAGAATGATTCTTACTTTTGCTTTACTCCACTTCTCTTAATCACCATTTTCTCACAAACCATATGTTATAAAATTTAATTTTCACAAACTAAACACTTGGAAAAAGAATATTAGAACACATTCACTTATACCACATTTAACATTCAAGATTTTGATGTTATTGTATATCAAGATATGTAATGTTGTGACTTGTGAGAACAAATGTTCATAAAATTTAGGATAAATTACAGAAATATACATATTTTGTTTCACTTATTTCTATTATCCCCTATTATTTTTAAAGATCTTCAAAATTCCTTATTTCTTTAATGTATTCAAGTTGTATATTAATATACTCGAGCCAGTATTTAATGTATTTGAGCTAGTTTTTAATATATTTGAACTACATATTAATGTATCTGAGCCAGTATTTAATGTATTTAAGCTACATAGTATATATCTGAGCTAGATATTAATGTATCTGAGATACATGTTAATGTTATATGAGACAATACTTAATGTATCTGAGCTTCAATTATTGTATCCGGGTTTTTTAATTTTTAAGAGATTAATGTAATTAGAAACTTATTAGGAATAGATTGTAATTTTATATCAAAACTATGAGATTTATGTAGTTTACATTAAAATTTAATTAGCTACTATAGAATAGTGAAAAAAATAGAATATTAAAACAATTCAACCAAATAATTATGTATTCATTGACAAATGTATGGTATCAAAGAATTTTCCTTGCACACAAATTGGCATATTATGGAAGATAATTTATCTTTGTATTTTGTTCCTTTTGATAAAAAAAGGAAATATATAAATTTAAGGTTAATTTATGTTGACTTAATTATCATGAGTTTTAAAAGGTAATGTAAATTATTGGAACAAAATGCAATTCATTGAACTTGTGAGAATATTACATTGAAATTTATTACTATATTATATAAAAGGAATAATTTATAGTGATGATATAAACATGTATATCATATGGTAATTAAGTCAAAATGAATCTTCCTTTTTATTTTGAGTTCTAGTTGGGCAAATTCGCGTAAATCTATAAAAACTTCTAATCTATTTTCATTTCACGTATAAATTTTATATAAAAGAAAATTAAAACTCATCTCATCCTATTGTCACCCGTTTTTGATAGATTCTTTAAATGAGTCATTTACGATGCAAACTCAGATTCCTTTTCATCAAGTCTGTAAATTAAAAGTATTTTACATTACGATTTACGAGTGAGTAACATGATTATGTAAATATTCTTTTCAAATATGTATGTATGTATATACAAGTATTTTTGGCTATATATACGTAGAGATACAGCAATGTTTTTTAATAAATTATTTTTTTATTAAAAAACATTATCTTATATTAGTATGAAAACTATATATAGTAATTACTCCTAATGAACAAAACAAACCATCATGACTTCCACCAAAATGGCTATTTATTTAATAACCACGATCTAACCCCACTGCACTTTTTGGTTATTTTAACAATTAGAAACAATTTATGGTTATTTTACAAAATTATAATTAATTAAGTAAAACCTAATAAAATTATAAAAAAGATAAACTAAAAAAATTATGATTAGTTGGCAGATAAGCTAAAATTCTGACAAAGTAATCGAGACGACGAATGGGACCGCAACACGTGTCACGATGTTATCGACTCGACGTTAGTTTGCTTATTATTAATTATTATTATTATTTTGTGTAATTCCATTTTGGTTTAAATTTGGACCACAAATGTAAAATGAATTAATTTATTTGATTAGTTTTAATTAATTTAATGAGGGTGTCATATTCATTCCACCATTGACATTTTCATAATCCTAGGATAAGTTTGTTTAGTTTAGCCTAAACGACAAAATAAGGGTTGTTAATTATTATGTAAGAAATTAATGAGAGAATAAAATAATCCAAATTAATGTAACTACTCCATTGTTTGTTGAAGTTATAAAACATAATTATAATGTTCAGGTCAGTTTACATGCATCTCGACTAGTTTTACGGGACATCTATCAATTCATCAAATTTAAGATAGAATGAAAAAATCACTTAGTAATTTTATCTGTACTACGATCGTTAAATGTATTTATTAAACTATTTATTTTATTTTTTGACTTGAATAATGAATTTTTTGCAATTTATTGCTAAGCATGCTTATGAGAGATGAATTAGGAAAATTAGAATATTTAGAAAGTGCAAATAAAAGTAATATTAATTAAAAAGAAAAAGGTTGCAATCAATTGTTTCGTAATCTAAGAGTAACTAAGAACCACAAATTAATTAAGAAACATTATCTAATTAAGTGAATATAGATCGAAAGAAATTATTTTCGATAGGCACTCGACTCAAGTCAAGATAAAAATAGTAAGAATATAATGAAAATATAAGAGACAGTAAATAATAACGTAGCGATAATACACTAAGCAAAAGGTTGGTATTCCTTCTTAGTCGGAGTTAAATTGAAAGGAAAAAAATAATAAATTCATAATTAATTATGTCATAATTAATATGAGTATTAAAGATGATAATATTGATTAAAACCATAAATATTTGATTAATTGAACTTTAACATATAGCCTATATATGATGAGTGGTGTGGATTGCACGTTATTAGGAAAAGCAAAAACCTAAAATTATAATTAGGACCACATTTGCACCTACTTATTCTTGCCTATAAGTAGTCTAGAGTATAGACCCTATATTATATATTAATATTTCACGTCGGTTCAATTTATTTATCTGATTTTTACTTAATACGAAATATAAGAAAATAAAAAAAATAACCTTATAGTCTTAGATTAAAGATATGTAAAATATATCAAAATATCATTTAATCGGGTGCTCTTATTAAACATGTCATGTTGAAAGTTGAAATTAAAAAATTGAGAAAAAAGGAATGAAACTTTTTTTAAAACAGACTAAAAAGGAAAGTAAAATAAATTAAAAAAATGGCGATAGTATTATTTTTATTTAAGATTAGTATATAAATATATTCTCCTTCATTTCTGTATTTCCTCGATCATTTAAACTGATTTAAAATATTTTACTTGAATTGAGAGTTTATTCGACACACTCTGTCTACTTCCGTGAGATAGAAATAAAATTTACACATTTTTTATAATTTTCGCATCTCATTTCTAAAACTACATTGCGTATGTTATTATTGTTAGCGGTTAGTGCATATATAGATACAAACTAATTTTTTTTTTTCTTCCAAAGATGATTTGAATATGTTTAGGATAATAAACGAATATTATTTTCCACAATTTTGTAATACACAAGTGGAATTAGATATACATATATTCACATGTCAATATAACTTATTTTTTTGGCCACAAAATAAGAATATTTATGCAAAATTGCATCATGAAAATTGACTACTAAATTATTTTAATTAAAAGAAGATCCAACAATGACTCATTTGTCTCTTATTATATCTTCTTCACTATGAAGATTGCCTTTTTTTAAAATACATTTCTTAAAAAAAAAAAAAAAATTTAGAAAGTCTTTTTTGAAAATAAGATGGGAAAATATTAAGGAAAAATTATCTAAATACACATCTTATTTTATCATAATCTATAAAACTTTCTACCATTTGAAAAAATTACAAATATTCCCACTCAGATACATCTGTATCCTCTCTCGGATACATTTTTGTCCCCTCTCGGATACATCATTCCCCTCTCGCATACATATGTGAGCTATGTATCCACAAGTTTCTTGAATAGCAATGTACTACGACCTATTTATCCCCATGTATGTTGATGTATTCGAAATTAAAGGAATTTTCATAATTTGTAAAAGAGTAAGGAAATAATGTAATTAGCTCTTAATACTATGAAATTCAATATATTAATTAATATCTTTGGGCTAAATAGAATGGATCACTAGTTTGGGCCACTGAGTGAATCAAAATTGGGCTGAAACTTGGCCCTAAGTCTCCTGGCCCATATCCAAGCAATAAAATAGGGTCACTTGCGCTCCCGTCCTTATTTTGTGTTGGTCTTTAATTTACGTCCCTCATGACAAATAAATTTTTCAGGAACATAAGCTTATATTTCCGTATCATAATATCTCACAAGTTATGCTTGGACATGACTTCGGTTTCTAAAACGTATGCCCCCACTAGGCATGTCCTTATTTTTCTCAATTATGGTTATATATAGCATAACAAATTTTAAAAAAAAAATCGCGACACATCATGTATCTTATATTACATATTTTAGCGCAAATCAACCCAAGTTTTGATGGGCTGAATTTGCGGATCAAAATGAATTGATTACTCACTCAAACTTAAACGAATGTGATGAATCATAGAAAAGGTTTGTTATCGACGAAGAATATCTTTATACTATTCATCTTAAGAAAAATAATCATTTATTACTGTAGGTCAACTTAACCTCGCGGTAGCACAATATTTTTTTTTATATAATATACAATACAAAACATTAACTCAACAAACAAAATACTACTACTTATTCTAAAGTGAGAATAAATGTCTAGAAAAAAAAAAAAAAGCACCCCTAATTTGCTTGTTTAGATGCATGTTCTTTTATTCTCTAATTGCTTCAATTACAAGCCATCAATTAAAGGGTTTTGGAATATACTTCCCCTAGCTCATATGCCTTTAATTAAAAAAAAGCAAAAAAAAGCAGATCGATCTACGAATCATTTTATATTCACGTAAGATTCAGAAAAGAGTCGCACCTCAAGAGGTATGACGTAGACGACCTACCTTAATACAAATACTGATGATTGCTTTCACGATTCAAATTTGTGACGTATAAATTAGACGAAAAAACAAACCTTACTTTTGCTCCAACTTTAGAGGCACCCCTTCATCTTCCTTGATTGAACTTTGTAATATTATAAGGTATTGTGATATATGCTTTTGGTCAACTTAATTTATAACATCACATGTAATCTATTTGGTTGTAACATGACCACTAAAGCATTTAACATGGTATGGATGTGGCTTGTTGAGGTATGTTTCTTGGTTGTTTTCAACATTTTTTTTCTTATTATAAAATGTAAAAGTTAATGGAAAATAGATATTTTTTTAGTATTTAGGCTAGTTATTATATATTTTGTTGGGTATATCTCTAGTATTTTAAGAATCATGTATAAAATCGATTTTTCAATTATTGAATTGTGTTATCATTTCATACGAAACCTTGACATATTAGATGGGACACTTTTACCATTCTAAGGTTTCAGTATGTGGCAATATTTGATTAGACAGAATTTGAAATATATCTAAAGATATAACCTGGTGATCAATGAATTAGGAAAACTATGCAACCCAAACGCGTATCCCAATTCCCAACAAATACAAAAACGTTAGGTGATTATTTTCATTTGTCTAAGTCTTGATGGATAGAGTATTACCTAATACCTATTAATAAATGCAAACTAATTCGAACACCACATTTATTATTAAAAGAAAAAGAGTTCTTTTCAAGAAAAATGTGATATCAAACGAACCATCTTATTTTCGTACCAATACAAAAATTGTGATATCAAACGAATCATCTTATTTTCGTACAAATACAAACATTGTGATATCGAACGAATCATCTTATTTTCGTACCAATAAAAGTATGTCATTAATATAAAAATGAAAGAGGACATCTTTGTCACAAATTTATATGAAATGTGACTAGATACAAAGTTTAAAGGAGAAATAAACTTTCGACATTTCGATTTATAAGCAAGCCATTGAAATTTTTGTGGTTATATATTATCTCACTAAAGGTAAAATAAGAACTTCATAGTTAAATTATTATAAAATATTAATAAAAAAAAATACTGTCTTACTTGCTAAACGAAAAGAATGTCACATGAACTGAAACGAACGAACTTCACAATAATTATTTCATGTTTGACCAACAAAAACTTGAAGCAACTTGACATGAATGCAGTTTTTTTAAGGTCAGAAACAATACCAGGTCACTCTATAAAAGCAATCAAACAACAATTTTACTAAACCAGTATGGAGTTTGCAACAAAAATCTGAAAAATACTTGCAGATTTCATGGCTGATGATACAAAAGACTATAACTAAGAACTCGTAAAGCTGAAGAACCTAAAGAAATCGCAACACTGAGAGCAATTTCCGCCACAGGAAAAGATCACGAGCACAGGCAGTTCAAACATATGTAAACTGGAAATGTCAACAATGAATTGCAAGGTATCAGGTAACTCTGTCCACCAAGACTATAAGGCAAACGCAAAGGAACTATCTAGCATCTTTATTTCTGCTGGAAATTCGAACCCTATGGTTTTCACTCACTTCATCGACCACTATGCAATACCTTTGATGCCTCTAGCAAGCGGGAACGAGGAATATAAGGTTAGAGGGCAGCAATTGTACAGTATCTTTTCGATGACCACCAATATGGTATGACTGAAAACGAGTCAATTAAGCATAACATAACTCTTATCTAGTCTTGAACTGTCTCGAACCAACAACATACCTAGTGTAATCTCACAAGTGGAGTCTAAAGAGGGTAGCATGTACGCACACCTTACCCCTACCTTGAGAGGTAGAGAGACTAGAACTGACTCGAAGCACCTATTTACTTTTGAAGCCCTGGATGTTGGAAGGTACAGAACCACAAAGATCACAGCTCTACTAAAGTTATATTAAAATCATCCACAAATAATCTAGGGATCCGCAGCTTAGACCATAATTTGCGTCTAGAGAATAAAGTGTATCAGTTTTGAACACACCAATAAGGCCATTGTTCTGTTTTCCAAGAAAATCGTAGGACTTGGAAGGAAACCTGCTGCATTCTAGAAATACGTACCTGGGACGAAAATCTACTACAAAAACTGGTGACCTTCTCTTTTTAACTTCAAGCCAGAGTTAAGGAATAACACAATAAACAACACCAACATACCAAGTGTAATCCCACAAGTGAGTCCTGGGGAGGGTACTGTGTATCCAGTAAAAGGAATAACACAACAAACAAACTTACAAATAACACAAAACGCTCCACTAATGACATCGCTATCACATTTACCCTGCCTTTGCCATTGCATAAGATTCTACGCACAAGGTGCATTACAACTCTCTATCAGCACAATTGACATAAGTATTGCAACAACTGAAACACAGGTGATTTGGGGGTGGAGTTTATCATATCAAAAGAAAGCCGAGATAGTTCAAAACCGAATGGATTGACAATCCAGACGTATTAAGTTGTATTGCATCACAACATTTAAACAGTGAATAACATGACAAACAAAGGGGAATGACAAATTACTGACTGCAATGGAAGTACACAACACCTAGCTTTCTATTTCTTGGTATCCTTAGTTCCAGCATTGCTACCTCCGGCGGCCTCTTTTGCTGCTTTCTTTGCAGTCTTCTCTTGCAGAGCTTTCGCATCCCTACAATCAAACAAACAAAATCCACATTCAAACAAAAAGCTAAACACATGAAAACCAAATCTTGGAATAAAGTAAGATACAACAAGTACAATTAAGAAAATTAGGAAAACCTTTCACGGCGCTGCTCAGGAGTCAAACCATCATCAGCTCCCTTCTTGCCTTTACCAGCACGAGCTGCAGCTCTTTCCCGATCCTTTTCCCTCTGATTTCCGCGTCTGATTCAGTCAAGGAAACATAAAAATATACAATCCAAACAAAACAACCCCATAAAACTAAAAATAAATAAATTAAAAGTAGATCTGCTTAAATTTCATGTACCCACAAAAGACTTGACACCATGATACACAAAAGGAGATACAGATCTCATCTAGTTTGAACTACCCACAAAACTAAACACAAAGGTACAATCTTTAACAGAAAACTAGTTTGATCAATCACAAAACACATGCTACCAAGCACCAGAACTGCTTAAATTTCATGCACCCACAAAAGACATGATACACAAAAGGAGATACAGATCTCATCTAGTTTGAACTACCCACAAAACTAACACAAAGGTACAATCTTTAACAGAAAACTAGTTTGATCAATCACAAAACACATGCTACCAAGCACCTGAAACCACAAAAACAAACATAAATCTAATTAGATTCCAAACACCAACTAGATCATGCTACCAAGAAAACATAACATCTCATTCAATCTAAACTACCACCAAACTAAACACAAGATAGATACTTTTTTTTTCATAGAACTCACAAAAATTTCAAAAAGAAACACCATATAAACACCAGTAAGCATAAATCTCAACCAATTTTAAATACTTTCAAAACTAAACAAGAAAAAGATACAATTTTTGCCATAGATTCTAAAAAATCCACCATACAAACAACAATAAGCATAAATCTCAACCAATTTCAGATACCCCACAAGTCTAAACACAAAAAAGGTACAATTTTTATCATAAATTTTCAAAAAGAAAACACCATACAAACAACAATAAGCATAAAATTCAAAATACCCACAAGAGAAAACACAAAAAAGGTACAAATTTTATCATGAACTTTCAAAAGAAAACACCATACAAACAACAATAAGCATAAATCTCAAATACCCAAAAGTCTAAACACAGAAAAGATACAATTTTTATCAAAAATTTTCAAAAAGAAAACACCATACAAACAACAATAACCATAAATCTCAAATACCCACAAGACTAAACACAAAAAAGATACAATTTTTACCATAAAATTTTAAAAGAAAATACCATACAAACAACAAAAACCATAAATCTCAAATACCCAAAAGTCAAAACACACAAAAATCACCAAACTTTGCCAAATACTAACAAATTTACCAATCAAACCAATAAAAAACTCAAACCAAATCTAAAATTATGCATAAATATGTAAAAATTAGATTAAAAAATCATGAATTTTGAAGGATATGAGTCATGGTAAAGTAGTTGAATGGGTCGGTGGAGAAGAATCGGAAGATGGTCTTTACCAAAAGAAACGCTGGAGAAAGACAATAGAGGAAAATATAAAGTGGTAGGGGGAGATTTGTAATAATGAAGAATTGAAGGACTAATTATTTAAATAGTTGGTTTTGACTTTTTATTTTTCTCCTAATCACCATTAAATTGGGAAAAATAAATTATTACTTACTATTTTTGGTAATTAAAAAAAAAGTGGTAACATCGTGGTGTTAGTAAAAAAAATTATTTCTTAGTTGTACCTAACATGTTTTGATCTAGTTGTCAAAGCTAAAAAGTTTTTTTTTAATCACTTAAATTAAAATCAATTGAAAAAACTTAATTAACAAAAATCTAGAACAAAAGAAAAATATAAAATTATATATGTATAGTATAATACACATTTATAGTTACCTCATTAAAAACTTTTTTATGAAAATACAAAAGAAAAATTTTAGATTATGAAAAATAAAGTGTAGTGTGTATTTTATTTCTATAATAAAAATATTATTTAATTTTATAGATGATGCATTTCAATTTTGCATATCAATTTTTCAAAATTGATATGGTAGTTTTTGTGATCATTAATTCATTATATATCTTTTGGATGTGTTGAGTCTTTAAGCTTAGTCGAATATGTTTTTGACAATCACTTTATATTATTTGATTGTCTGAACTTTTGTCTTGTTTGTGATCTCGTCGTTGCATGCAAATTATTTGACTTGTTTATAGTAATAATCAAGTCGTAAAATTTTATTAGTAAGATAATAACTTTTTTCATCAAACTTTATACTAATTAAATAATTTTTCAGAATTTTTCCAAAACATCTTGACAAATTCATTAGAATAAGTAAATTTTGTAGTAATATTTGATTCACTTTATATCTCTATCATAAAAAATTTTACATTATTTAAAAAAAGTCGTAACTAGTAATAATGGTATATATAGGTACACCGTTTACATTAATTTATATTTGTAATCATTTTCGTAAAATCAAAATTAATCCTTTTTTTTTTGTCAATTTCACCATAAAATCTTTTAGAACAATAAAAAAATTCATGCATTACAAAAATCATAAGAAATTTTAAAACAATTATATCCACCACAAAAGGGACCTCAACATATAATAATGTTTGGATTTATGACTTCACTATTCATTTTACTTTTAATATAAGATCTATTTGTATTTCACTAATATTATTCCTTAAGATTCTTAAATTATAAGTTCAAATTTGATTTTTTTCAAGTCATAAAATAAAATATATTTGAATTATATATTTTTACTTGACCAATCATTTATCTATCCGCATCTTTAACAAGTTTAAATTCAATCCTAAAATTAATCTAAGATAACTTATTCCTAAATCTAACAAGTTTTTAAATTATAAGTTATTTTTTTTAAGAATCAATTCAAACTATATTCATTAAGTTCAAAATATAAAAAATAAACGTACCACAAATTTTAAATAAATCAACATTTACATAAAAAAATTAATTTCGACGCCTGATTTCGCTTCGATATTCCTAACGCAAATACGATTTTTAGACTATATAAAACTTTTTATTAAAATCTTAAATAAGGATTTAACCACAAATCACTTCCATTAACAACCCTAACTCCTTAATTATCATATCAAGAGAGGTTTTTGAACTAAAACCAAAAAAAATTAATTGATTTTTAATCTACAAAGAGGCCTTTTCACCTCCATTGTTAGCACTAGAAGAAAACTAGCGAGTGTCCCCAAAAAACCCATTCTTTTTTTTTTTCCTTTTTTTCCTTTTTTTTTTTGTTTTTTCTCTCTCTCTGTGTGTAGCTGTTTTTTTCTATATGATATACTAAATCTGTTGAAATTACTGGAAAAATCTTGGCTTTTTTCATCCATAGTTTCAGGTAAGAATACCCTTTTATTGAACTTGTTTGTTCTTGTTTTTTTAACTTGGATGTGTGTATCTAGGCTTGTTATATGAGAATTTGATAAAAAGAAACAATTTTTAGGGTACCCTTTTGAGTTTCAATCTTATTGATATGAAGATTGAAGGTATTTATTAAGAAGAGAAAGGATTAAGACAAGTTTGGTTGATTTGTTGATTGTTTAGTTATTGGAGTTTTGTGAATGTTATGTTTTTTTTTGGGGGGGTATTTGGGATTTTGATAGTAAAGAGAGTTGGGATTATGAAATTTGTGAGATTTAAGGGTCATTAGGCTTGCTGTTGTTGAATGTGCTTGTGTTTAATCTAATAGCTAGATTTTGGTTTTGTTGCTGTTTAGTTTCTTGATTAAGATATGTTTTTCTTGATTTTGGTCTTACAGTAATGAGTTTTCGTTTATAGGATGGAATTGTTTTTACTAGACTGCAATCCTGTGTTGTTTTTCCCTTCAATGTGACTTGTAGCTTTTTGACTAGAATTGCTAGCTTGTATGAGCTTATTCACATTGTTGGTCTCAAGTCCGGATTGAGGAGGAGGGGGTTGCCGAGGGTCAATTGGACACAACCTCTCTACCCCATAAAGGTTGGGGTAAGGCTGCTTTCATGTTACCATCCCTTGTGGGATTATGTTGGGTTTGTTGTTGTTGCGACATCTAGTTTTTGGTTTCTTTGCCATTTTAGGTCTATTTGTGTGAACGCAATGATTGTGTCTTGAGCTTCTGTCTTGTTTTGTTAAGTGATTGGTCTTTGAGAAGTAGGTTTTAACGAGTAAAGTTAGGATGAAGGTAAGTGGTGCCTATGGAATATTGCAACGTAGTTATTTATGTATTAGTGTATTGTATTAAGGGTCTATGATCTTTTCTGGATTTGGTTGTAGGGAATAATGGTGAAGAAGGCTAAGAGAAAGGCTAGAGGTGGTGCGAAGGAGAAGCAGAATTCCATGGCATCTCCAAATCCCATCCATCAACTAGACACTCAAAATGTTAATGCACCTGAGGATGGAGTTACAACTGTGAATGAGAAAAAGATATGCCTCCATATTGATAAGGGTATTGACGTGGAGAAAGTCTCTGCTAAACTTGGCTCTTCAGGACCTGTTAGGTGTGAAGATTGCAGGGAAGGAGCAGCTAATCGACGGGCTGCTAAAGGAAAAGGTAAACATGGAAAAAAGAAGGGAGGTGGAGAATCAAAGTCGGCGTCTAAAGCCATTTGGGTCTGTTTAGAATGTGGTCATTTTTCGTGTGGAGGTGCTGGATTTCCTACTACTCCTCAGAGCCATGCAGTTCGGCATGCAAGACAGTACCACCACCACTTGGCTGTACAATTTGAAAATCCTCAATTGCGATGGTGTTTCCCATGCGATAGACTAATTCCCGCTGAAAAGGTAGAGGATGGCACTGAACAAAAAGAAGTATTACAGGACATTGCCAAGATGATTAAAGGGCGGCCATCTGAAGGGCCTAGTCTTGATGCTGAGGATGTTTGGTTTGGGAGGGGGAGTATCACGAGCGGGATCAAGTCAGAGGCTAGTCTTGACATTGGTGCCTACAGGAAAAGTGGACACATTGTTAGGGGATTGCATAATTTAGGGAACACTTGCTTTTTCAATTCAATAATTCAAAACCTACTAGCAGTGAATAGATTGCGGGATTACTTTCTTGAACTGGACGAATGTGATAGTCCTCTTACTGCTGCTTTTAAAAAGATCTTTACTGAGACAAGTATTGGGTATGCTTCAAGAAGTGGTATAAATCCAAAATCCTTTTTTGGTTCTCTGTGTGCGAAGGCTCCACAGTTTAGGGGATATCAACAGCACGACAGTCACGAGTTGCTTCATTGTTTGCTTGACGGTTTGTGTTCCGAGGAATTGACTGCCAGAAAGAAACTCAAGTCTTCTCAGGATCAAGTCAAGTCTCCTACTTATGTCGATGCTATCTTTGGTGGTCGTCTCTCTAGTACTGTTACTTGTCTGGAGTGTGGACACTCTTCATTAGTCTATGAGCCATTCTTGGATCTCTCATTACCGGTTCCCACTAAGAAGACTCCATCTAAAAAAGCTCAACCAGTTTCCCGTATGAAGAAGGCAAAACATGCTCCTAAGAGAAATGGAAGACTGCGCCCAAAAATTAATAGAGATGCAGCTTCTCTTAATTCTCAAAGTGCTTCAGAAAGTGGTAGCAAGTCGTTCTGCCAGGTACAGTCTAGTGCGCCCATCGCTGAGGGAATGGAAGTTCCTTCTGATTGTGCATTGGTAGATTCTCTTGATGCTAGTTCTATGGCTGATGATATGGGCTTAACTTCACATAATATATATTCCTCTTTGAAGTCTAATAATGAGAAAAATGTCGACAATGTCACTGGGCAGCCGACTTCAGTGGATAATTTTTCATGGTTGGATTATCTTGATCAAGATATCCTGACTAATGTTAATGAGCAAAATGACGATGGTGTTACTGGACAGTCGACTTCAATGGACAATTTTACATGTTCGGAGTATCTTGATCAAGATACTATGCCTAAGGGTGATGACGTTGCATCACAAGCTGATATTCTGTCTAATCAGGGTTGTGCAGCTGAAAACGTTGTTCAACTTAATGTCTCCTTGCAAAATGATCTGAATGCTCCTAGTGACAGTAAATTGACATTGGGTCAGGAAGCTTGTTCTCCAGATGATTTTATGTGTTTGGATGATCGAGGACTATCTAAGTCACCAGACTGCAATATAGCTTCTCAATTTGGTGAAGAAGTAGAAGTTAAAGATTGGAATGTTAGAGAAGTTGAGCATAACTCAGCATCAAGCAGCCGGTTCCTCTCAGTGGATTCAAATCTTGATTCATCAGCAAGCCTTGAGGAAGTTGAAGCCCCATTACAGGTAAAAGATTCAGAAATTCTGTTGCTTCCATATAAAGAAGAAACCTCAACTACCAATGATGTACTGAAAGGAGAAAGCGAGTTGTCTCCAGATGCTGCTGGCTGTGAACAAGATATTTTGGACTTTGATGGTTTTGGTGGCCTGTTTAATGAACCTGAGCCGGTTGCGGGGCCGGATGAAAAGCCTTTACTAAGTGGTGCTGCTTCAGTGGCAAATGGATTCGGAGAAGCTAGTTCTGCTATTGGAAATAGCTCTGAATCTGATCCAGATGAGGTTGATAGTACTGATGCTCCTGTGTCAGTGGAGAGTTGTTTGGCTTGTTTCACAAAGCCTGAGCTTCTATCTAAAACAGAACATGCTTGGCAATGTGAAAACTGTGCAAAACTTCTACGAGAACAGAGGATTAAATTGAAGAAGAAATTGCTGAAACCTGAACCGGAGGACCTGGGGAATGCGCCAGAGGATAGTAATTCAAGGGAAATTGAGCAGAAAGCCAATAATGGAAGTGCCGGTAAAGGTTTGTCAGATGCTTTTGATGATAGGTTGGTGTACCAAAAAGGAACAAATGGTTACTCGAACTGCATGCCAGAAACTAGCCACGGAGCTGATGAAGATCCAGTCTCTCGCCCTTCAGATGGTGGGGTCGATTCAAGTCAGGAAGAAGCTTGTAGTCTAGTAAATTGCGATAGTCAGACCGATGGAGTTCAGTTGGATGAAGGTTCTGCTAATTATGAATCTGGAGAAAGTGAGAACGAGACCGACTCTAAAGGTGTCAAAGTAGAAAGAGATGCAACTAAAAGGATACTCATTGATAATGCCCCTCCTATTTTGATAATTCATCTAAAGAGGTTCAGCCAAGATGCTCGCGGACGTTTAAGTAAGCTGAGTGGCCACGTGAATTTCAGAGATACTATTGATCTCACAACCTTTGTTGATCCCAGGTGCGTTAATTTTCCTTCATTTGGAAGATCAGTTAAAATCAAAACTTTTGCCTTCGTCTTCTTCACTAAATTGAGACTCAAGCAATTTTCTTTATCTTTTATGTGTCAAATCTTGAGATCTATGCCAGTTAAGTGGCCTCTTTAAACATAATATACTTTTGGAGATGAGAATGAATGTGTAAATGTGATACTGTCTCCCTCCAGTTGGAGAAAGCTTGACCTTAGACTAAAGAATTAACTATCATATTGGGACTATGGAGGAACACAGTTGCTACTTCTTCTCTGTCCTAAGGTTATTCATTATGGTAAAGAACAAAAGAAGCAGGAGTGCGAGTCAGTAAATTTTCAAACTTGTTAAATCAATAAGCCATCAGAGGTTTCCAGTAACTTAAAGCATGCAATGGTGAGGTAGAATAGTCTTGTAGCCTAAATGATGTTTCTTTGTCAATATGGATGCATACATATTTATGTTTTACAAATATTTGGTTTTGGTTCGCATTTAATGAGTTGGTGCTTTAGTTAATATATTATCACAATTATTTATACTTTAGAATGTTAACAATTTATGTCTTAGCATCTGAAATTCCAAATTAATCATGCCATTCTCATCTCGTCACATTACATTCTTCTTTTATATATGGTCCTGAATTCCATTTTTAAGGGTCATCTTTTTTTTGCTTCAGAGGTTAGTTGTCCTTTCAACAACATGATTCCTATCTGCCATATAACTGAGGATGACCTAGAACACGCTCATAGGATGGGATGACAATTCGCTAGATACAGTAGCTCATATTCTATTCTATTATATTATACTGTGGAGATTTGTTGGCAAATGTACTAAAAAAAATGTGTGGGAGAATTGCATGTCCATTTCAATCCCTTGGCAGACCATAGTTTGGGTTTACGGACAGTTAGACTTGTACCTTCAAGACTATCCTCAGAGGTACTTTACTTGAGTTGAGTGTCTTTGGGGAATAACCTCTCTACCTACACAAGGTAGGAGTAAGGCTGCATACACACTACCGGGTATGTTGTTGTTTGGATTTCTTGATTTTGGCGAGCCATAGTTTGGGTTTAGGGAACAATTAGATTTGTACATTCAAGATTTTCCTCAATGCCTTGAGTTCACCTTTCCTTGTGCCTTTTTAGGATCATTCTTCTAATCATTGTTGTAAGGATCCGAGTCCTTTACTCGACATTATATTAACTCTGCTCTACCAAACTGGGTGCTGTCATAGTAGTGTTATCAAAAGCAAAAGGGGCATAAAGCTCTAAGGTGCATTGGGCTTTAACCGCAAATAAAGTGTGGCTTTAGTGAAAAAGGCACAAAGGGAGAAAAAAGACAAATATATACTTTTAGTCCTAGACTAATAAATATGCATGAATGACAAACACAAAAGCATGAACAAAGAAGTTGAATTTTTTTAATGATGAAGTGAAATATCAATCGTTTAGTGTCGCCTCTTTAGAAGAGGCTCATTGGCAAGTAAAAAAGTATGCCTTAGAATCTCGATGACGACCCTGAAGCGCACATTATGCGAGGCAAAGCACTCAACATGTTTTGAGCCTCACTTCAGAGCTTAAGCGCACTTTTAACAACGCCGTGTCAAATTTAAAACCTCGGTTTCTTTAGTGACCTTCATGAGCAAGGGGATAGCAGTGCGAGTTCTTTGAGTTTTATATCTTTCTTCCTAGGACTTTCGGTTTCATAATGAAGCTGTTGTTCTAATTGGTATGTGGATACTTCAGTTCTCAGTAAGTATATCACTGACTTTAGGTTTGCCAAAAACAGTTGCAAAGGATGTAATAATTGGCGGATCTGTGAGCATCGATTCTAAGTAGGATGTGAATTCTTTATTCTTTAAAAAATGTTTGTTCGGTTTATTGCTGATTACATATTGGACTTGAGACATCTATTATTGAAGTAGAACCTATTCAAAAGAAAATGTTGAATTTGTCTTTTAAGAGGAATAGATTGATATGTGTGGAGTAAATAAGCTAGATTTGTTCTGCGAAACTAGAACAGAAAGCGAATACATTTGAAACCAAGTAGAGTGAGACTCATTTGGACGAACTGCATATCATCTCAAGACCAAGTGGATGTCTTACTTATTTTGGATGTCTCGAATTTTGCTTGTTCATTTGCTGTCTTGAAGTTTCAATTTCAAAATGTCCGTTTGCACTTCTTGTACCTCAACAATTCTAGTCTCTTTTCGCAAAATGGTATCTATACTTCACTTGTCTGATGATGAAATGATGTAAACTCCAGGTGCTTACAGAAGGAGGCTTACAAATACCGGCTTGTAGGTGTCGTGGAACATTCAGGGACTATGAGAGGAGGTCACTATGTTGCATATATTAGAGGAGGCCCAAAGATTGCTGAGAAAGACAAGGACGCGGAGGATTATGTGTGGTATTATGCCAGTGATGCCTACGTACGAGAGGTCCCATTGGAAGAAGTTCTTCGAAGTGAAGCCTATATTTTGTTCTACGAAGAAATTTGATACGAATTTCTTTGCAATTTTTTGAAATGGTCTGGGTTGAGCTGATCACCCTACGTATTCGCGTGTGAGAAAACAAAATACATATACACAAAGGGAAAGGGGTTTTCTGGAGGGGTAAATTGTGAGTTGTATTATTACAATCATAGAAGTATTAACACCCATTTTTTGTTATTTTATACTGTTTCAATGTGCCATCACTTGAAGATGTAGTACATGTTGAGAAAGTGTAATTCTTTGTTTTATTTATGGAAAAAAAAAGAAGAAGCAAATCCTTATTTCTTACCAATTGTTTTTAATGATGTGAGTATTGTATTTGCCAATTTGAGGAACAAGAGTTGGCATGATGACATTGTGTTTGTTCATCAATTCCGAGGGGAACGCGTGGGAGATTGTTATTGATATCACTAGACTATAAGCATTGACGATACTGGTATCGTTAGACTATAAGATGTGATAGTAATGATATCACTAGACTATAAGCTTTGATAGTATCCAGATCGTACGCTAAGGTCCCTAAGCAATCACTTAGTTGGAAAAGAAAGTGATCGAGCGATGACAATCAGGAGGTGGGCTTGGAAGCAGTCATCCTTTGAAGAAAGCGTAATAACTTCCTGGTCTAACTCCATGGCATCGAAAATGTATCAGGGCTCAAGTGATTTATCGAAGTGACGAGACCTTGAAAGTTATTTTTTCAAGTGTCAATAGCGGAACGTTCTGTCAATCGGGAAAGGTTTTTGGTGAGTTGCTAGACTATATCTCAAGTATAGAATCTTTTCAAGAATTTAGTTTTTATATGCTTTTTAACATTTAGTTTATAATGTGGGATAAGGATAACAACTTCGAAATAAAATATGAAATTATTTATTTCGTATTTGGTTACGAGTCTTAAAATTATTTCATCTCATTATTGTATTTGTATTAAAATAATGAGATCAATTATCATATATAGAATTGAGATAGCTACTCATGTGAGATATTTTTATCTATCACATCCCGCATATACTTATAGATAACTTTAGTAATTCCAAATACGAATCAGTAATTCGCAAAAACTTTTAAATATATTTATCATTCATTAATTTGACGTAAATACGAAATATTAATAAATATTTACCTGTTGTACCTTGTGGTAACTTTGGTAAGTTTCAAGACAACCCAGGATGAAATTAAGGAAACTAAAAGAATCTTTAAACCCATAATAAAGACATCCATCAAGATTAAAATATACAAAAAGAAGTACTCTGTCTGTCTTTTTTTATTTATCATATTACATTTTTCCATAATTAATTTAATTAATTTTTATAATTAAATGAAAAGTATTATAAATTGTAATTTTTGTATTTTAATATGATAAAAAAATACATTATAAAATGTTAATCAAAATTCTTATCATTTGATTCTAAAAAAGAAAACTATGACAACTAAAAAAATACGAAGAAGACAACATAGGGCCCTCTTATCTCTTCCTTCTCCGAGCTCTGGTTATGGAAGAAGGAACCGAGAAGAAGGTATCAGCAACAACTGATTTTATTACGGGGCAGCTCATGATGTTCATATCGATCTATTATGCGCCTCTGCATCTAGCATTGGGTAGACCTCATACAATAACTGTCCTAGCTCTACCATATCTTTTGTTTCATTTCTTTTGGAACAATCACAAAGACTTTTTTGATTATGGATCTACTACCAGAAATTCAATGCGTATTATATCATTTGTCCAAGAAAATAATCATTCAGTTCAAGAGATTCAAACTACTCAAATCTCAAACACCAAAAAAAATAAAAATTAAAATTAAAGCAAACCCACAA
The DNA here is from genome assembly GCA_022817965.1 of Solanum lycopersicoides. Lineage (NCBI taxonomy): Eukaryota > Viridiplantae > Streptophyta > Magnoliopsida > Solanales > Solanaceae > Solanum > Solanum lycopersicoides. The sequence goes on along the minus strand of CM040626.1, from coordinate 109,261,858 downwards.
AAAGAATATATAAAACAAAAGAAAAAGGAAACAGCTAAAAGAACACATAAAAAAATAAAAAGACAAGAATAACCATCTTCTTGTTACTCATTCTATTTTTGCTTTATGTATTTTGTAGACAAAATTTACTGACTTTGATTAGCATACAAACTCTATTGAACTTTGAACTTCTAATTAAGAATGAAAAAATTTCGTCTATTAATTGAGAATGAATTTTTTTTAATCCATTTCGATATAAAATGTGATAAATTTATTCTCTTTTTATCTCAATTTATGTAATAATGTAAAAAGACTTATAAAATTTTGTTATTTATTATATTCAAATCAAGTCATAAATACTCGTATAATTATAAATCATCCCTATATGCAACGTGGTATGAAATACTTATAAACACATAACTATAAATTCAATTATTATTATATTTTAACTCGAAATTATTATAGAAACTCATAAACTTTAAATGCTAAAAACGTTTTGACTTACACCCCCAACTACACCCCTCTTCCCATATATACTCCACTTGTCATCCTTTTATCTTTGCACTATACCACAACAAATTCAATTATTATTTAGTATATAGTAACTTAAAAATACTATAGAAACTCATAAACTTTAATCGCCTTGACTTAACCCCCCCCCCCGCTTGTCTACATTATACCACAACAAAATCAATTATTATTACTACATCTTACACTATAAAAATTCGTAAACTTAGCTCGAAAATACTATAATAATTCGTAAACTTTAATCGCCTTGATTTAAAAAAAAAAAACCTCCCCCTCCCCCCTTTGTCTACATTATACCACAACAAAATCAATTATTATTACTATATCTTACACTATAAAAATTCATAAACTTAGCTCGAAAATACTATAATAACTCATAAACTTTAATCGTCTATGATTTACCCAACCCCTTCTATCTACACTATACCACAACAAAATCAATTATTATTACTACATTTATATTATAAAAATTCATAAACTTTAAATACTGACTCGACTTGACCCCCCACACCCCTATACTCCACTTGTGGTCCTTTTGTCTACACTACACCACAACACTCCTCTCTTTTTCCCTTTAACCAAAAAAAAACCCAACTTGTCACTCTCAAATTTCCAACTCTTCAAACCCCACAAACCAAAAAAGCAAAAGTAACAAAACCCCATATAATTTCTTGATCTTTTTCCCCCCTTCAAAATCCATGGCAAAACCACCACCATTTCACTTGTTATTTCTTGTAGTAATAATAAAATTTTCAATTTTACACCATGTTAAAGCAACATGGTGTGTAGCAAGAAGTGATGCAAGTGAAGAATCTTTACAAAATGCATTAGATTATGCTTGTTTCTCTGGTGCTGATTGTGCACCAATTTTAGAAAATGGACTTTGTTATCTTCCTAATACTATTCAAGCTCATGCTTCTTATGCATTTAATGGATTTTATCAAAGAATGAATAGAGCACCTGGTTCTTGTGACTTTGCTGGCACTGCTACTATTGCTAAAACTGATCCAAGTAATCATTCTTTTCATTTACTCTCTGTGTATCTGTATTGGAGTCTGATTGGGCGCACTGCTTATGTTTTAAATGTGATATTACCAATAAGTTTTTTTTATTTTTTATATTCAGAATTTGAATTCGAGATTATTCCGTCGCTATATTGGTTTCACACACTACTCGATGTTTTATATTCGTATTGAAGCTTTGATTATAGGGTCTAATAAGAGTTTTTTTTTTTATATATTTAGGATTTGAACTCGAGACACCGTGTTGTGATTAACATTCCAATACAATTATTGTTTGGGTGTCAAAGAAAAAAGTTTTTTTTTTCTATTTTTTTTTTTTGAAATGTTTTGAATTATTTATTACTATTACTATGTGAGTATGAGTTATAATACTTTTTTTTTAAAATTTTAATCAAAGATTTCAATCTAAATTAGTGTATTTTGAGTACTAGTTGATTATTTTAGAAAAGAATTTTTTTTTTTTAAATGTAGATTATTGAATATCTAAATTTTATTTAGAAAAATTGAATAATCTGATCGTCGTACTTGAATTAGTCACGTAAAATGAAACGAAAGGAAATATATATTAAATTTTATTTTTTGAGTATTGATTAATTTTTTATTTTTTTTAATGATTTTTTGTGTGTGTTTAATGTAGGTTATGGATCTTGTGTTTATCCAGCATCTCCAAGGTATGAACTTCAACTTTAAATTTCTCTCACATTGCTTTTCCTTTTTCTTTTGTGTAAAATATGGTAATTCTTGATAATTTGTAAAAGTTGTCTTACTAATAATTTTTTTTAAAAAAAAAAAAGTGTTTAGGGAATATTGTAGACAGCAAAAAACACTTCTTAGATTATTATATTTATTTGCAGATTGTGTTTGTTTCTTTTTTCTTTTTAACTTTGGCTACCAAAAAAATGTTGAAAATTCTCTATTCAAAGTGTGAAATTGAAACAAAATCCTATTTAAGATCAAATAAAAAAAATATGTGAAATTTATGATCAAACGTCTAATAAGTCTAGTATTTAAGTTCAGATAATAGTATTTATTTTGATATAAATATCGAACGTGTTATTTTTATTTTTTTAAAATGGTGTTTTTGAAATTATTGTGTACGTTAAAGAATGTGTAATGTCATTATGCATAGGGTATAGAGTCTGAGAAAGGCTGCAAAAGTCAGCTATAGGAAATAGTCATCTCGAACAGACCATTTTGATTTTGACAACACAATATAATATAATATAACGTTGTTCAGGTTCTTAGAAAATATTATTATTTATTTGTACGTATGTTGTGTCGGAATACTTCAAATGTTTCTTGACGATCCGATAATATTTTTGAAAAGTTTGAGTAACTACGAATAACATTAGTTTTGTTGGATGTTACCACGTAGTTTTGCGTAGAATACCAATGCAACACAATCAATAGAGCATTATAAGTCGAGAGTTCAGGTAGTCAATTAACAGTTATGTTGGATGTCACCACATAGTTTTGTGTTGCATACCAATGCATCACGATCAACGGAGCATTATAAGTCGAGAGTTCAGGTAGTCAATTAACAGTTATGTTGGATGTCACCACATAGTTTTGTGTTGCATACCAATGCATCACGATCAATGGAGCATTATAAGTCGAGAGTTCAGGTAGTCAATTAACAGTTATGTTGGATGTTACCACATAGTTTTGTGTTGCATACCAATGCATCACGATCAACGGAGCATTATAAGACGAGAGTTCAGGTAGTCAATTAACGGAATAGGTCAATTAAAAGATGACTTTAAATGATATTCACTTGTTATGACTTGTGATACACAAAATATATTGTATTGAACTTGATTTATTTTCAGTACTGCTGGTGGCTCTACTACTACTACTCCGAGCACCCCCGGTGGTGGTACTGGAGGGGCAACCACCACGACGCCAATTCTATTTCCACCACCACCACCGGGGACTGCTCTTCCTTTAAATAGCAACGGAGGAACGACACCGCGCGGTGGACGGGGGATTCCAGACTCAGAGACATCTAATGGTTCTTATAACAAGTTGTCAAATTCGGTTCATGTTGCAATTTTTATGCTTCTATTACTTCATGTTTTTCAACTATTGAAGTTGTAGCCATTCATGTTTAGAAATATAGCCATAAATTTGGTAGTAGTTTAAGGCTAGGACATTACAATTTTGGTTAGAAAATGAAAGTTTTCATTTTGCTATTATGAAAAGTTTAGCCCTTTTGGGAGTAACATTTTGGTCTTTTTAATTATAAGAACGCAACACGACATGTGTAGGTTAGATATACGTCACGAGTTTAACATATTTGAGTAAAAATGACAAAGTGGTGGGCCCACATATACCTTTGATATTGCATCCCATCAAAATAATATAAGGTAAGGTTTCAAAAGTGCTAAATCGCTAAATATAGAGAATTTTGTGTACGTCTTTTAATTCTGAGTAAATTGTGTGAGGTTATTTCTCTTTATACTATATATTATCTTTATGTAGTGAATTTCTCATTGCTCTTATAGGCGTAATTAAGTTGATTGATCAACCCACGTTAAATGTTTTTATCTCTTTTGATATAACTTGTTTGACTTTTTACTCATGGCATTTCGAGATTCGTTTTGTTATCTTTCGCATAACACCTAATTATTTTGATCCCAACAGGTTTATCCATAAATTTTTAATTTTTTTTAGTGCTTATGATTCATAAAGTGTAAATTGATACATTGTCTCTAATCACGTTTGCCTTTGTTTCCCATCATCTGCTTCTGTTAAGATTTGGAAGAAATAATAATTAAAAAGCAAAAAATGAGTTTAATAATAAATAAATTTCAGAAAAATATGATATTCAACCAAATTAATGCATATGAATTGCACAATAACTTTATGATGGGTATAAAATAAAAGTATTTTTTTTAAAAAATAAAGAATTTATGGAGTCATTTGGTTGCTAATTAGCAAGAAAATTATTCATGTATAAAAAATTTAATATTTGCATAGCTAAATATCATGTGTGGCATTTTAGTTGTTTTGTATGTTGTGTGTTTTGTTATCATTTTACAATCCCACATTAAAAAAATATATATTTTTAGATCAATTACATATTATTTTATTCAAAATAAAAAATGAAATATATTACTCCTTGTATTTCTACCATCTGCACAAACTCTAACCAGCAACTAAACGATCTAACTGATTAATAAAATGAAAGAGGAAATGTGTTTCCATTACATTCATAACAAATCAAATAAAAATTACATTAAATATTAAAAATTCAAATATAGTAATCTCTTCCAAAATATACAACAAATGTGGAGTTACTTAATTGAATCAACAATTTTTTATTTACTAAAAAATATTAGTGTTATCAAATACTATGAGTTGTGAATTCCAAAAAATGGAATTTTTTCTCTATCTAATTATTTTATCAAATCAAATTTGTAATTTTGTACTAACCATGGCTTAATTACCTTTGGTTTAATAGGACATTTCTCAGGTTGTCTCACTATGTAAATTATATCTCCAGCTTTATTGTACATATCTTGGTTCCTATGCCATGTCCATAGAGCATGTGTCTCGTTTTTCACCTGCAAAAATATAAACCACAAAAATTAAATTATGCAAGAACAGGACGCGAGGTGGTTGTTGCTCAAACAACTGTGGAAGTAGACTCGGTGAAAAAGTCGTGTGCATCAAAGAGATGGAAGGGGTCTATCTCATTAGCTAGAAAGTCGAACCTATGCATAGCAGGATGAAGCACTCGAACAATCTATAAAATGACTCTTCAAAACTTCATTCTTTCGTAACCAAGAAATCCCCGAGGGTAAGGTGGTACATGGTTCGCCCCTCTACCCTACCTTTTTTACTCTAATACCGAGCTTTTTGATTACCTCGATAGGATTCAAACTCGTGACATGTCCCTAACCACTAGACCAAAGTCGTGGGAGCGCATTATTTTGGTTTATAGGCATTTGACAAGTTTTGGCAATTGTCAAACAGTCATAAAATGAGTTCTCCAAATGATCTTGTGCTACAAAACATAGTCAAACTCAGTATCGAGGTGTGTTTTGGTGAAGAGATGTATATTTACCTCGAGTATTCCATGGCCGAAGCTACTTTCTCTATATGCACTATATTCAGGTTGTTGATCCCAGCAGAAGTTGCCGGCTGCTGGACCTGATGTAAAATTATAGGCACAGAATCCGCCCATAAATTTGTCCGGTGTGCTAGATGGTTCAGGACATTTTCCTGGCTCATCAGCGTGTTCTATCGCCATCTTCTCGCGGTTTCCGCCATCACCGACAGTTATATGGACTGGACCGCAAGGGTCCAGTGTGTAGTTATAGACTCTATTGGACCTTTCATAAGCATGAACCTGTAGATATCTTCAATTCATCAGTATCCGAGATCTATGTTATTTTGCTGCACCTAAGAAGGGAACAAAGTAGTTTATGTGCTCTTGGATATCGGTATATTAGTCTTGTACTTACATGTCCGTTGAAGACTAAATCGACACCATACTCGTACAACAACTCTTCCATTGCTACCTTCATACATTCAGCTTCTCGATAGTGTGCTGTGTAAGTAGAGTACCAAGGTGGATGCCAAGTGGCAACTAGCCATGGAGTAACTGTCCTATCAACGTTAGCCAGGTCCTTCTCCAACCACATGTATTGATCATCTGTAATCATAAGCTTAGAGAATCATGACACTTTACGAAATTTAGCAGAACGGCAAAGTAGTGAAAACACGATAGATTCCAGCTGATCGATGATTTGAGATAATTTGTTGAAGTTGACTACAAGCATAACAAACGGGAAAGAGTAACAGAATTGAAGAAAATGTTGAGCTTGTAATATACCTGATTTATTATAGGCAGCATATCCCCCAAGCATGATGAAGTGTATGCCTCCCGCATTAAAAGAATAGTATAACGGGGATGATGATCCACTTTCTTTTGATGGGAAAGCAAAGCGAGAACGATACGCTGCAAATGTCTGATTTTCAGCTTGTTCTTCTATCTCATGGTTCCCCTCCAACACCATGATGGGAATTCTGGACACCAACGGCTGCATATATCTATCGTGACAATGTCAGAAATAGAAGCACCAATTAAACTAGTGAAGTATACATGTTTTTATGCTCCGACGGAAATCAAAACAGGTCATTTACGAAGAATAGTTGGGATTATCTCTTAAACACTATACTCTCAGTACATAAGTTGAACTATCCATTTTGTTCTATGGTAATGAATCGCATATTAGTTACTTTACTCGAGATGCGTAAAGAAAATTTTTGAATGGGCAAAAACGATTCCAAGTTCTCACCTTCCCCAATAGTCCCACCGAGGTTGATATGTCTCATGTATTGGAGTGTCAGGAAATGAGCATGAATAGCAATCTGAACCACTTCCATTAGTGAGATACAAGTTAGCATACGTAACATCTCCCACTAATAGAACAAGATCTGGATTGTTTCCCATCAAATGGCTAATCGTAGAAGTGGTATTGTATGTAAGACCAAGGTCCCCTACAATTGCTATTCTCTTCGGATAACTCTTTGGAGACGAAATAGGCATGGTCTTGAAATGATAGATAGTACTCATAGCTGGTATAGAAGAATCTCCACATTGATAATAGTATAATGTGTCCGGTTTCAATCCTGCAGCAGGAAAAAATTGCTGTAAATGACAAAATCAAACATAAGAAACCAATCATTACATGGGAGACTTGCTTTCTGAAATTATTACAATGGTCGAAGCCTAGTTGTGCCAGCTATATGAATTCTCGGTGACAATATTACTTCATCAAAACTCATCTCAGGTCATGTAAAACATAAAAATAATAATTACAAGTACGAAGTTGCTCATAACAACTCCTAGAAAAACATAGGACAGGTCGAGAGGAAGTGCTAAACTAACGAATGGTCTCTTTATACTCCTTCATAAGTAGAAAACCGGTAAACTCCATTTGAAAATCTCAGAGACTTTCTGCTGAAAACCGAACATATCGCTACGGAAATTCAACTAGAACAAAGAAACAGCTATGAAGTTTCAGCTAGCATACCTGTAAGTTGGACATGGTGTATAATACCAGAAGTGTAGTTCTGAAGTCCTTCAAATGGATAAAGTTGATTATAAATAACAGACTGGCCGATTGCTTTGCGTCTTAAGTAGGATTTATCTTTCCCATATTGAACAACACTACCAACTTTACTTGGATCCAATGGTTTAATATTGTAGCCAATTTGATATTCGCCTGCAAATACAGTAAACCACACAATTCTTAAACTCCATCTCAGATCAAGGATGTTAAGGTTCTCTAACCAGTTAGCCAAAGCATATCTCATCTCACACAAATTAAAATTGCACAAACCAGTACCGAATGTTTTTCTGTATTATATTCATGGCCAAACAGGAGCTCAAAGTTGGCCATGACTAAAAAAAGAATAAAATGTTGAATCTTGTTTCCATTTTATCAACTCAAATTTGATGGCGGATAATTGAATTTAATATATCCGAGATGGAAGATGTTAAGGCAAATATACGTCATCACAAACAATTTAAACTTTGGACAAACCAACAAAGAAGTTCTTTTATATCCAATAATGTGCTCGTATCACTGTCAATTAAAAGTTGGACATGAGTTAAAAGCAAACAGTTCTTGTAAGTTCCATATTTATCAACTCAGATTTGTGACTAATAACCGAATTTAACATACATTTTATAGATAAGCATTGGGAAAATGCCACAAAAGACTCAAAAATATTCATTTCTCAAGAACTCTTGTCCCAACAAAACACCATATAGAATTGATACAAGCTAATATTTATACTCAAACTAACAACATACACCCCCGAGTCCCACAAAGTGGATTCTCGGGAGCACGAGCAAAGCTAGTAGCCGCTAGCGAACCCCATAGCTTTTGCTCAAATAGTGTGTTCGTATAAAGAATCTATAAAATATAGTATCTAACTATTAAGCTTAGAAACCTGTTATTAACACTTGGAAGTCATCATTCTAAAATACATAACCCATAAAGTTGAAATCATGGCTCCACCTCTGCTCGGGAGAGAGGATCGAGTGTACGCAAACCTTAACCCAACCTCAGAGGTTATCTCCAATAGACCCTCGGCTCAAGAAAAAACTCCAAATAGTAATGGAAGTACAAAAACAACAGATAGCAACAGAACAACATTCATTACAACAAAGTTATACGATAGTCGAAATACAACTCATCATACATAATTTGATTTGCTCTTCTTTCCCCCTATCACTAGCAACAGAACCATACTACAACAAAGTAATACGATAGTCGACATACAACAAATAACAGATAGCAACAGAACAATACTACAACAAAGTAATACGATAGTCGAAATATAAGAAACAAACACAACAATACTACAACAAAGTAATACAATAGTCCAAATATAACAAATAACAGATAGTAACAGAAATGAAAGACAAGAAACTAAGAAAACAATACAATAACAACTAGTATGAACCTACAACAAGATTCAAAATTCAAAATTTAAAAATTCAAACTATAAACAAAAAAGATAACATTTTTACCAGTAATCCAAGAAATCCAAACAGAGTCATAAGTAGAAGAAAGGGAAACAGATATCTGTTCAGGCTCAAATCCTTTAACAGTTCTTTGAACTCTAGGATCAGTGTCTGGCAAATCTACAGCATGTCCCCTAAAACTTTGATCCAAAGGGACAGTCACTGGCTTAAAAGGTCCATCAAGTGTAGTTAGAATTTGACCTTCATTAACCTCAACAAAGCTAACAAAAACCAAAAACCAAATCAAGATTAACCCCACAACCCCAAAATACTTCATAATCAATCAAGAATTTGCATGCCCCAAATAACCAAACTTCAAGAAACCAAAAAGGGTTCACAGAAATATAGATAAAGATTCAAACTTTATCACTATAACACCAATAAAAATCAAAAGGGGTTATATATCTATAGCTAAAAAATGATGACACTGTAGAATATGCTCTTAATATGCTCCAAAAATAAATTGAAGTTTATATATATATATAATAAAAACCATGGGGAGAAAAATGGAATTTGCTAGAAAAGGTGGGAAAAGGATATTCTTGACGATTTTTTTTATATTTTTTAAAAATTGAAAAAAAAAGTAATTTTCTTTTTTAATTTAGTCAAAATGTGTAAATTTTCTTCACAATTGAGTGAAAAGGTAAGCAAAACTAAATATATATTTATAATATCAAATATTTAACCTATATATATCACGTAATTTTTAATCAAAATATTACGTATTAAATTATCCTTAGCCTAAAATGGCTCCATTAGTGGCAGTTGAAAAGGAAAAAAAAAAAAAAGGGAAAAAAAGGTGGCCATAAATCAATGGATTTTTTTAGTTTCTAACGCCAACTTTTGTTATATTATAAACTTTGCAGAGTTTCTCACGCCAAAGAGGCTTGCAGTTATTTGTTGAGGTGATATGTCACATGATTTTCTTTTGATAAAATGACAGAAGAAAGATATATTTTGAATTATATAAGTAATAATGTGGTAAATTTTGTATCGATATCGTAACTATACGTAAAATTAATCTTTTTTACATAGTAAAAGTATAAATTTGACCATTTTCCCTTTTCGTAGTGTGTTTGATATTGAGAAACGTTATTGATTTTTTTATATTCGTTTGGACACAAAAACTGAATTTATATGGGCAACTTCATATAAAGCAAATATATAATTTGTATTTCTATATTATAGCAAAGTTTGTATAGTTGTGCTCTATAGAAAACTTATATATGTATAATTCGTTATACATATACAATTAAAACGAATTGTATAAAACGAGAAAGATATAAATTATATACAATTTGAATTGTATAAAACGAGAAAGCGAGAAAGACATAATTGAATTGTATAAAACGAGAAAGAGAGAAATTATGTACAATTTGAATTTGTATAAAACGAGAAAGAGAAAAAAAGCAAAAAGAGACTTGTGCAGGAAATATACAATTGAATCGAATTGTATAAAACGAGAAAGAGAGAAATTATATACAATTTAAATTTGTATAAAACGAGAAAGGCAAAAGATACTTGGGCGGGAAAATATTTGTATTGTATAATTATAAGTGTATAGAACGAAGATATAGTATTTGCATGCATTTATATAATTTTCTCTCGCTTTATACAATTAGGAACACAATTTATAAAATTCTATTGTATAAAGCGAGAGAGGCGAGTGACAAGAAGCGAGAGAGGGAGAGTGGCGAGGGAGAACATGAGCGAGAGAGGGACTGACAAACAGTTTGTATGGAATACAAATAAATCAAATGATAGTTACTATATTTATTTTATATTATTAATTTATCATTCGATAGCTACTATATTTATTTTATATTATTAATTTGTCATTCCATACGATTATCCCTTTTTTAAAAGTATAACTCTCTTCTTAGTGAAAATAAAAAAATTAAGTTTTTTCATCCTTTTAACACAGCTCATCTTTACTCTTATATTAAAGTTAATATAAGTTATATAACATTTGTCAATATTAGATACAAATACATTTACAATGGTATTTCTACCACTATATGTCTATATCAAACACACAATAAATAAATAAAAAACAGTTCTTTTGCATTATTATATTTGGAGAAAGATAGTGGATGAATATGGAAAAAATTATTCTTTAATGTATAGTGAGGAAAAATCAAATTAAAGTATTTTAAGATACTCTATTATATTTTTTCCTCCTAAAAATTTGAGCTTTGTTGTTATCAAAAAATAAAATTAAAAAAAGAGTTTTGTCTCCTTTAGAATTTCTTAATTCTTTTTGTAATTTAGTGAGTATGGAGTTGTGTAAAGATTTAAAAAGAGCAAGTCGAGGCTAATGGAGACAAGTTTGAGTAAAATCGAGATTATTCAAGCTTATATATTATTAAATGAGTTTAAATTAAATTTATTAAAATATAATTAAAATTGAACTAAGCTCAAAATTAATTTGTTAATATTTAATTAGTTATATAGATATTAGAAACATTGCAGATGACTAATGTGCTCTTCATATGAAGCACTGTTTTTTTTTATGTGAATTTAAATTTAATTTAAATTTTAAAGTGAATATTGAATTAATAAATCGGTAAAGTCGACTTTTTTCATTGTTAATGCATTATTGAGTTAGACATTTTTTTTTTCTTTTCTCACGGAATAATCAAAATACCATAAGTATATTCTTACTCTAAATGAGAAATATCAAATTGGGATCTTTATCATATTTTATTTGGGGGGGGGGGGGAAATTGAAGCAATAATTAGCTGGTCAAGCTAATCAATGCATTCACTTTGCTTAGTGGACTCTAGATTAAGCTTGAAGTATTTAGAATTAAATTAATTTGTTTGTATCGACATTTCTAATTTGTTTAGGTAGCTAAGTACTATTTAATTAATGACCATTGATTTTATATGGTTTGGTTTCTCACTAATTAAACGACGTGGATGAAATAAAGGTTCACATTTCATATATCGTGTAATAAGATTGTGGTAGTTAGACTTAAAGGTAAGCTTTATAAAGTGATTGTTCGAGTTGGACTGCTTGTGTATCCAGGCTTAGCAACACTAATATAATTTTGAACACACACAATAAATGAATGTGCTAACATATTTGAAGAAATAAGATTATGGATGAAGATAATTGAAAAAAAGTGGGAGTGACTCTTGTGATGGATGAGATGAGACAGACAAGAATTAAATAGTTTGGACATATATGAAGAGTAGATACACGGATGCCCCATCGAGGCGACGTGAGAGGTCGACAATATGGTGGGTATGAGGAGTGATATGTGTACACATAAAATTATAAGAAAAAAGTGTTTAGACATTACATGAGACATTCCTACCTTATGAAAAATATGATACTGAAAGGAGGTTATGAAGCTCATAAAATAGAAAATTATTAAGTAATCGAGCGTTGTTTGATTTTACATAAGAGCATTATTATTATTGCTTTTTTCTGTCTTCTTGTTCAAATGATTGTTACATATTGTTTCAATTACTTTGATTATTTGTTTCCACCCTTTTCAAACTCCATTTATAAAGGATAATTGTATAGAATGACAAACTAATAATATAAAATAATATCGTAGCTATCCTTTGATTTATTTATGTTCGATAGCAAACTGTTTGTCAGTCCATCTCTCCCTCATATTCTCGCTCGCTTCTAGTCGCTCGCCTCTCTCGCTTTATATAATAAAATAATATAAATTGTTTTTCTAATTGTATAAAACAATAGAAAATTCTATAAACGCATATCACCGTCCTATACACTTATAATTATATAATACAAATATTTCTCTACCAAGTCTCTTTTGCCTTTCTCGTTTTATACAAATTCAAATTGTATATAATTTCTCTCTTTCTCGTTTTATACAATCCGATTCAATTGTATATTTCCTGTACAAGTCTCTTTTTGCCTTTCTCTCTTTCTCGTTTTATACAAATTCAAATTGTATATAATTTCTTTCTTTCTCGTTTTATACAATTCAATTCTTCCTTTATCGCTATCTCATTTTATACAATTCAAATTATATATAATTTCTCTCTTTCTCGTTTATACAATTCGTTTTATACAATTCCCTTCAATTGTATATGTATAGCGAATTATACATATATAAGTTTGCTACGGAGCATAACTATACAAACTTTGCTATAACATATAAATATGAATTTTATTTTTTCTATATGTGAAAGTTGCCCGTTATAAAATTATACTGAATATATCATTATTATCGATGAAGTGATTAATACGTAAGTTATTTAGTCATTCATCTAGTCGGCCTATAAATTGTCATTCGGTCTAGGCCCATATAATCTCCAACTCTCTCTTTTCCGGCCCATGCAACACGAAAGTCCATACGATGTGTTAAAAATTGAAAAAAATTATATAAATTGATACATTTTAATAAATAATTATTGATTTTAGCGATACTTTTATTTATTACCATTTATAGCAATATTATGTAAAATCTTCAATGTGAATTAAAAGTGAATTATAATTGTTTTTTGAAATATATTATGTTTATTTGATAAAAATTTGACATATTGTATTATAAATGTATTAAAATGTGTGAAAAATGTATTATCCATCATTAAAACTTGTATTATATGTGAATAATAAATTGTTCTTTGTAATATGTATTAAATTTGTATTATAGATGAATTAAAACTGATCAAGTGTAAAAACATATTATTGCTATAAATGGTAAATATTTTTTTATCATAGTATATTTATGTAAGTTTCCCTTAAAAATTATTAATATATTCTTAATAAAAATAATAAAGAATTAATTATTATTTTATAAAACTATATAATATAATACTTCAAGAAATCAACATCAAAAATTCCAAAGTTGACCTTAAATATTCTAATCCGTTTCATACAAATTCTAATATGTCTAAACGTCATCTATATATAAACACCATTTTTAATACTTTCTATTACTTTTGTCAAATATGTGATTTTTACATTTTGTCTTTGAGATATTTATTGATGAAAAATGATTTATAATTGAAGAGTACATATATTATTAACTTAGTTGAAATGATATTATATAATAATTATCTTGTAATAGATAATATGGATAAATTATTAATTATCTGTTTTTTAATTGAAATTTTGTATCTTGAACTATCGTAAATGGTATAAGCAGATACTATTCATTATATTTTAGGGATGTTGGTATCACTGCCGTCCAAAAACTAGAACATATATGTCCTTCACTTTAACAAAATACTAAATAGGAACACATGACACAATCTTATTCGTCGATCCAATATTTAATAAACGCAGGCTTGGTAGATAAAATTATGACGTGTATATGTCTGTTAATATAAAGATAACTTTAGTTTTTAGACGACAGTGACACCAATATCCCAAAAGTATAACAGGATATCTGCATCTATTTACGATAGTTCAGGGATATATTTATCTTTTTTTTCTCGATATAAAATTATAATAACAATTATTACAAGAGTGAAAATTAGTCACTATTCTCTAAATATAAAAATGTTTTATTATTAAAAAAACAATCATATTTAGCTATTACTTTTTTCAATTTTAATTTATTTGTTCTATTTTAATTTGACACACAATTATGTGGATCTAAAATAATTATAAAAAAAAACGTTCAGACAAATAAATTAAAACGAAAGATCATATTACTAAATATCTTAACACGCATGAAGCTACATTTTGATTGGACGAGCCACGTTATATCCATTCATTCACATTAACGGGTTAAACCCGTTTTGTTTTGCCGTTACCTAAACGAATCCCTTTTTTGGCCCGAAATATTTGTGTACAATTTTTTCAAGAACAAAATAACTGGTGGCAGTGTGTGTGTGTGAGAATTTGCCAAGATCTGTGATTTTTCTGGGTAGATCTGTTGGTGGGGTTTGTTGATAAAGATTCAATTTTGATCTTGTTTAGAGAAAAAATGAATATATTCAGGCTTGCTGGGGATATGACCCATTTGGCTAGTGTTCTTGTTTTGCTTCTCAAGATCCATACTATTAAATCTTGTGCTGGTATGTTTTTCTAAATCTCAAATTATGATACCCCTTTTATTTGTTTTAGTTATAAATGTTGAAATTTAGTGTTTTGCTGTTTTTTTTTTTTTTGAATTGGGATTTGTAAATGTGTTGTCTTGGAAGGTGTTGTTTGTAGTTTTTGTGATTTTATTGGAATGTAGTTTTTTTTTTTTGTTTTGAGCTGATTGGATTGTATTTCATTTTGTTGAAGTTGGGTTTTTATGGGAATTGTGATGGATTTTTGTGTTTTTAAGGTTTGTTGGTTTTGTTGTAATGTTGATTTGGATAGGTGTTGAGGTAATTTGTTCTTGCCTGCTGAGTTTTCAGTTTTAAAGTGTTGTCTGATGCGTGTTGTTGCTGGTGGGAGGTGGGAGGCATCCGTGGAATTAGTTGAGGTGTGCGAAAGCTAGCCTGGACAACACGGTCATAAAAAAGAAGAAGTGTCGATTGCTGTCATGTTTAGTTCTTATAGAAAGTTTGTCTTGATAGGTTGAATTTTGGATTAAAATGTATTTAAGTTTTGCACAGAAATGTTGTACATTTAGATAGTGTTGTCAAAGTTGCGTTTAAAGCGCATTTAAGTCTTGAAACGAGCCGCAAAACATGTTGTGTTTCGCCTTGCTTAATTTGCGCTTTAGTATCGTCATCAAAGCTCTACGATAAACTTTTCCTTGTGAATGAAGATTTCGTGAAGCGACGACTTTATTGTAAAAAGATTCAAATGTTTTGTCCATACATTTGTTATCCATGCTTATAATTGTTGAACTTGGACTAAATTTAAATATATTTGTATGTTTTCTCCATTTGTGCCTTTTCTTATTAAAGCCTACACTTTATTTGTGCTTAAAATCCCAACTGACCATAGGGCCTTTTTGCGTTTAAAGCGCACTTAAGCCCTGAAGCGAGCCTCGATTCACGTTGAGCGCTTCGCCTCACTTAATTTGTGTTTTAGTGTCGTCATCAAATCACTAAGATAAACTTTTCCTTGCGAATTACGATTTCCTGAAGAGACGACTTTATTGTAAAAAGATTTTGTCTATATATTTGTTATCCATGCTTATAATTATTAATTTGGACTAAACCTATATATATTTGTATGTTTTCTCCATTTGCACCTTTTCTCATTAACGCCCATCTTTATTTGCTTTAAAGTCCCAATGGACCTAGAGCTTTTTTGCGCTTTTCGCTTTTGATAACACTGCATTTAGATTGAGGTTGCTCTGGGATTTGTTGGTTAAGGGATGTTACTGAGCTTAAATCTGGGAAGACTTTATTTGAGGCAATCTGTTTGTGCCAGCTGGTTTCATAATTGTGTTATTCTGAAAATCTTGACCTTTTTATGATAAATTTTGTCTGAGCTATTCACATTGTTTGCAAAAATGGTTCAGAAGTGGGAGACAAGTATCGAAGATATGGTATACTTCTAATAATGAAGAAAGCGAATTATTCATGAATAACTTGTTCAATGAACAGAATTGTTGCTTTATGCTGCATTAAGTAGTTGTTATTTGGGTTGTAAACTCCTGTTACCCTGTATATTGCACTATTGCAGAAAGCGGAATCTAACACTTC
This sequence comes from Solanum lycopersicoides, assembly GCA_022817965.1. Lineage (NCBI taxonomy): Eukaryota > Viridiplantae > Streptophyta > Magnoliopsida > Solanales > Solanaceae > Solanum > Solanum lycopersicoides. The sequence goes on along the minus strand of CM040626.1, from coordinate 109,245,200 downwards.
ATTGTCTAATGGAGTGTTATTCTATAGAAACTAAATGAGAAGCGTCAAACAGAAACGAAATTATAATGCCGGAGAGGTCCTTTTCCTTTAGAGTGTTCGAGAGCAAATAACTAAAGAAAAGTTGTTAGTAAGTGGAATCACTAGTATTCTTTTAGGAAAAGAATAAACATCATGACAAACAGGGGAGATTTTTTTTTAAGAGAGACATAATCTTTAACTCCTTTGTTGGTTTAACTTTCTAATGGAGAAATATTATCCTCGAAAGGTTAAAGTAACTCTGGATCTGAAGGGGTTTTGGAAATGTCAAACATGGACATGAGATATGTAAGAAAAAGAAGGCGGTGAGCTGAAAGCCGTCATGTTAAGGGATTATGCTCCTTTTACATTTTAGTTTTCTTATCCCTAAGGGAAAAAATCTCACTTCATGCAACATCCATTAACATTGGAATGGTACATTAGGGAAATATCCAGTTTCTAGACTATGTTTATTAATGGTTGAGTTATTTATTCACAGGTGTTTCTCTGAAGACGCAAGAGCTATATGCGCTTGTCTTTGTTACTCGCTACTTGGACATATTTACAGACTTTATTTCACTATACAATACTACAATGAAGTTGGTTTTCTTGGGAAGCTCTTTGTCAATTGTGTGGTACATGAGGCATCACAAAATTGTTCGGAGATCTTATGACAAAGACCAAGATACTTTCCGTCATGTTCTCCTTGTGGTACCTTGCCTTGTATTGGCTCTTGTTATACATGAAAAGTTTACCTTTAAGGAGGTATTAATGCACTCACTATAGCTCACTTTTTTTTTTTTTTTGTAGCATTTCATGTTATTATGTCAGTTGGATGTGCTTCCACTTTCTCGTTAAATGGTATATTCATCATCATGTGGTTGCATTTTTTACCAGGTAATGTGGACCTTTTCCATATTCTTGGAAGCTGTCGCTATCCTTCCTCAGCTTGTCTTGTTGCAGAGAACAAGAAACATAGACAACTTGACTGGACAATACATTTTACTCTTGGGGTAATGTATCTTTCCTTTTGCAAGAGTTGTTATGCTCACATCTCAATTGCTTCCTTTTTTTCTTCTTCTTATTTTGTTTACTAAGGGCTTCTTTCTCAGTCTCTATTTATCATGCTTTTCTTTTGGGCGCGGTGGGGGTGGAGGGTGAGTATCCCGCTTGTAGCAACTATTTCTCATTAAGGCGATTGGATATTCATGTGAACAAGCTGGATAAGCTATTGTTGGATCCATAATTGTTGTTGTCTTTTCCTTGAGACTTGTTTTAAATAGATTCTTTATTCATGGAGAGTCACATCTCTCTCTCTCTCTGTCTGTTGATTGGTTAGAAAGTTAAATGAACTTCAAATAACAGGTTCTCGGTGCTTGTTTTTCTATTTGTTATTTTATAGAAGAAATTATGATAAATAGGCAAAAAGTTTAGAGTACGTCTTAATATAGGAAAGAAGGAATAGGAGAACATATAATCTATCGTCATGAGAGAAGTGAACCAGTAACGGACAGATACAATAGCCTGGGCTAGAGTAACTTCCTCGGGTAATCTTTTGTTGACCATTTGGACCTGGATAGAGGAAAATGGATACCAAGGATTGATAATAGCCAATCCTAACTAATTTAGAATGAGGAGTAGTAAATTGATATGATTGATTTTCGGAGTTCAATTCTTAGGCCTCGTCTGAAAATAAACTTCTGAGCCCAAAAACAGCAACACGCTGTCTGAGAAACTGATTTCAGTTGCTGGGCAGTTGGTGTAATTTTTCTTTTCAGAGTTCAATATAAGCCTGCTGAGTGTGTCATCAAGTTTATACCCTATAGTGCCATAGATTCTCTAGAGGTTGAGAAGTCTGAACTAGTTTCGATTAGCTGACAAGGTCGTCAATGTTACAAGATAATTTATTGATATTATTAAAATTCTGTATGATCTGATTTTATGGGTGAGTATATAGATCCAGAGTTTAAAGTGTCGTATATCCTGATACATGACTGGATAAGTAATGCTGCTTATGCCTAAAAATTTGCTTCGCACAACCAGGAAATTAGCCACATCAAATCATTTGCAGGGTATAAGGGTGTCGTGCAGTCAACTTAACACCCTAAAGTGTAGTTCTCTTTTATTTCTTCTTCAGTATTTGAGAATTTCCAATGCATGTTCTATTGGCAAGTCAATTGAGGTTCAAAGTTCTGTCTGGAAGTTTGAGCTGACGAAAAGAAGGGACGGGGAATGAAATCTCTTTTTAAAATTGTAAAAAATGTTCAGAATGGTGAAGCCTGATGGTCTGATACTGTCCTTGTACCTCCTCTTGTTGTGATATTTGCTCTGTTTTCACTTGCTGAAGGTCATTTTAGGGCATACAATTGAAACAATTCTTCTTGTTGAATGTCCCGTTAAGGTATAAATACGTAATTAAGCTATTAGATAAGCTGGACACATAATTCAACAGGTACTAGATTGACAGATTTGCCTCATTCGAGTCTCAGCCTCACATCCCTTTCTTACTGAGACATCATTCAACCACCACCACCTTTGGCTACAACGAACATATTGCTTGTCAGTCAACGGGATATGTAACAATCCTTTATGATATTACAAACAAACGGAGATATGGGATTATCAACCATTCTTTGATCTCGCTCTTCACATTGTTCATACGTGACCATGGAAGTGATGACAAATTTACCTAACATGGTTTATTGATTCTTGTCTTGCAGCGCATATCGGTCACTTTACATCTTGAACTGGGTATACCGCTACTTCACAGAACCACACTTTGTACATTGGATAAGTATGAATCGCCACCCACCTCTCCTCATTCTTTTGCTGCTGTTCGTTTATTCCTTGCAGTCGGGCATCTTTTTAAGGTTTCTGTTTCATGTATCTCATTATGAAAATAACTTCCTATGTTTCATTGCTCTTTTGTGCTATCGCAGCCTGGATTGCAGGCCTCGTTCAGACGTTGCTTTATGCTGATTTCTTCTATTATTACTTCCAAAGGTAAACTTTTTAGCATTTCCGTATAAAACCAACCATACACGAGCTACATTCTTTTAAACGTTATGATAAGCCATTGTTCCTCGTTTGCAGCTGGAAGAATAACACCAAACTCGAACTTCCTGCCTGAGCTCATATAGAAGTAAACAAGAGCTGGCTGAAGAATGATCCCGATGAACGTTTATAGGCTAGGGTTATTCTCTGCCCCGTCCCCGCGTGTGGGTTTTCCTTCTTTAGTTGGCTATAACTAGGTCAAGAGTAAGAAAAACCATGACACAAATCATATTTAGAGTCTTGTTTGCATCAAGAATCATGTCTTTGCTGCTAAGTAGATTGTTAAAATGCATATTCTTTATGTATCAAGAAAACTTTGTGACTTCATTTTTGTTGTACTAGAGATTTTGTTTCTTGGACTTTATTAATTAGTTCAAGAAAAAAAGAGAAAATTATCACAACTTCTCTTTTCAATCCGCGGTTATTACGTTTTTTTTCGTAGACTTTACACTATTTTTCTTATTAAAAACTATGCTTTCTTGATTTGATCATAGGGTTTTTCGGAAATAGCTTCTCTACCTTGATGAGGTAGTGGTAAGGTTTGCGTATGTTTATTTTTTGTTTCGTCTTGCAAGAAGGATATACATGTCCTCTTTATCTATATTTATTAAGTATGAATCCGTCCATCTTTAATTAGAGGTCTTCGAAAAAAATATAGGTAGGAAGTCATCCATCTTTAATTAGAGGTCTTCGGAAAAAATATAGGTAGGAAGTCCTTAATGGATAGACACTAGGATGAAAATAACAAGTAGCAAAAAAATACACGTTTTGGAGTTATAAATTATTTCATTAAGGGTAATAAAGGAATATTAACGTTAATCTGTTTCTAATTATAGTAAGACAATATTTTCTGTCGGAACGGACTAAAAAGAAAAGAAAGACCACGACTTTTATACCCCCATTAAAATATAATATGGTTCCAACTGCAAAATAAATTTTAGTAAGATATGTATTTATGGAAGTAGGAAATAAATAAATTTTTAAAAAAACTCTTAATCATGGCTCTTGATCCCTATTTAAGTTGTAAACTATCACGATTTTTTTGTTTCCTTCTTCACATTAACTAAAATACTTTTACCTTTTTTATAATGATAATTATGATTTATAATAACTTAAAACATAGATCTAAATGTATAGTTATTTTTCTGCTCAACGAGTTCGTCGATGGAACATAGTATATTTTTTCTTCCGTATGATGTTATATATCTCATCCTTATGATGACATGCGTTAGATCTTTAATACGTTTTCAATGTGTTTCGAAGTCATGGAAAAATATAATACGTGACAAAATATTCAGAAAAGATCATCATGATCAATCCAAATCATTGTCAAGTATCAAAAATTCGATGTTGTTTGCAACGATCAAGGGTGTGTACGAGTTTCAACGTTCCAAAAACAACAACATTGTGTTATTAAGACGAAAGTTTCCTCTAAAGAGATTTCAACATGTTCCAACTTTGGGCTCGTGCGATGGTATAGTTCTGTTAAAAAGTCATCTAGGTTATAAATCGTTTACTTTATGGAATCCTTATAGTAACGAATATGGAATATATGAATGTCCATATGTGAAAACGTACAGCTGCACAAGTCCACACGCATGTGGATTTTCCGATTACAAAGTCATATTGATTTATAAATCGTTCTACGCGATTTATAACCTAATTAGTGATAGTTGGGTGAAGAAAACAAGTTCTCATATACGAGAACTCAATGTAAGATCATGGGATTGCTCTCCAGGAATAAACACAGAAAATCGCGTGTTTTGGTCAATCGAATGGAAAATTCACCAATTAGTAGGTCGAAATTCTAAGATTATATACTTTGACGTGAAAACAGATGAACTGAAGGAGGTACCAAAACCAGACTTTATACGTGAAAACAATCAATTGTATAAATTGAGTTCTTTGAAAGGTTGTGTTTGTTTATACGGCGGTATAATCACTAGCAAAACATTTGACGTTTGGATAATGGAACAACACGAATGGAGATTATCACTAACGATTAGTTGCATACATAACGTCTTATGTGGTCAATTTGTAAAAAATAGTGTGATTTTGATCGATTCAACGAATCATGATGAAATTATGTTTCACATCAAAACGTATGAGTCTCAATATTGTGCATTTTATAATTTGGAACGAAATCGATTTGTTAAGCAAATTAATATGCCGGATGATTCGCGATATTATATTGTTCCAATATTTTCGGAGAGTTTATATTTTCCGAAAATCGATTCGAAGAGAAAAAGAAGAGAGAAAGAGATTCAGCTGAGCAGAAAGAGAATAACAAGAGACTCAGTTGAGAAGATGCAGATGCAGATGCAGATTGAAGTGGTAGGTTGAACTAAGGATATTATTGAGCTTTTTATTGATTAAATATTGATTGCATTATAGGAATTGTAATGATGTTATAAATATAATAATTGAGCATTAAGTTTAGCATTACAATTCACCAATTTATAATATCCTATTTTCTTTGATACGTTTTCAATCTGTTTTCAACTTATGATCATGAACAGTAGGGCGGAGAATGAAATATCGAAAATCAAATTACATAATCGAATCGATTGGCGGGCAGACTCTTTATTTGGAATGGCCCGAAAATGTTCAATCCAACCTATCCTAGAAGGACTGAGGGCTGGGGCGGGCTAGCCATTTTTTTTCAAACTTAAAATTCTATAACATTAAAAAAATGACACCAGTAAAATATCTTGTGTATGTAATTAGCATGTGATACGCGAGCGAGATAAGAAGGTGACGAGCGAGATAAGATGGGAGAAAAGCGAGGGAGCGAGATATGTCTATGTATCTAGGATACATGCGAATTCACTAGAATAAAGTGTATCTAGAACAAACTAACCTATGTATAATTCGCTATGCATATATAAAAGAAACCAATTGTATACAAAATATAAATTAAAAAGTTTGAAGCTCGAACATATGTTAAAGTAGGGGTGTGCAAAAACCGAACCGACCGATAAATCGAATCGAAAAAAATGTTATTGGGTTATTGGGTTTTTAGCGGGTTTATAAAAATTTTTTTATTGGGTTATTGATTCGGTATCGGTTTTTACTATTGGGTAAACCGATAACCTAATAAGACGTTATAATTTATTATTTTACCCTTCCTAATTATTAAATACTAATAATTTAATATATAATTAGACACTATAACTATATCAAATTATTAGTACTCTAACAACTTCAAACTAGGACGCTTTATTAGTTTTTACTATATACCAAAAGATTAAAGTAAGAGGTTCACAATTGTAGCTATTTTGATTTTATTTTTCGTTTTAGTCTTGCTGGACTAGTTTAATTTAGTTCACCATACTTTGTTTGTAGGTATAACTTTCGTATTATATTTTCTCTTATTGATGCAATTTCTCATTATCTTTCATGTTTTAATATATCAAAACATTTAGAGAAGTGAGAAAACATATAATATTTTACGGACATTTTTTTATTGGGTAAATCGAAAACCAAACCGATAATGATCAAAAATCGATAAGCCAAAAACCGATAAAGAATATCTTATCGATCGGTTTATTATTGGGTTAGCATATTTAAAAACCGAAAACCGATAAACCGAACCGATAATACATAAAATCGAACCGAACCGATCGATGCACACCCCTATGTCAAAGTATCACATGGACATTGAGTTACTTTTGAATTAATCAATCCTAAAATCGAAGCTCGAGTCTATTATATATGAGTGTCACATAATATATAGTTACTTTTAAATTTATCTGATTTTACTTTTGAATTAATCAAAATCCTAAAACCGAAGCTCGAGTCTATTATATTAGAGTGTCACATAATATATAGTTACTTTTGAATTTATCTGATCTTAAAATCGAGGCAAACACTAATTGAAAAATAAAGATTGAAAGTTCTAATAGTTATCGGAGTAGGAAATACATTTTTTTTTTAATTTCCTACTTGCACAATATTTTTAAAAGCTTATCATTCTTATAAAGTCATGACATTAGCCATTAGGAATGAAACATATTCCCTATATAGTTTTTTTATTTCTAAATAAAAGATTTTAGTTAAATGATATTATAACTTTATTTAATATTTTAGAATTTTAAATTAAATTACTTTTTGTCTATTATCTATTAATAATTTTTTTTAAATATAGTATCCAAGGTATTATATTGCAATAAATAACTTATATTTTATTAATTTGAGAAATCCTTTTTCAAGTTATATAATAACTTACTTTTTAGATACAAAATTATGAACACATACTATTGACTAGTTATATATAAAAGTAAAAATTATTGCCTATGAAAGATGTTTTAGTGGCCTTAATTTAAGTCATCCACAAATATATTTGATTTTTAGACCCAAAATTTGTTAAATTACCATGGGATAAACAAAAATTCCTCTAAAGAGATTCCAACATGTTCCAACTTTCCCCTTATATGATATTATTAGTTCTATTATATTTTTATGTTAATTAATATGGATTATATGAAAGTCCATATGAGAAGATAGCTATCACTGATAAGTTGCATCAGATCAATATTGTGATTAAAATAAATTGCAAAAGCAATTAAGTTAATGTTTGATTACCTCTATCGAGAAGCTCTCACTTCAACCCCACCAATTCACAGATGAGAAGAAATCCTTAAATTTTAAGTGTATTTTGGTTAATGAAATGAAAACTTAACCACTCAGTAAGTAGAAATGAACCACCTAATTAGATCTATTTTCGAATCAAAGTGTATAAAGAAAAATCTTCAATAGTATTAATAGACTTCTTCAAGAAAAGATGTATTGATTATACGATATCAAAATCAATAGCAAAACATTGACGTTTGGATAACGAAAAAATGAAAAATCAATAATAATATTACTTGTAATGTCCTTTGTGAGTAGTTCGTAAAGAATGGTATATGATTTGAATCAACTACAATGATGAAATTATTTTTTAAATATATAAAAAATTCAGCATAATCAATCTATAGAGTTGAATACCGAGAAACTATCATGGTAACAGATAGTCAAACAATCAAATATTAAAATTTTAAGATTTTAAAGAGTCAAATCTCAAATCTTAATTTATCAATTTGACCAAATAAACTATGTCAAAGTTTACAAGATAACTAAAATTATCTTAATTAGAAAAATGCAACATTTTCATGTGTGATATATTGCTTCACTAATAGTTACATGCAGATCCTCCTCCATCTTGATGAATCATAGCATCGATTTCGTCACCGTTTTTTAATCCAAGCTTCATAAAACATACACAAAATAAATTTATGAAATTATTAAGTATACGATAAATTAAATTAAATTACGTAAATTAAAATCTTACTTCATTCACGGTCTTATGTGACGAAAGACGTTTTCCATCGAAGAAAAATCGAAATACTTTATAATTCATCATTTGTTTTTTTGAACTGTATGACATGAATATATCCTTCATAATTGTACTAGGATTCACTTTGAAATGAAGAATTGTATCATCCTACAAAAAAAATAAAAATATAGTTCATATAATCTCGAAGTCTGAAGAGGATAGAACGTATAAAAGTATAAAACAATTTCAAAGACTAAAAGTGCATCTATAAAACAATAATAATAATATAGCCTATGTAATCTCGGAGTCTGAAAAAAATAGAACGTATGCAAATTACAAAAAAAATGTATCTATATATAACACATAATGATACAAAAAATTGTATGAAATGATGAACCTGAGCTTTGATTTTTAGCTTTATGGATTTTCTTGATCCTTCTGCCATTTTTTTTCTTCAATTTTCTTGGAAAATTTTGAGAAATAATAAAAGATACAAACAATTGGTGTAATTTAAAGATATAAAAGTAATAAAGTGGACCCTTTTGTCCTCATTAGCTAGTAAGTTTTTAGTATAGTTTACTTTATTCTGTTTTCTGTATAATTTCCATTTTCATGTAACTTTTACTAATTATTGATCAAAGTGTTAAAAGATAAAAGACATCACATAAATAGAAATAATAGTGTAGTGAACATAAATTAAGTAAAATAACAAAAAAGTACACAAAATTTGGGTTACTACTTACTACTAGTCCAAAGAAAACTACCCAAAAAATATCAAAACAAAATTGATAACAATTAACAACAAAAATTTAACAATATAGACAAGAGCAATACGTGAATCGTATATTCAAATTTGTCACTGATTCAGTTATAATAAACTCATTTTTAAAATTTTGTCACTCAAATTAAAACTCAAACTTTTTTTTTTTTTAAAAAAATATTATTATTTTATATAATTTTTTCACGTTCTACGAGCAATCTCTTCCCTATAAGCTCTAAATGTGTATGTTGTTTAATGGATAGAGATGTTTATTTAATATGGTTGGTGGACATGTTGTTTAATAGATATATAGAGATATTTAATATAGTTGGTGTGCATGTTATATTTATTACTCTCTCCGTCCACAATTGTTTGTCAAATATACTAAAAATAGATGTCCAAGATTAATTGTCAAGAAATAATTGCTCACCTTTTTTCAAATTTGCCCTTAATGATAGTGTAGTTCAATTGAAAAGTTATATAGACTTTTGATATTCTTGACATAGTAGGATTATTTTAGTCAAATTACAATTTGTATTAAATTTTTCTTGAGGGGTGTGCATGACCTTAACATGACAAACAATTATTGACGGAGGGAGTAATAGATAGAGATAATTAATATGATTGATTAGTGTACATGATGTTTAATAGATAGAGGAATAGTCTAGTCCTTGATTTAAAAATTCACTAATTAATACGTAGCAATTCTACGATTGTATATTTTTAACATGAAATCAGATGAATTCAAATGTTAAATCAATTTTTAATAAGTGATGATGAAATATTTCGTCATATTTGTTCGAGTGGCTAAATTTACTCATATGATGATAATACGTACATCGAAGAATTAAACTTTTGAATTACAAAATAAGATAGATAGACGTTTTTTACGATTAACAAAAAAACCAAAATACATAGCTTAACAAAACATTGGGAAGTGCAACATATTCATGTGTGATATTTCTTCATTACTCAATGTGCAAAACCTCCTCCCTCTTGATCCAACATTGCATCAATCTCATCACCGTCTTCTAATCCAAGCTTCATAAAATCAAATAAATATGCAAAAAATAAAATAATATTAGAAAAATATTGCGATATAAGTAAATTAATTTACGTTACAGAAAATTATGTCTTACTTGATTTACAGTACTTTTTGATGAAACACGATTGCCATTGTAGAGAAATCGAATTGTTTTATAATTTAGAATTTGCTTCCTCTCAGAGTATGACTTGAATAACTTCTTCATTATTGAAGTAGGCTTAACTTTGTAGTACATAAATGTACCATCCTACAACCCAAAAAATAAATAATATTACCTTAAAATTTTAATAAATTCTAAGATTACAAATGTAATTCACAATGATGTTGAAAAATATTTGTAGTTCTTAAAAAATGTCTTTTTTTGATAAATTTTTTAATTTAGCTTTTGACATACTCCCTCTCTGTTCCTATTTAGTTGTCTACTTTAGAAGCGACACACATATTAAAACACCAATGACTATCATAAGTTAGTTACAGTTTTACCCTTACTTAAAAGATTATGCAAATCCCCAAATATAATAAATGTATTTTCTGGTTCCAAAAAACACGCATTACAATTTAGTAGTACTAGAAATTTTCTAGAATTACATAAGGGCATATTAAGAAAAAAATTGTTATCCTTTCTTGATTTGTTAAAATAGACAAGTAAATAGAGACGGATATAAAACGAAATATGGACAAGTAAATAGGGACAGAGGGAGTAACATATTTAAGATTATAACATTTTATTATATTTGACATTTCTTTAATTTAATAGCAGAAGATTCAAAAATAATTTTTACTTTTTTAATATTCGTATTAAGTCAAAATAGAACAAAAATCTGATGATACGCTTTGGCGATGTTACCTACCAAATAAAAGGCCTGCTAGGTGATCGAAATCGCTCAGGTCAGTGAGGACAAAGATGCGGATTTGACCCGCACCCCCTTTCTTTTTCTTTTTTCTATTTTTCGTGCTAGTGCCCCCAGAAATTCTTGGATTTCTTGCAATATGAGATTGAATGCCATAACTCATGGTCCCTAGTCTCGTTTTTGCCGAGCCTGATTCTCTATGGCATGGACGTCTTTGATTGGATGGAGGAGCCTTTTAACTATAACTACACGACTTTTATTGAGAGTTGTTGGCCCAAGGGCTTTCCCACCCGAATCGCCCCATCTATCCTCCTGAGGAGGAGTTCGGTTTCAAACCCCGGTTCGTAGTAATAGTGGGCCGGTCTCATGAGATCTATGCCGGCCGTCGGAATCGAACTATTGAAGCTATCGAGAGAGTACCAAATGCTGACGGTGACTCATTCTGACTGAAACAAGGGGCGGGTCTTTACCAACTTCCAAATATTAACAAATTGAAAAAAGTAATAAAATAATGGATACATTTTATCTAAGTTGTCATGATTATTAACAAAATAACCAGTTTTGTTTGAACAAGGAAATGAAATATTCCCTCCGCTCTTGAACTGTTGTCATGTTTCACTTCTCGAGGGTCAGTTCGACTATTTTGTACAGCTAAACTTGACTAGGTTGATTCAATTTTTAAAATTTAAAATTCAAATATTCAAAAACTATATTAAAAAAATACTATATTTTGCTATTCTAATGTCAATTTGGTGAAATACTACATCTAAATGTTGATCGAAATTTATATAGTTTAACTTACAAAAAGCAAAACATGATAAATATTTTAAGACGACGAATTAGTAAAAGAACAAAAGGGGCAAAAATGCAGTCCAAAGTATTCGGTGAACAAGTTAATACACACACAGAGGCGGAACAAGGATTTTTTAGTTTATTAATTCTAAATAACGATTTTTCATCTATTGGGTTCAGGATATATATATATATATATATATATATATATATATATATATATATATATATATATATATATATATATATATATAGGGATGTTACGTCCCAACACATGTACACATATTAAATAAGTTCGATCTATAATTATTAGGACGTTCTAAAACGATTTATTAAATTCTATCGAATATATAGTAACTTTAAAAAGTGAAATGAGGAACTAACCTGAGATTTAATTTTGAGATTTATATGATTTTTGTCACTTGATTCTTCAAATGGCCTCTTGTTTCTCTTATTTCCTTCCATTTTCTTTCTTCTTTTTAAAATTTTAGGGAAAAAAAAAATAGAGAGTAAATTAAGTGAAGAAAATAATTACAATTGGAAGAAAATATTAAGAGAGATGACAAAAATAAAACAAAGAGTGAAGTAAATGTAATGTTATAAAAAGTACAAAAGTTATTCTTTCCATGTTTGTCTATTATCTAGAGGCACAAGCAATGCAAAAAAAGTAGTTCAATTAATTAGAAATAACTATCGGTAGGTGGTGGAATAATAAGTATTCTCGTAATTTCAAAAATGGCAATAACAACAATAATTATATACCTAAATTAGTGATGAAATTCGAATTTTTACTAATATATATACATAAGAAAATAATTTTGATTATGTATATAATATCATTTTTTGTTGAGTTAAAAGGAGATTTAGATGAACTCCGAGTATATAAGTTGGCTTCACTCATAATAGAGACGTTTCGATAAATCTTTGACTCAAATAAAATATATAAAAATAATATGAAAAGAAAATACAATAGTAAAAAAAACAAGATAATAATTTATAAAAGGAGTCCTTCGAAAAATAATCCTTTTTCTTCGAAAAATAACAATCCTTTTTTTTAGGCAAATGACATAAATAACATACTTTTAGGGCTAAATGACCATCCGTCCCTTATAAGTTTCTAATAATTAAAATCCCTAAAAAATATACAAAAACACGGATACATAATAGGGCTGATACAATACAAAAGGTGGCGGATACATTATATATTTTTGTCACATTTTTGTATTGCCTCATTTTTTGTCACATTTTTGTATCCTCCTAATTTTTTGTCACATTTTTGTATTCGCCTCATTTTTTGTCACATTTTTGTATCCGCCTCATTTTTACATTTTTGTATCCGTCTCATTTTTTATTACATTTTTGTATCCGCTTCATTTTTTGTCACATTTTTGTATCCGCCTCATTTTTTGTCACACTTTTGTATCCGCCGCATTTGACATAAAAAAAAGGAGGAATTTTAGATATTTTTAAAACTAATAGGAGATAAAGGTAATAAGTGAACTTAAGGGAGAAATTTTTGTTTTTTTTCCTTTTTTTTTCCTCATATCGAATTTTTTTTATTTATAATTAAGGATCATCCATATAAAAAAAACGTATATCAAATAGTTTCATCAACATCTCTATAAAGAGCGTTAATAACAAGAGAAGAAGATGCTTCAAAAACATTTATTCACTAAAAAATCCATTAAAAAAATTTATATCAATTTAATTAGCCAGCTAGTGGTTTAACTTTTTCTATGTATAGAAAGATTTTCTACTGAGGTATAAATTTATGCAGAAAAAATCTATTAAAAAAAATCATATCAAATCTTTTATAACTTTAAAAAGTAATATTCCAAAAGCTTTTATTTAATTAGACAGTCCAAATATTGCTCTGTTTGGAAATAATTACTACTGAGGGAAAAACATTCTACAGAGTAAAATAATCCAAAAATATGAATATAAAATATATCAAATCTTCAAAAGTAGGAAAATAATTATATAAATAGGAGTTTGTTTCAATTTGTCTTTTCACCGAGCATCTGAATTCATGATAACGTATTCCTAATAATTATTATCGATACAATTTCTTTTTGAAAAATATGTTTTCAAACGTTTAATATATATATCGTTTAAGTATATAGATCAATCTCAATTAGAATAGATTTGAGATTTTACAGATGGATATAATTTTAAAAAAAAGGTGATATATTTTAGGACAACTTTCACATATAGCAAACATAAAATTCATAATTGTATGTTATAGCAAAGTTTGCATTATTACGCTCTATAGCAAACATATATATGTATAATTCGCTATACATATACAATTGAAGTGAATTGTATAAAATGAATTATATAAAACGATAAAGAGGGGAATTATATACAATTTGAATTGTATAAAACGAGAAAGCGAGAAAGGCAGGATTGAATTGTATAAAATGAGAAAGAGAGAAATTATATACAATTTGAATTTGTATAAAACGAGAAAGAGAAAGGCAAAAAGAAACTTGTGCAGAGAATATACAATTGGATCGAATTGTATAAAACGAGAAAGAGAGAAATTATATACAATTTGAATTTGTATAAAACGAATAAGGCAAAAGAGACTTGGGCAGAAAAATATTTGTATTGTATAAATATAAGTGTATAGGACAAAGATATATGTATTTGCATGCGTTTATATAATTTTCTCTCACTTTATACAATTAGAAACACAATTTATACAATTCTATTGTATAAAGCGAGAGAGACGAGCGACAGAAATAAGCGAGCGAGAGAAGGAGAGTGACGAGCGAGAATATGAGTGAGAGAGAGACTGACAAACAGTTTGCTATGGAACACAAATAAATCAAAGGATAAATACTATATTTATTTTATATTATTAGTTTGTCATTCTATATAATTATCCCTTATATTTTAAGGGTTTAAATACCGATGAGTTTCCTTTTTTTTTTTAAAAAAGAATTTATTAACTTGTTGGAAGCTATAAATGCTGTGTTATTTTTGTGAATTATTCATATATGAATATCATTTTTGGATTTTATCTAAAAATTGTTTTTTTCTCACCTGGAAAACTCAATGGTGAAAAGGATGTTTTAGCAATTCAAACTACTATAATTTATAATTTCTAATAACAAGTACAAATATTATGTAATTAAGAGATTCCTACTACTATTTCAAATTTATTCAATAACAATAATAATTAAATTCACAGTCAAAAAATTATAGACATCTAATAACAATAATAATTTATATTTTACATAGTGTCGTACGTGTATTATGTCATATAAAATGTGTGAGTTACTTGTATAATTTTATACAAGTTTAACGGTCTACTTGTGCGCACCTCAAAATTGAAGAATATAAATATAAATTGAAGCCAAGATAAAAGACGTATTTACGTATCATGCGGAAAAATACCTTTAAAAAAATTGAGACAATAAACTTGAAGCAGTAGGAATACTAAGAAATAATATTCCAAAACTTAAAAAATAAAATACAATAGAAAAAAAACTATAGTCTAGGAAAACATAAAGTATCCAAATATGCATAATTTACAAGACTATACATATTATTGCTGTAATTATTAATTGTTTTTGTTTAGGATTATGGATAAAGACAGAGAGAGAAATTTTAAGGAAGTTAACCACGAGGTAGTGTGTTTTTATGTTTGTTTTGTTATTTTATTTTGTTTTTTAAAATAAATATAGAATTTATATATCGAAATTATAATAAGGGGATGTCTAATTAATACAAAAGAGCTTCTTCTTGTGAGTTACCTATACACTATAAACATTTATCATTTTATTTTTTATATTTTTGTTGTAACTTAACACAATTTTAAAAGAAATTATGTGATTTTTAATAATTCATATTCATCGTTATGGAGGTTGCACGTGCCCGAAGTAGGAAGCTTTAAAATGCAAAATTAGATTTTAATTTTTCCCCTACACGAAATTATAATATTATAAATCATTTAATTAATTATTGAATAATAAAAACATGTATCGTGTTACAAGTGAAAAGACCTTAAATGAAAAGTTATATTATAATCAATCATAATATAATACTAGTACATTTTTTCACCATTTTTTATAAATATTTACTGCCCTAATGACTTAATGAAATGCGCACACTATAAATGTTAGAAGTAAATTCCACTAGCAATACAATACCACATATAATACTTGTTGAAGAAGAAGGAAACTGACAATTGGAACATGTCAAAGGAACAGGTCCAACGCAGTTGACTGACTCGTCTACGACAAGTGTTGATGAAGAAGGAAGCTGAGGATTGGAACATGTCGAAAGGAACAGGTCCAACGAACAGGTCCAACGAAGCTGACTGACAAGTTACAACACTGCTAAAAAATTAGAGTTAACTGCGTTTGTCCAGTGGAACAACTACTTTTACTTTGTTCATTCTTTGTGATATGAATCAATTGGGATATGTCTGTCCTCTTTATGAGGTAATTTGTTGGCTTAAGTTTAATGGAGCAAGCGACAATTATTTTGTGAAGTAAGGAGGTTGACATGATTTTTGGTAGAAGAGATCATAGCAAAGTGTGGTTTCTTTTTCTGTTTTTTTTCTTTTTTTCTTTTTTTATATATAATTTTTGTTTTTCCTTTTTTTATATATAATCAATACTCAAATAGCGGAAGAGTTATAAGCTCTGATACCATGAAGAAATCCATGTAGATATCTCATGTAGAGAAATCAAGGATTTATTGATGTATTGATGATATTGATAGGTTGATCAATATTGTTGTATTGATCATATTGATCAATAATGATTTTATTGATAGGTGATCAATTATTGATAAATTGATGAATAATAATGTTAAGTACATACTCCTTATATAGGAGAGAATTGTAGAGTCCTAAGTTAACTATACTTACTTAGAGTCCTATTACAATACATATTACTACTATAATAATAATAATGATTAAATTCTAATTGTGCTATAATTCTAATAGTAATCTAATCCTAATAATAATATAATTATAGACGAAATATAACCTAATTAACATAGGTAATCTAATCCTAATGTGACTCTAATTCTTCAGTAGTGTTGTAACTCGTCAGTCAATTTCGTTGGACCTGTTCGTTGGACCTGTTCCTTTCGACATGTTCCAATCCTCAGCTTCCTTCTTCATCAACACTTGCTGTAGACAAGTCAGTCAACTGCGTTGGACCTGTTCCTTTGACATGTTCCAATCGTCAGTTTCCTTCTTCTTCAACAATACTAATTCAATTGGTTTGCATTTAAACACAATTTTCTTTTTTGCATTATCTTTTTAAGGTAGACAAACGTGTAAATTATTATAGGTAGACAAATATATCTCAAATCTAATATAAAATTTGTGTGGAATGTTCTATAAAAAAAATATTTTAAAAAAATATTGTATTCTTTTACATCATAAAGAAACATGTATGTATGTTTAAATTAAAGTAACTATTACATAAATAGTATCAAAATTACTTTAATTTATATTTTAACTTTATAAATATTAAATCCATTTTGAATGTAAATGTAAGGAGATTAAAATATAAGAATAATATATATTATACTTAGAAACTTATATTTTTCGATATCCTTTAATATCTATTTTTATCATCTAACATACTAATTGAAATTGAATATAAAATTTTAACACTAACTAATACAAATATACATGCAAATATGCGTATCCAAATCTAGTAAATATAAAATACATGATCCAGTGGTTCATAAAAGATAAGTTCATCATTCTTTGTTAAGTAATCATCACAAAAAGATTATATTGCAAAGTTTTGACCATTTCAATCCATTTAGCATAAAACGATTTATAAATCAATATAACACAATACACGAGCATAAGGACATGTGAAATTGTCCAAATATGAACATTCAAGAGTTTTTTGTTGTCTAGTTGATAGATTTCATAAAACAAGCGCCTTTGTCTCACTAATAGTAGCAATTCATCGTATGAGTATAACACTTGAGAATTTTGTCTTAGGTGAAAATTGTCATTCTATGACAACTTGGGGATTTTCCAAGCGTATAAACTTTAAATGCATTAGTATCGACTCTTTGTAACAATATCTTTTCACGTTCCAAATCTTTGGAGTGGTTATGATATACTTTTCTTAAAATTATCGTCGCATATCCTCTATTATATTTTATAACTTAAAAACAGATTAAAAACATAACAAAGATTTTATAGGTAACCAAATACAAAAATATAGGATATCATCACATGGAGGAATGGAAGTATCATCATGAATAAAAACAGATTTGTATTAGGGTTTATATTTTCATACAACTTATATTTATTTTGTACGGAGAAAAAAGGAAATAAAATTTTAAGATTTGTTGTTGTGAGAACAAAATAGTCGTATCAAATCAATAGAGAAAACAATAAATCATAATATATATTTATTACCTAATGTTATTAACTTACTACCATAAATAAAAATGGCTTGATATATTATATTATCTTTCCTTCTTCTGATGCTGGTTATTTTTTTTAATTTTATTTTTTGCATTTTCAGGAAAAAGAAAACAAAAATAAAATAAAATCAATACTTCTACCAATTAAAGGTGGCAAAATAAAAAATTCCAATTCCACATTGGAGTCAAACTAAATCTCAATCGCGCACTGTAGGCCCATTTGACGTTGACGCTCCCAACAAAATTTTCTCTATATCCAAAGCTCAAAAACTCGAAATCTGTGGTTAAGAGTGAAACACTCCCACCACGACATCACAATCCTGGTGTTATTGTATGAGTTCATTTATAGGGAATAGAAGAAAATTATATATACTATAGTTACTAGAATTCCAAGTTCCATATTGAAAAATCACTTTACACTTATTAGTAAACAAATCTAACTTGAACAAGCTAAGGTAATAAAACAAACATTTGCAACAACATTGTTTGATCTTGGATCAAACATGATATGTAGAAAAGTTGGTAAAAACTACATCTTCTGTTCATATATTACTCATCATCCATTCCACCTCCCTTGTATTGCTTTCCATAGGCAATCCGTTAACGTTAGTAAAACCTCGCGGTCTCTTCTTTAGAGCACTGATTCCATTTGATGGCAAGCAGTCGTCAAGCAAGCAATCGCCTAGCATGGCAGGGACGTTACATGCATTCTTGTTCTCAAAACTCGGTCCAATATCAGGTAATGAAGGGCCAGTGATGAATGCTAATTCTGAGAGCTCTTCTCTGTTCATTTCTAGGCCATTCAATTCGAGGGACTGGTTATTGAAAGCTTTACAAGCTTTTTCGAGAATTGTTTGCAAGTATTTTCCTTGTGCCTCTATACGAAGCTGTAGATGGCGTTGTACCTATTTTGGTAAACCACAAGAGGTTCTAGTTAGGAGATGCAAAATGTGACACACTGGTGTGTTTGGTACTAAATGTTATCCCAAAAATATATCGTTCACCACTCTTATATACCCGTTGTACAGAAGAATGGAAACCGGACAAAAAACACATAGTGCAAAGAATACTAAAAAGGGATAATGAAGATCAGGTCTAACACGAGCACATTTCTCTCAACGAACTCAAGATTGAGACTAAGTACAGTAACACTACGAGTAGAGAGAGAGAAGAGGTACGGGACAAACCTCTAGCTGCTCATGTAGTCTTTGCTGGACTTCCATCTGTACTCGTAAAGCTTCGGTTACTTGTAAGCCTCTGTTCAATAAAAACATAAGAGAGTTCAAAGTCGATATGAACCAGAAAGAACATTTTTTTGCCAAAAAGATATATGTTAAAAGGACATAACATACTCATTTATATCTTGCACAAGAACTCTGGATGAACCTGAGGTAGAGGAACCTGTCTCTTGACTCTCAGCCGGACATGATACTGCAAACACAAACAACAAAAGCAATTCCAGTTTCAGCCTCTCTTTATTTCTCATTCTTCTAACATTTACGTACTCCTCTCAGAGGTGTCATCGTCATTTATATATACATCTTTCTTACTATGCATCAACAACCGGAAAACGTGTAATCCAGATGGAATTTCCAAAAGGTTTTCTATAGCATAGCCAACAGAAAGAGAACTAAGAAGAGGCATGGAATTCGAACAATTGAATCCAGAGAAAGTTCTAGGAAAACTGTTCATATATGGTGCTTGTACTTCTCGAAATCATCAATATGCATGCATGCCAAAGGACGAATAAAAAAGAGAGAACTAACTACAACAAATAACAAGGACAGTGAACTAATTAGGAAACTGTAGTATTTAATGAAAAGTTGTTTATTACCGTCTTTAGAATTCTCGGTTGCCTCTTTAGCAGATTGCTTCCCCATGCGGTATTTCTGCAAATAAGATACAGACTTCAGCAATTCTAAGTTTTATCTGGCTGTCTGAATTGATTATTAGTGATACTTTCGACAAAACTGAGAGCTTAATCGAACACAACATCCGTCCTGTTTGGTAATGTTCAAGCAGAGTGTAAAACCAAAGGATCACTATAATAGAATCATTTGATACCTCTTTCATTGGTTATTATAAAACATAAACCTAGATATTAGAGCTGGCATAAAGTGAAACACTAGTTTACGATGGTACACTAGTGTATTCGGAGTGTATTGTTACCCTTCAAGCCTAGATGTTTCAATGTCTGTGGAATATGAGAACGAAGCAAAATGCAAAATGCGATCAAAAGACATACCTGGAGATGTGACTTTAAATGGTATAAGGTCAGACCTTTCACCCCCATTGTTCTCATAATTGTTTTTGGCGTTGCTTCTGCAAAATGAAGCAACAACCCCATAATTATAATTATGCTACTGATCAGTACAAAGAAGGCAACAAAAGCAAACCAAATCAAAGGATTAATTAAGATTTTCATATTGAAATCTTCCTGGAAGTTTATCCCCTCGAAATATTATTAACAACCATATATTTCATCAGTATTTACTTTCATGATAATATGCTTACATGTTATATAATCGACATCCTGTAGACGTAGACTATGCAGAAAAATAGAACTATCAAAAAAGATACAACAACTACACACCAATCTAGTTGGGGTCGTCTATACGAATGCTGACTATCCATATTGCTCCATATATATATACGTGCGCAATCAGCAGCAGTGTAAGGAAATACGAAAAGGAAAAGATCATGACGAATTTTCTTTAACAATACACTGACAGCTCAATAGAACAAGCCTTTGCTCCAGCCATTGAAAAATAAGTAAAGGACATCATATTGACCTTTTTCCCAAAACAAGAGCTTAGTGCACCGAGCTTCCTTTTTACCATATCGACTTTTTTTACGCAAAAGATAAGTAGAGGTAATCATAAAGAGAGTCCTTAATTGCCTAGTTTCCCCCTTCCTCAAGTGAGAGATACATACATCATATGTTGCTCGACTCGGACTCTTCAAAAATGTCGACTCGTGCATGTGGGATCCTCCAAAAATACATGATTTTTGGAGGATTTGACACGTGTGCGACAATATTTTTAGAGAATCCGAGCAACGTAGCTTACATGTCAAACAACATGACTCACAATAATCATGATAGCCTTCAATAATTAGTACTTATTTATGTCTTTAAGAACATTAAAGCTTTTGTGACAGGAAAAAAAGGTTCCTTATATATTATAAGAAGACTATGACACTTTCTTTCTTTTTAAGAGACAAAAATACCCAAAAGTAAAAGACAGACAGAGAGATAAGGGAGTTTGAATATAAAAGCAGCAAAACAAATAGCCATAAAAGAAAAGAACAACTACTAATGCATAATGTACAACATAGAACAGCACAGTAAAAAAATCAATACTTTATCATAAAAATTCTTTTAAAAATTTCAAAGCTCCAAATTTGCCCTCTACTATGCTGAATATCTTAAATTCAGTTTTACACCATGATTTAAATACTAAACATCTACAAAGGAGTATGAATGGTCTAAAGGGTAAAGAGGAAACTAAAGTTAAATACTTTAAAAGAGTACTCCATGTGTCCTAGTATTTTTTTTTTTCATTTTTGATAACCGTGGTGTCCAGACCAATTTTCGAGCACCTTAACTAATTCTACGAAATACTTCTCACCTACCAAGTCTCACCAACACCACAAGAAACTATCTAGTGTTTTTGTCTTCGCGAGGACTTGAATGTGAGACTTCATTGACCACTAAATAACACAATTGGTGCATCTTTTGTTCCAATTAAACCTTTTTTAGTTAAATTAACTCTCAAACATCGAAAAGTGTCACAAACAAAATCACCTTATGTTTTTGTCTCCGCTAGAGCTAGAACTTGAACTTGAGACTCATAATTCTCTTCTCAACACACTTTTTTAACCACTAAATAACACACTTAGTGCCTCTTTTGTCCCAATTAGACTTTTTTCTTACTCAAATTACCACTTGAAAAACGAAAAGTGACACATAAATTATAACGAATAAACAAAATGCAGATAAAAGAGGAGTACTTACTATCAGGACCACCAAGTTGAGTAACAGCATCAACAAACCTTTCATGGAGCTCAGTTGTCCACCTAAGACGAGGCTTAGGATCAGTTGACAAAACTAAACAAGAATCACCAGGCAAATTTGTACCATCAACTGAAAGAGAAGCCTGAAGATTATGATTCATATGATGATTGAAAAAATCCCCACTTTCCTCTATACCCAAATCCATTATAGGTAATGTTGAATACATTTTTTCAAAATTTCTTGATGACCCAAAAACTTGAAAAGTCCTAAAATTGAAGAAAAGTACTTAAAAGATTGAATTTTTAATGTTTTTCCTGATGACCCAAAAACTTGAAAAGTCCTAAAAATGAAGAAAAGTACTTAAAGATTGAATTTTTAATGTTTTCTTTATGACCCAAAAAATTTAAAAGACCTAAAAATGAACAAAAATGCTTGAAGATTGATTTTTTAGTGTTTTTACTGATGACCTAAAAACTTGAAAAGTTCTAAAAATGAACAAAAAGCTTAAAGATTGAATTTTTAGTGTTTTTCTTGATGACCCAAAAACTTGAAAAGTTCTAAAAATGAAGAAAAATTGCTTAAAGATTGAATTTTTAATGTTTTTCTTGATGACCCAAAAACTTGAAAAGTTCTAAAAATGAACAAATATGCTTAAAGATTGAATTTTTAATGCTTTTCTTCATGACCCAAAAACTTTGAAAACTCCTAAAAATGGTTAAAGATTGAATTTTTAATGCTTTTCATGATGACCCATAAACTAGAAAACTCCTAAAAATGAAGAAAATTGCTTAAAGACTGAACTTGATGAGCAAAAACTAAACTACATGGTGTGATAGAAATGGGTTTGGTTCAAATAGGCATTTTTGATAGTGTGAGAAAAATGTGAAGATTTTTGTTGGTATCCCAAGAAGAAAAACAATGGGGGATATGGGGGTGGAAGTGTGGGGTGGGGTGGGGGTAGGGTAGGGGTCAGGGGGGGGAAGGACAAGGCAGAGTTGTCTTGTTATGTACTGTCCTTCTCTTGTCCTTTTTTGCTGTCTCTGTCTTTGTGTTCCTCTCTCTTTCTCTCTGCGTCTGTATGTATGTCACACTTTTAATGAGTAAAAGAAGATTTTGGCTCATTATATATTTATGGGAAAATTTTATTTAGACATTTAAACTTTATGCAGAGTAATAAGTATTTAGATTCATGAAAAGATATTGAAATGATTGTATTATAAGTTAACTAGTTGAAATATGTTATATTTTCAATTAATTTTACGCTTTGATCTTCATAAGTCGTAATTTTTGAGTATCTCATAATTGAAGTTGAATTATATAATGAAAGAAGTTTAATTGGTTCATGTGTTTAATAACTTTAATTATTAATAAGTATTTGAGAACACATGTAAAAAGATTTAAATTTTAAAATTGAAGTTTCAAATATAAATATATAATCATGTGTTTAGATGTTTCATAATATCGAATTTTATTGATAGTGTAATAATATTGTAATGTGTAAATTTTAATTTAATGAATTATAATATAAATATAGAATATAAGGAGGAGAGAAAACACTAGCTTTTATATTCCCCTTTTAGTAATAAATGAAGATTTCGTGTTAATGTATTGTCTTTTCAATGATGAGTTTTCTCTTACGTCCTTTTCAATTTTTCTTTTTCTATTCTACAAAATATTTTAATAATCATAATTAACAATAATGGGCCAATTCATAATCATAATATTTTAGAAAAATATTATAGTTAGGAGGCAATATAATATTGTATGTTGAAGTGCATATTTTATGTCAAACGTTGTATCTAAAATTAAACAAAACAAGCATGGAAGTGTTCTTAATTAATTTAATTTAAAAAAGGCATGACTACTTAAGTTACCCTAAAGTGACACCTATGTTGAGATTGATCGATTTCTAATTAAAGATTTTGAATTTAAATATTGAGTATGAAAAAAATTATATTGAAAGCGTCAATTTATATGAACTTTATAGCGTATAATTCGAAATTAGTTAGGAGCACAGATTACCAAAAAAAAAAACCTAAAAAAAAGTGAATTTTCTCACTGATTCGAATTAGCAAGTATGGATCAATTATAATAAAAGTTTTCGAATTCGAGTTTGAAAATGAATGTCATATTTGATAACGGAGTTCTATATCCTGACATATTTTCCTTTTTAGTCGTTGAAAAAAAATTACTCTTTTTTTTTAACAACTACTTAATTTAACTTTCCACATGATGTATTTAATATGCAAGATTACATGATATTTTGATACATTTTATACATTTTTTTATTTTAGACCTCAAGATTTGAAAGTTCTATATATTTTTTAAATATCGTATTTAATCAAAAAATCAAATAAATCGAAACAAAGATATACCAAATTTCATATGAACTCAAAAACAAAACAGATTATTTTTATTCTTGTTTAATTAAAAAAAAACATGTATGCAACTTGTATAATTTTACAAAAAAATAAATAGACTCTACTATATAATATTTCAAAATTAAGAGAGACTATAGGATTATTAAAAAATAGAAACTAAGTTATAAAATATTATATTATTTGAACTCCATGATTGCAGAGTTGTCAACTCAAACTTGAGTAATTAACTAATATTATTATTAGTGCCTAGTGGAATTAATTAATACTTAAGTACACCCTAAACATTAGATAATTAGTGAGACAATTTTGTCTTAATAACTACTTGGATTAGTGGCTAATCTCAACAATTTCTTTATTTGCTTTCAAAAGCACTTCTCCCTAAATTGTTTATCTTAGTTATTATTTGAACAATCAAAAAACAATTTATTCGATCATAATTTTTTCAAATATCATTTGTTAAGTATTGATTTGTTCTTATTTTTTATACTTTTCCAAATATAGACCAACATTAGTTAAATTTGATTATCGTACTCTGAATTAAGCCAAACAAATTGAGATAAAATGAGTATTATTTATTGGTGTGTTGTCTCTATCAATGTTTTTAAAGTAAGTAACTTAGTTTAATTTAATATGGTTAAATAACTAATCATACCCCAATTGATTAAAGTAATCCTAGTCCATAATTTATTCTTTTGACCACAAATGTAACAATAAACAAAACATAACATTTTTGGTAATGTCATCTTTATAAAATAATTTTAAAATTTATTTCAAAAAAAGAAAAATATATATTGTCAACTATAGGTTGTTGCAAGTGTCATTAGACCATGACTAAAAACATAAATTTTGAGTTTCATAGTTTGGTATGCAAACAAGTAATACAAAAATTATAATATTCAAATTGAATTTAAATACACATTGATTTTCAATTTTAGCCTTGATTATTTTTTTCTAAAAAGAATTTTAGAATAAAAGCTTTGAAGAAGGATATCTTTGACATGTTAACATTATAATAAGAAATTACCCTAGAATAGTTAATTTTTTCGAATAAAAAATCTAATTAAATACAGAATAAAATAATCTTACATTTATTATCACTTATCTTCGAGAAACTATGATACAATTCTAATTTAATTAAATTTTAGTTTGAACTAATGAATGTGTGACTTTGGATGAAAGGAATTCTACCAATACGATTCTGGAAGAGAGATTAATATTTATTTATCGTTAATTAAAGATTTTAAATTTGAGTTGTCTTGAATATGGGTTAAATCATTTCACCTCTCAATACAAAATATTCGAATGTAAATTTTAATTTAATCGAATTTTAATATAAATATCGAAAAAAAACAAAAAAACTTTGGCACAATGGAATAGACAATAGTGAAGAAGTTAATAGAATAACATGAGAGTGGACCTCACCATAGAAACAAGTTGTATTATTATTATTTTTTTGGCTAAAATTGAAAGAAACTTAATTCTAATGAATATGACAAAAAGTCTGCCCAAATTCTTGTGGTGGAGTTTATTTTTATTTTGTTTTGTTTTTATAATTATAATGTCAGATTTAATTTGTGTATAATTTAATTAATTTTTATCACGTTGAATATATTATTATTGTATTTTTTTACTTTTTTTTTACGTTCATAAACTTAGTACTATACTGTTTCAAATTAAGGTAAAAGATAACGATAATAAGATATAAACTTAGTATTTGTCTTTTATTGAGAACGTTATTTTTAAATAAATCATGTTGTATACTATCTGAGTTTAATCAAGTCTTTAAACACCAAATATAAAAAGAAAAAAAAACTTGTTACTTGTCATCTCAATGACTGAACTATAGTCATCTTGGGACCAAACAAAAGGTGATCATTTATAAACTTAAAGAATTAAATGAACTGGGGATTTTTAATATTTAATTTAGAAAATATAATAAATGTCTCGTTGATTTTTATATTTAAGGTCTCGAAAGTTTGATTTTGAACTTGAAGAAATTGAATGATTCAAAACTTGATCTTACTTTGATTTATAGTGCATCATGAACAATTTAGTAAATTAAAATATCTATAATTGATAATTTTATTAAGGTTGATAATTTCGTTTTACTGATATTAAATCTATATATATATATAAATATCATATAGAAATTTCCTCTAGGATTTCAGTGACGAGTTATGTTGGCACTATCTCCTTGTTTTAAATCTTTGTACATATAGGAATGACAATGGAGCGGTATAGGGCGGGGGAGGAGGGGGGAGGGGGAGGGTTGAGCGTAATCCACATAATTTTTAATCTACCCCGCCTCGCATTCATCGGCCCCACATAAACTTTTTAATATTTTCTTTTTTTTAAGTTAAGTTTGATAATGAAAATAAAATTCATAAAAAGAAATTCATTTTCTCATTAAGTTGTTTTAATTTAATAAGATAGTGACTTAAAATTTTATTTTTTAAAAAGTCAATTTGAAACATGTAAGAAATTGTATTATTTTTTATTGAACCATTTTTGTTTGCTATCTTGAATATTTTAGTAGTTTTAAAGAAATTATTTTAATAAATAATATTTTATCACTCTTATAACATGTAAAGATAAAATTAAGTTTGAATCCACATGAAATCACATATACCCACAACCCGTCTCGCCCCACATTAATTTTTAAAAAACCCACTTCAACTCGCCCGTCACAACCTTAAACCAACCCGCCCCGCCCCACATAGCCTTAAACCCACCCTGACCTGCATCCGCCCCACCCTATTGTCATCCCTACATTCATATACTAAAACCCTAATGCTCCTTACTGAAAAATAATTTATTTTTCTAGTCTTTGGGAGTTGATTATTTTCAGCACATTTTTAGGTCTTTCAAGTTAGTATTATCTTATAAATTGTATTCTAGATTAAATTTTCAAGTTAGTATTCTTGACGAGTTACTTATGCATTCTACTTAATTAATTTTATTGATTCGAGTTTAAATGAGTACATTTTAATACATATAGTTTCAAATTTAGATTATTCGTTCTTGAGATAAACATCTTTGTCCAAGATTCATTAACTCCATATACTCCTTCATAACCCTTCGAAATTGAGCCATTTGTGGACAATCATCAATACGTCTCCAAGAATCACTCTCCAGACTATACATTTTAATTGACCTCAAACTCACAAATCATGTTGGTTTTTATCTTGTCAACTACATTATAATCATCATGAACCTCATCATATCCAAAACCATATGCTCGCTAGGGACAACTTTACGGAGGCATAGATGTTCTAGGATTAGGCAATTTCTTGTACTTCCTAATTTACAAATTCCATAGAAACAATTCCTTGTCGTCAATGACAAGACAAATCAATTCATTGACAGAACCTATAATTGAAACATCATATTGATCTCGCTCCAATCCATAGGTTTTGGTGGGATAATTCAAATATTTTGCCTCAGTAACACGAGACTCATTAAATAAACGGAGATGAGTTTTGATAAATTCAGGGCTAGAGATTAAAGCGGACCAAGATTTTGGAACGCATTTGAATTTCAAGAGTGATTTTATTGGAAACTTTAAGAAGATTTCAATGACGAGTTCTTCCTGTTGGGTTATCCCACATCGGAAGTGGAAGGGGCTGGTGGTCAATTTATAAGTGTGAGGGAAAGCCTCAACCTTTGAGCTAGCTTTTGGGTTGAGAAGGCCCAAGACCACCCAACATTGGTATCAGAGCCCAGGTTGTCAACAAGTCTCAACCCACCGGGAGAAAACTGGGTTGTCGCTCTCTCCAGCCCAAGGCCCGATGTGTGAAGGGGGAGATTGTTGGGTTATCCCACATCGGAAGTGGAAGGGGCTGGTGCTCAATTTATAAGTGTGAGGGAAAGCCTCAACCTCTGCACAACAAGAATTGACAGCGGAGTAGGCCGGGCTTTACTAAAGTGTTGCCCTGACCCGTTTAGTTGTCTACGTAGATTTAGCCTTACCTTGTCCTGCCCCGTTTAGCCCTTATTTACATATTCTTTGAATTTGTTATTTAAAAATTAATATTTCTTTCGATTTAATTATTTTAACATCATCTTTTATTTTAATTATTTTTTTTAGTGAACTTCTAATCTGTCAATTATTTTGTACGGGGCAGAACCATGACTTGCAACTTTTTGGAAAGTTCAGGGATTTTTTTTTGTTCACTTATATAACACAAGGATGCACTTTAGGTTTTAATCATACTCCAGAGATGATTTTAGCCAAAAACTTTTACATAGTATCTAACTCTAATTAATCTTAATTCTCCAATTATTTAGGATAAGTTCCATCACTAATTTAGTTTTATTATATCTCAAATTGGTACTTAATTTGATGTGTATATATATATTTGGGAAGAAAAATTATAATACACCAATGTGGAAGCAAAAGTGCTAAGTATATACACTTGGACCTTCCTTCACTAGTAATTAATATTAACACTATTCTCGTAATTTCTTGATCTTTGGTTTCATCTATCACTAGTATTTTTTGTGTTCCGATTATTGCATTTATCGTGTTATCATTATTGTTCATTCTTCTGTTTGTTGTGTAATACTAGCTCTCCATTTCGCATTAGAAGTAGTATAGCTATAGGTTTTGATCAAGTACGAGTCATAAAAATCTCATGATGTCTAGTTATGCATTTTCAATGAAGTGATTATTTACCAATCAAGGTCAAATTTAGATGTTTGTTTATGCATTATACTTTTTACACTAAAAAAAATAACATATACATTCTTATAGCCAGTGATGTAGCTAAAAATATTTGCGATATGACATTACATATAATTTGCGATGAAACAAGTTCTAAAAATATTATTTTTTCTTTTTTCAAAATTTCATATCTAATTTTCATCATATAAAATGAAACGGCAAAAATAACAATATTAAATACCATGAACATAAGTGAGGACACATAGCAAATAGTGTCTTCATATAAAACAAATTATAGATTAAATTATATCCATTTATAAAACCAAATGACAAATCAACAGTCTTACTTCCAAACTAATTTTACATTTGTAACTGTTATCTTCCATTCCTTTTATAAAAAAAAGGCAAAATACAATAAATTTCATTTGAAGGCTATATATACATACCTTATTGACTGAATTTACCTCTTGTTACAATTGTGTTTCAACAATACTAAAAAAAAATAAAAAATTGTCTCTTTAACATTCTGAAATTTTTTACAATGGTGATTTTTTCTAAGCAAGAAGTTGAAGTTGTGGTAGTTGGAGCTGGTCCATCAGGTATAGCGGTTTCAGCTTGTTTAAATAAACTCGGTATACAAAATGTTGTATTAGAAAAAGAGGATTGTTGTGCTTATTTGTGGAAGAAAAAGACCTATGATAGACTTAATTTGCACTTAGCTAAGGGTTTTTGTTCTCTACCCTTTATGGCACATACAACTTCAACCCCGAAATATTTATCTAAAAATGAATTTATTCGATACTTAGATAAGTATGTGGAACATTTCAAGATCAAACCGAAATTTCATACTTGTGTTGAATTGGGGCTTTTCAATAATGAGGAGGGTAAATGGAATGTCAAATCAAGAGATTTGGCTAGTGGAGATCTAGAAGTGTATGCTTGTGACTTCTTGATTTTGGCTACCGGGGAAAATAGTGAAGGTTATATTCCAAAGGTGGTAGGGATTGAAAAATTTGAAGGCGAAATTATTCATTCAAGTGACTATAAATCCGGGCAAAAGTATGAAGGAAAAAATGTATTAGTTGTTGGAGCAGGAAACTCTGGAATGGAAATAGCGTTTGATCTTTCAAATTATGGAAGTCATGCATCAATCGTTGTTAGAAGCGCTGTAAGTCTCTCTTAGTCTTTTACTTCTTTCTCTTTTTTTTTCTTTAGTATGCATATAGGTTTTGTGTTTGTTGATTCTTTTTAATCGATATCGATGATGTTTGGTTAGTTTAGTCTGTGTCTTAATTTTTTTTCTTTTAATACTTGTTTCTTTTTACTTGCTGATGTTATGTTGTAACTCTATTCATCATGAAAATGAGTGTGAGTTTCTTAACATTTGGGGGAAATAGCCCTTTTAGAAAGACTTTGGTTGATCTAAAAGTGATTAATTAAGGAATATGAACTTGGATTATTATAATTACTCAGAAATTTTTTTTTTGGGTAGATACTTAAATTTCCCTAAAAAAATAGAAAAGATTTTGTAATTCTATTTATAAATCACACAAAATTAGAAATTTCAAGTTCACATTCGTTTTCTCGTCAAATATTTTATGCCGTGAGAAAAAGAAGTGTATGTTTTGAAGAGGTGATGAGTTGTTTAGAATTAGGGTTTCTTTTTCTTATAAGTAGAATAGTTTGTCATATTAACAATTTTTTACATAATCAGTTTCACATGTTATATAATAAAAAAACATATTTTATCTTTTAAGATTTGGAATTTCATATTTTTAAAGAAATTTGGTTATAGATACCAATTAGATAGCTTGATAAATGATAGTATAAAAAATAATTTATACTAATTGTATATTAAACTTAGATTCCTTATTTAATTTAATTTATCTTACATTAACAGTATATATTTCTTCTTTTAAAATTTCTATTTTAATGTCTCGATTTAGAAATCTCTCTCCACCAAGAGAAAGTTGAATTGCATAATGGATGTTGCGCTCTTGAATGAAGGGTGTTCCAAATTCAATTAAAATCTCTCTCTACTTATGAAGAGAAAGACGTGAATATTAGTCTTGAAGAATAAGAGAAAAGCGAAAAACTAAAGCTAGTGATTCACAACTAATAGTATAGTAGAGGAATATACAGTGAGAAGGGTTTTATTTATTTACTAAAAATAAATATATATCAATCAATTTAAGTAATAAAGGGAACCCTGACTTTCAATCTCTTTCTCTATGGGACAAAAAAGTTCGCAAAACCAAATGACTCCTATGAAAAACGTGGTATGCCCCATGTAGATTGAATGAAGGGTTCATCCAAAGTCAAAATCAATCTCTACTTATGAAGAGAAAGACGTGAATATTAGTCTTGAAGAATGAGAGAAGAGCGAAAAAGCTTATGATTGAACTAATAGAGTGATTTAGGAAACCCTGACTTTCAATCTCTTCTCTACGGGACAAAAATTTCGCAAAACCAAATGACTCCTATGAAAAAGGTGGTATGCCCCATGTAGATTGAACCTTAGATATACTCATAGGACAAGACATGATTCGAGATATAAATATCTATTGATATCAGCTCAAAAAATATATAAAAATAACCGATTGAAAGTGGAAATGGTGATTATGCATGCATGCCTAAACAACATTCTTGATTAGGCTTGCATGCATGGTTTTTCACCATGTTCTACTTCGAAAAGCTATACTTAAGAGATGAAACATTCCAACTCTAAAAAAAACTGCATTTAGCAATGAATATCGTAACTAATCTGCTGTTGTTTTGCTCATTGCTAACAAAAATCAGTCGTTAATTTGTCACTAAATGGGTTTAGCACCAAAATTTTCTTTCGCTAAATCCAGTTTTTTTAGTAGTGATTGTTTGCTTAACATGGTGAATTAAGGCAATGCAAGAGAAATCACATATAAATGATTAAATATTTAGATATGATGCAATATTTTCAAGGCAGGAAGCAAGAGTATAATAATTGCATGAAAGTTGTCGATTCATAAGTCCATATTAGATATGTGCATGACTTTTTCACGAATAGAATTTGATTGTTTCTTAAATTTGATTGTACTGTTTTGTTAAATCTATTGTTACGTAATGATCAAAATTCTCATTTTACGTAATTACATCATTTAATATTATTCGTCATAATGGTTAAAAGAGTATCTTTAACCCTTCGTCATTAGATTGATGACATAATAACCTATTTGACCAACTTACAACGTTCTACTTATTTCGAAATAATTTATATTTTACTATGTAGTTTGAAAATCACTTTTTCACAAATATTAGAGCACTAGTTTATGTTTTGATGATACCAATATTTTATATTTCATTTCGAAGAAAAGATTATATTTAGCTATTACATGTATACACATGTTTCCTACATCTTCGTCATTACAATCAATAAATACAAAATATTTTTTACACTAACAACATACATAGTTTAACGTTACTATTAATGTTTGCCATGAAGATTTATATGCAATTACCTTATAATTGACCTAGTTTTGTACTTCTTTTTTTTTAATATTGTCACAACATGAAACTTATCGTAATTTTCTCCCAAAATCAGTACAACAAAAATAACTTTTAGCTGCATTAAATATTGACACAGAATAAAGAGTGCTAAGGTCTTTACCTGCATTATTAGTTAAGTGTCATTAAAACCAATGTCGCTAAAGGCTTTAACAGACATATACAAAGAGTGACAATTGCCGCTAAAAAATAAATATTTAGCAGCATTTATTTTGTTGTACTTAATTCTAAAGGTTTTAATATATTTTATCCTAATGTTTTTTTGCAGATTCATGTTCTAACAAGGGAGATGGTGTATACTGCAATGTTAATGCTAAAATATTTACCATTATCTTGGGTTGATACTGTAATTGCAAAGTACGCAAAATTTAAATTCGGAAATTTAGCAGAATTAGGAATACCACAACCAGAAGAAGGTCCATTTTCTGTTAAATTATCAAAAGGTAGATCTCCAGTAATTGATGTTGGTGCTATTGACAAGATTAAACTTGAACACATTAAGGTATGATACTATCTTTATTTTATTTCGAAAAATATTACGTAAAAGTATAACATGTGATGTATGGTTAGGCGCACATCACGAGTTCAAATTTGATTACTGCCAGATACATGTTCATTATCATGAGCAATAGTTTGACTGTTATAGTTACGAAATCGATAGAATTTTGGCTAAAACATTAAATTTGTATAAAAAGTTCGTGCATTATTATTATTATTAAAAAAAATAACCCTTCGATTTTTTTTTGTGAAATAATTTTTGGTGAATTGTTAATTAGGTACTTCCTGGAATATCGGAAATAAAGGAACAAACGGTAGTGTTTGAAAATGGAGATGAACATCAATTTGATGCTATTATTTTTGCTACTGGATACAAGAATGTTGCTACCAAATGGCTAAAGGTATGTTTTGCAAATTATCACTAATTTTGAATCTTGAAAATTGTCTCACTTGCCTATAAATATCGCGTGTGAATAAGTTTTTCTCGGTAAATTTTCCTAATTTACTATTAAGTTTATTATCATTGTCTTAAAAAAACAAAAAAAAAAAAAAAACTTTTGAATGTTGGATTATAGTTTAATATTTCTTGAAGATGGCACATTGATAAATTGGAAAGGAGAGAATGGGCTCTACGCTGCTGGATTTTCAAAAAGAGGCATTGCTGGTATTTCAATGGATGCTATAGCTATTGCTGATGATATCAAGACTGTTAGAGGAGACAAAATTTAGAGTTTTATTATTAATTATTATTATCACAAACTATTGTTGTTAAATTTCTGAACGTAAAATACTTTATGCACTTTTACTATGTTGTTAGATTCTCGAGGCTCTGCGTGAATGCAAGATGTTTTATGCATCGAGCTTGACTTGTTACTATGTTACTTGAAACAAACCTTGTTTGTTTTTGTTGGAATCTAGTTTACTTTGTCATAGAAATTTGATAGATCTTTTCTGCTTGATTGTTTTTCTTTGTTGATTTCATTTTCTGTTTTTATAATGATGGTGTGGTAACCAGCTTACACACACTTCGATTATTATAGAGAGAGAGAAAGAGATTTTGGCTAGTCGAAAATCTGTTTTTCATTCGATTCCTTGATGTTCATAAGGTACATAAAATTTAATGTACATTGAAGCAGCAGTTTACATGCCATCTTGTTAGGTCATTCTGCACAGAATGTTCTAACCAACTAGTACAAAAACAAGAGGATAACGAGGGGTACGTACGTTATCTAGCTCGTACGAGCTACTCCTCAAGTCGTAGCAAGAATGTAAAAGTTGTTGCAGATGATTCAACTAGATACGCGCAAATGGTTCATTTAGCTTCCTCCCTGACCTCCTCTCTGCATTTTTGACCACTTAGCCTTAGGTGCATACTTACTGTTATGCTTTCTTTTGGGCCAACTTTTCGTGTCTGATTTTTGAGTAGAAGAAGTTCCTCCCGGGGTTTCTTCTGATCTTTTCCTTTTTGTCGAGATAGAGACTGGTGGTACACTGTCCCCGTTTGACTGTCCCCAATTCGCTGAAGATGTATTTCCCCAACCTTTTGTAGACCATTTTCCTTTGGACCAGGGAGAGTCAGGTGGTCCATCGTCCTCCTTGGGCTGTCCCCAACTCGTTGAACGTATGCCTTCCCAACCTTCAGTAGACCATTTTCCTTTTGACAATCGAGAATCAGCTGTTCCACCATCCTCCTTGGGCTGTCCCCAACTCGCTGAACGTACTCCTTCCCAACCTTCAGTAGACCATTTTCCTTTTGAATGTCCCCCACTCACTGAAGTTAATCCTTCCCAACCTTCGGTAGAACTTTTTTTTTTTGTCGCAACAGGTTCAGAAGGTATAGCCCACTGACTTCCGTTCTGGCCTTCTTTACTTTGATCCTTCTTATTCTTGATATCTCTACAAGGAAGAGTGATTATATTTCCATCTTCTTTAATGTTCCTTGTCTCAGAAACGTCTTGAAAGGGAGCAGCATTGCCAAACAACTGAGACTTTAATTTGGGTATTTCGATCAGACCATCCATAAAAGCAGAAACGTATTCGCTGGTACGCTGGATACACTTGTATATCCGTTTTACTTCTCCTTTCCCAACCGCCCTTGCAACATTTTGAGACCGGTCAATGAAATCCTCAACCTGCACGATAAGTCATTAATTTAACACTTCAAAGATTGCTAAGCACAAAGGACATCAATAAGTGAAAGATAATTACACTGATGCAGCAAACTTTGGAGTCCCATGTTTTAGATAGCCAAGATGCTTCGTAGGTACTTGCACATAGTCCTTTAGCCCATAGCTTCTCAACCGACAATAACTGCAATGAAATGAGACCATAATGAGCCAGAAAAATGGATGTTTGCTATGAATTGGGAGTATCATGCACAGCCCCACTTTAAGATGATACTGAATTCACAGTACCTTGATTAACAGTGTAACTAGCAGCTCAGCCACTGACTCTTTGTTCCCCTTCCCATAGTTCACAAACTTCTTCAATGACTTTGCCACCGCATCAGGATCGGAGCCATCTAGAACATTTCAACGCCAAGGAATATTACCGAGCTACTCAAAACAAAAGATCTCATGAAAAAGACAAGTGCAGAGAGAAGCATCACTTAGGATCTACTTGAATAGAAAATCTCAACAATATTCTTGAAATTTACAATCTTATAGTGATGATTTTAGTTCCTCACTTTCTAATCAGAAAGGATAAACGGATTTCCTATTTGACATTTTGTTCTTAAAACTGGTAGTGTTGAGGATTTACTATTTGACTCGACTCTGTAGTTTTAACATCATCGACAGACTTGCCAGACAAGACCACTCAAGCAATTAAACTGCACCAAAAACTAAAACTGATCTCCTCTGAAAGCTTTTTCTTTTTGAAACTGTTTTTTCTTTTCTTTTCCATGGGGACCGGCATTTCAGTTCCTCTGATCTACTTGCTTGGTGTTTCAGACGTTTGTTATTAGCACCGCATGATGTGATAGAATAATCATGTAACTGGCAATAATCTAGATAATCATCTTACTCCCTTTTGACTGCCATGACTATTACACCACATAATACAGAATCCTAACTTGAAAGAGAACATATTTCTCCTTTACTATTCACAGTAGGGCCAAGTATCAATATGAATCAAAAGTCAAACAACGCAACAAGTGCTAAAACCAAAACTGCCAACTCATGTATAAAAGTAAAAGAATTATGCATATGTATCACTTCACTGACAGTGTGACAAATGGAAGATTTTTCATACACATCCAGTTCTGATGCATAGGGTCCTATATATTTCCTTCACGACAAAAGTATTTCTATCATGATCCTTATTCTTTGGAATTTTTCTTTTCTACAAAAATCCCTTCAAAAATTGCATCCGAAAACTGAATAAGTAAAGATTCATACCTTCTAATATGGCAGAAAATGGCGGTAGTATTGGAGGATTTCGTGTCTGCAAAGTGCCATTCATTAGAGGGAAAAGTTCACACGACCCCAAATGACAAAAAAAAGAAACAGATTATTAACTAAAAAACTACATCAATAGCACTCTAGAAAGGAATCAAGATATCTACACATAATTCTCAGCACATATCAATTTCCTCACAGATTTTTAAAAAAAAGACAAGACTATCATAATTTATATTCCCGCAAAACTAAATCAGTAAAGCATAATACTACGCAATCAGAAATGTTAATAATGCTTTGGTTAATCCAGCAACAAAAAGCTTACAAGAATACAAAAATTCTTTTTTCTTTTTTGGGTCAGGCAGAGTAAATTTCATTAAATAATACCAAGAAGGTACTGCAAGAGGATTTTAGCAAATTTCTTTTGTGTTCTATAAGTTGAAACAACACAAACTTGGTGGCTAATGGATCCTGCTCCTCTACCCTTCTTCGCATAGATACCAAACTCAATACAAAAATTGGTCTTGTAACCACATTGTTTATAACTTTGGGAATTCTGTTTTGCTTAGAATAGCCTTAATAGAAGGTATTATAGCCCACAGAATTGAATCACTAGAATGAAGGTCCCTATTTTAATAAAGAAAGAAAGCAACAAAATCATGAGAGGGCATTGAAAAAAGAAAGTTGAATAACCACAATAGACTAAAATCAAATCGTATGATTTCACCAGAGTAAGTTTTCTTCTAACTTTTTTGAGAAGGTAACATTTTTCTTGTAACTATTTGCTGCATAAAAACTACAGCTGTCCATACTTACTAGAGTTAATTTTCTTCTAATCAGCTAAAATTTTTATTCATAGCTATAATCAGTACAAATTTTACCAAAGATTACGCTGTGTAAGGTTATGTTATTAGTTGACCAGTAGCTCCTACACTGGCAGACGGATTAACCGCGATAACAAAACATTCAGCTGAAGGCACAATTTATATTGACTCAAAGTAATCAGCATGCTGTCCATAATATGTAAACAAGAAAAGAAGAGTAAGACGGCAACAGAGAAATTACGTGTACTTGGCTCATACCTGCAAATGAAAAGCAACCAAAAGTATTATAGATAATGAGTTCAAAGTTTTGTCTTTTGAGCTATTAATATTCTGCGCTTTTGCCCAAGCTTTCATCTGCAAAAAACAAGAGATAATACTTTTTAAGGATGTGACTAGAACAATGTGAATAAATCTAAATAAACTCTAAAATATAAAATATAGCTGGCCTCTCTGAAGTTGTTTTGATCAGTAAGCAAAAGAATATTTCCGCAGCACAAATGAGAAACCCAAACAAGCTATGGAAACTACATTGCTCACCCTTCATCAACATGACTTGTCTTAGTTTTGTCCTTCCTCGAAGTTAAGTTCTCTCATAAATAAACAATCATGGAAGATCACAAAACCTACTAGTTTCTTTGATGAGGTTATAGATATAGATCAAATATTTTATACTTCCCCAATGTTTGGAGTAAGTAGGATTCAGTGTTGTATACATGTTTTACAAGTTTAGATGATTCAAAAGGATGAAAAGTAATTTTTCAAAAAGATTTTAAAAATAATTTATCTTCTTAGTTTTGTTTGTCAATGTAGGTTCTTAAAAGATGCAAGTCTTTGTGCATAACTAATTGATACACCTTGCAAGTTTGCTTCCTTTCAAACAGAGGCTTTTGGCTCCTGTTGTTGCTTTCTTTTTCTTCTCTTTATTCCTCCACTCCCATTATTCCATGTGATAACATGCCATGTCTTTTTGGCTGGCAAAAATAGGAGGCATAGTCCTATATTGTGAACTTCCTTTTACTTGCTATGTATTGCATATCTCATGGGCCATATGAAAGAACTTCTTATTTCTGAATATATTTCAAGTGAAGTTAGAGAAAGTGATATAATGGCTATCCTATTCATTCAAGCGCGGGGAGCACATGTAATTGTGCCAAGACCTAGTAGTCCTGTGGAACTGCTATGATGCATTCAGGAATCAAAGAAACTGTCTTCCAAACTACTGAACAAGCAGAATTAAACTTTTACTTCATTTCAGGAACAACTGTACTTATTGCAAACATACAAGAGATCGTAGAATCATACCAAAAAGCTCAGCTTCTGAAACCTTTCATCAAGAGAACAAATCATGTGGATTATCTTAGACTTTGATACTCCATCCCTGTTTTCAACGGATATATCGCACTCAACTTTAGTTCCACAATCAACAACTTTCAGAACGGGCACCTTAGCAGCTGTTATTGGATGAACACCAGAAACATGCCCATATCCTGAAGCACGGAAAACGACAGATGAAATATACCAAACATACTACACCCCAATAGTGACAAATAAAGTGTTAAATAGAGCAAATATATACAAAGGATCCATATAACTGCAAAATAGTTTGGGACTGAGGAACAGTTGACTCAACCTTCTTGTTTTTCACTATTTTCTACCACATTTACCTGCCTCATTGCATACACCATGTGGACCATATTCCATTGTAAAATCTAGGAAAACCACGTCACTTTTTCAAAATAAATGGCACCTGACATTTACCTTAAAAGCTTTATTTAATTGGTTCTGCTAATCGAAAATCGGAAATAGCCAATTGTTTGAAGTGGCAACATATTTTTTCACCTAGAGAACATTCAGAGTAGTAAATCTACTTTTTGACTAAAATTCGATCTACTCTTCAAAGTAAAAATGTACTTCAAATTTTGGTTAGGATAGTCAGTAATCCATGAACTGCAGACAGTATCAAGGAATAAAAGTAATTAAATCAAAGACTAACTTTGAAGTGCATACAGCTTCCTTGCAAATTTTCTGAGAGTTTGAATCCTCTTCTCATGAGAAAATTGAGCTGAACTGTTGTCAAAATTAACAGATAGATCTAGATCACTCTTTGAATGGAATAGATCCATTACAAAAGATCCAAACTCCTCCACGACAGGAACATTACCAGAATATCCTGAAAAGAAGAGAAAAAGGAGAAACTGTCACATCATGCTGATTTTTTTTTAATCAAGTTGATTAACATAGCTACTACAAGCCAGTTCAGAGGATCCATTTGCTGAATGGTGCTGTAAAAATTTTTGGTGCAGACATTACCATAGATATCCTTTGCTATCTCATTAAAAGCAGAAATCAAATCTCTCCTGACTTCATAATCCCTTGGTTTAGGGCGACAAACTGTATAAATCTCATTAAGCAATTCTTCGAATGCAGATAATCGCTCCGCCTGCACTTTATAATTTTGCATTCGCTTCCGTTCATGCCTCTCTGCTCTCTTTCGAATAACTGTCATCACAGTTTAATCAATTAATGGTTCAGCAATTAGTAAAGCAGATGATAATTCAACAAAGTGACTAGTTGATACTGCAAGAACCATTACATATCACAGTTGAGTTATTATTTACCACTAAGACACAAAGTATGTCTCTAAAAGGCAAAGGTACAACCAGCCTAGAAACTATAACGATAGCAAGTAACAGTTTCTTTCCCTTAAGCATTTTCTACTATAAAAATCATATCTAGCATACATAGTTATTTAAGTCAGTACTCATAAGTGTGGCTTTCGATGATAATAGTCATGGTCAATAAAGAAGAAAAGCTGTCTGATATACTTATTTTCGCTGCATACATATAAAGACAAGTTTAAGTGCTCTTTCTGGCCTTTGCAACCAATAGAGTATTCGGAAGCGAAAATATCACTTGTTATGTAGGAGTATTTGACATCATTCCTCATTACATAAATTCTGTACTAAACAAAAATGCAAGGTTATAAACTTAGTTTTACACAATAAGCTCCTTCACCTCCTTACTCTCTTCTCTTTTTTATTGTACCGTGTTGTCCAGCCCAACTCGCACACATCTCGACTATTCCACCAAATAGCTACTACCTCCCACTAGCACATGTATCAAATAACTTAGTTCACCTAGGTCCTGATTTGAACCCTATTCTCCAAAGTCCTTCAATGGAGTTATGTTTCCACGAATACTACTACAACAACATACACAGTGTAGTCCACATATTGGGGTCTAGGTACTATCAAACCCGGGAATACCATTGAAAATCACGAGGTTTCAGGTTCAAATGCCAGCAAAAGCAAAATATGGTTTTTTCCACAGATATATATATATATATAAAAAAATAAAAAAAAATAAAAAAATAAAAAAAGAGAACGTTCTCACTAGGGTTACAAGAAACAAGCAAATAACTCTATAATTCTATCAAACAACCTAAAAATCAAAATCAGAAATAAGGGTCTTCAAATTTATACTACAATAAATAAAAAAGATTAGAGCTTTAAGCTCAAACAAGAAAGTACTGACCTTTAACTCGATACACAGTGGCCATGGCAGAAAATGGGTATCTGATGATGCTCTTTCAACTCAAATGCTCATCCTTAGCTCATAGAAAAAAGGGGGTGAAAATCCATAGTGAAAAATGGAGCAGAAATATACAAGTTATTGAAGCATAGTGAGGTTCTATTTCTTGAAAATCATCACTCCAATTACTTCCACTAAGAACAGGAGAGAGAGTGAAGGAACAAGAACAAGTATGTTTTTTTTTTGTTTTGTTTTTTTTTGGAACTTTGAAATTTGACTAATCTAAATTTATCATACCTTTAAGTCATTATCAAATCTATATAATAATATAAAGTTGAATCTTGATTCGCTAATATGGCACACTCCAATAGCGTGCATTTGCAATTATATGTTTTCTCTTCTTTCTTTTTTTTTAATTATTTCTGATTTTCCCCCCAAAAAATATGGAGTTAAAACATCACAGTAAATGCAGTTCAAAACTTACGTTATATTATAATTAAGTCACTTAATACCAATGTAAGTTACAATTTTATTTATTACTATTTTCTTTTTTAACTCATATTGTTCAATTAAGTTACAAATTTATTGATTATTATAAATACTAAAGCATATCATCCTCACATAGGGTAAGAATTTCTTTCTTTTTTTATTATATTTACACTTAATACATCACTTTATTATGCTTAATTTTATAATATTTAGATCATTTGTGATTAACTTTTTTTGTTTACAGTATGAAAGATAATATGAACATATGCCTATGTTGTTTGTGAGAATTCAAATTCAAAATTCAAACTTCGTAGGTAATATTTTTGTTTTGTTTTAGTTTAGTTGATGTCTCTTATTTATAATGTTTTTCCTTCTATATTTCTCCTGTGTTATTTTCTTCATTATTGTTGGTGATTTTTTCATACTTTTCATTCTTCACATATTTTATGTGAATCATTTTTATTGTTTATGGTGAAAGATATGATGAACATATTACAATATTTGTGAATTGAAGTTCAAATTTGATGAACACACTATCATTATTAGCATATACAATTTTGTTACTATTCTCTTTTACTCTTTTAAGACGTTATAAAATTTAAGGTTATAATATTAATTCAAATATACTAATCTCACATTTATTTGTCAGGATAATATTCTAACTTTAATAGAAATAAGCATGATTTACTAAATAATATTGACAAAGTATGATTATCTTCATGCTTTGAAAGGACATGACAAGTTAATAAAATTTGATATTTTCCTCATCTCAAAATAAATAATATAATTTGTATGCATATACTACAATAATAAACTTTTTGATATTAAAAAAAGGTATAAAAAAGGACTCAACTTTCTTGCTATGGGGATTTTGATAAAGTTTATTTTAAAAAAGTTTCTCAAATTTGTTATATGCAATTTGATAAAGTATAAAGAGATTGTTTCAAATAATTAATTTCTTCAAATACTTTATATTCTTTATGTAATTGGTGTTATATATATCTCAGTCTATTTTTTTATATGAATTTATACATATATTACATTTGTAGTAAAATTAGTGAAGATAGAAAGTTATTTACAAAATATTTCACAAGCTAAGATTATTGAAAGGAGAAAAGACAGTTTATTCATCATTACTGAAGAAAGAAATAACAACTTTCGAAGAATATGAACATTAAAAAATAAAGTAGTAAAAGACTACAATATTTGGAGGAAAAGAGTAATTTTATAAAACTATAATTGATCTTATCTGAACCACAATAAATATTTAAAAATTATTTTGATTTGACGAAAGGAGGATGATGGCATTTTGATGTTCTGAGCTTTCAAAATTTACAAGTTTATTTGATTTAAATTCTTTAATTTTGTGAGAAAGATACAAACAAAACAAAAAACATACGAAGATTAAAAGATAGATTTAAAAAAGTAATATAAAATTATAAAAGCATGAGATACACATCCAATAAAATTATAGGTAGGAATATTGAAGGTAAACTCTTAGCTTAATCGATTTAAAATTACTACAAATATAAAAACTTAAATAGTATATAAACTTGATTAAGACTTCACATCTGATATATTTGGATTAAGCACAACAAAGAACCTTCACAAAACTTTTAGAAGTACTATTTTAATTCTTTTTTTGACAAAATTTAACGAGTTATTTATGATCGCGCGAAGCGCGACTAAGTTCACTAGTATATAATATAACTCAATAATATTGGAAATGATTGGAAACAAAATAAGACGAGAACCAAATAGTATGTGTATTTAAGTAAAAAAGATTTGGGGATTTGATTTTCTCTCAATTTTATATTGTAATACTTAACCTCAATAATATTGATTTGAAACGAAGAAACTAATTTACAGAGTAACTAGAAATGTCCTAGTATTCATCAAAATGTTATGACTCAACTCGAATAATCACGAAATTCAACTCGGTAGATCTAGTATGCTTATATGTCAATCCTTATGATATATCGTGTTTCTCAACAAATTAAATGAGTTTTGCTTTTATTATTTTAAACTAAAAATGTTACCCTAAACAAATTGATGTTTATTCTGAATTGATTAATCTTGCTATAACATTATCATTAGACGAGTCTTAGAAGTCTCGGATCTTAGTTGTTAGTTCTTTTCTTTTATTTTATATCGTTTTATTCAAACGATTTAAATCTAGGACTTGTTCTAATGTTCGCAGCTATTAGGAACTGCATCAAATGAAAAAAAATTAACAATCTAGACAATGACACTAGATGTTTTCTTCTATAAACAATGCTTATTTATGTCAAATCTTCGTGGATTTCAAAATCTTTGATTGTAAGATTGAGCTATTCATGGTAATTAAAACAAAACAAACAATTACATTCATTGAATAAGAATTAGCTTACAAAACTTAAGACAATCAATCAAAGTTTTGATTCCAGAAATCAAATTATCTCCGAATAAACTTCAATTGTAGCGTACAATGCGAATGTGTTCTTTTCTAAAAAAACATCGCAAAAAAAATAAACCCTAAAAGATATTATATATAATCCCTGAAAAATTGAAAGCTAAAACGTGAAAGTTGACCCTATGATGTATGACGTCTCATTTGACTATCCACGTCAGGTAAATCGTCTTTTACCTTCGGACTTATGAAGCTTTTATTAGCGCTTTGACGATAAAGTTGACGGTCCATCGATAAAGAAATGAAAATATCATATCTTATATGTTATGACAAGATGATATCTTTCGTAGTGCCTAAATTTGTAAATTCGAAT
This sequence comes from Solanum lycopersicoides, assembly GCA_022817965.1. Classification (NCBI taxonomy): domain Eukaryota; kingdom Viridiplantae; phylum Streptophyta; class Magnoliopsida; order Solanales; family Solanaceae; genus Solanum; species Solanum lycopersicoides. The sequence goes on along the minus strand of CM040626.1, from coordinate 109,200,848 downwards.
TATTAAGAAAGCAAAATAGATGCGAACTTATAGAAAATATTTAAAAAAATACACAATAATTTAAAATTATTTAATTGATTAACTACTTAAATTTTTACCTTTTGATTTTATTTTTTTCACATTATAATTATTCCCATCATTTCTCTTTCTCTTGCCCTCATTTTTTTCTTTTTAAAAAATAAATTAATTAATATTGTGTATTTTTTGGGGGGAAAATTACGCGAATAAGTAAATTTATACTATTTAATTACTCATCATAGCTATAGTTTGCTATAATTATCACTCGCGAATAACATTATACATTAATTAAGTGGCTGACTTCGAGTTTGTATAATTATTCACGTTTGTATATGTATAATTCGCCAGGATATACATATAAATATGTATAATATACATTTTTTAGCCTATATACATTTACAATTCACCTCTCTCCCACTCTCTACCCTCTCTCGCTCGCCTCTCTCCTCTCTATCTCAATCTCGCTCACCTCTCTCCTCCCTCTCCCAATCTCGCTTGCCATTTATACAAATGTATATGTATAATATACAGTTATATACAATTATATATATATACAATTCACCTCTCTCCCACTCTCTGCCTCTCTCGCTCGCCTCTGTCCTCCCTCTTCCAATCTCTCTAGCCATATATACAATTACATATGCATAATATACAATTATCTAACCAATATACATATACATTTCACCTTTCTCCCACTCTTTTCCCCCTCTCTCTCACCTCTCTCCTCTCTCTCCCAGTCTCGCTCGGCTCTCTCCTCCATATAACATGTACCTACAAGTTATAATTATCAAACTACATTTATAGAGAGTAATTAATTATTTTTAAGTAGATATATGTGAAAGTTTCCCTTGTTTTTTATCTCAAAAAATAGAATTAAGTGGATAGGAATCATTGGAATCTTTTGGGGACCCTTTTCTTTTTTTCTAATTTCTTTTTGCTACGTGGGAAACAAATCTACGAAATTTTGCTAAATAAAATATCAAGTGGAATTTTTTTTCTTAATATTTTTTTCGCAATGTTTATTTTATTTTTTTTTATTTTTTTTTGCTTTACAACTTTGTTAATATTTTTTAAATTATACGTAATCATGTTTAGTGTGTAACTAAAGGAATGATAAAACCTAAGTATACATAGGACTTTCTTGCAATACATAGTGATTGACTTCGAATCACATGATGCGCTGCTACTACTAGTATGGAAGGATTAGCGAGATAACACACTATTACCAACTAATCCTCTACATACCCTAATCCGTATTCTTTGCAACCTCCTATCTAAGGTCATATTCTCAATCAACATAACTATATCATATTCTATTAAATCACCTCTCTTCAATATTTTTTGGATCAAGTTTTACCTCTATAGCCAACCTCCGCATTGAGGCACACCTAAACTTACAACATAGCAAAAGATTATTGCTTTGATATACCAATTTTGATAAATAAGTAGTAAATGAGGGAAAAGTTGTGAAATCCTTTTTGAAATCGTAAGAAAAACATTCCATATGTTATAGCAAATAAATAAATAAATAAATCAAATGACTAAAAAAGTGCAAGTAACAAACTTATGTCAAAACATCAAAATTGTACTTCAAAACAAAACAAGCTATGTTTCAACTTGATTGGAGCACTACGCCTCAGCAACGTTTAATGGTATAGAAATATGTGGTGATGGCTAGTATTAGACATAAATACCCATAATTGAACTCCAAAAAATTGAACGCTGCTGCAATTATCATAGGAATGAACTGGAGGTTAAATATAGCCTTGGCACCAATTAAACGGAAAGGCTTGTCACGAGACCAATAGATAATAGATAGGAGGAGAGAATCATGAGTAGGAAGGCCCAAAGTAAAGAGAATGGCAGAGAGAATGAGGCTTGGAATGAGCATGGACATGTTAATAAGTGTTCCATCAGTTGGATGATGGAGTAATAATAATAACGGTATGCCTGAGATTATGGAGCTCAGGGGAATGGCACCAAACATAAACCATGACCACATATCATTACCCTCAATGAGATTAACTGGAAAAAAACGTGATTCAGGATGAACTGATACAGGGCATTACGTCCATTCGATACAAAAGCAAACACAATACACTATAAAATAGTACTCTTTCACATCATCAATCGCAACTTCTTTTTACATCTAGAAACACGATTCTCCCTCCAAAATCATATAAGTGTTATTCACAATTTAAAGGAAAATAACCTATTTAGCAAACTGTTTTCTCTGTATCCCTGAGTAACTTGATCTTAAAGTTCCAGAATATTGTTTCCTCCGTTTGCCGCTTGTAACTTGTGTTCACCTTTATACATTTGGTTCATCGTTAGTTTCCTTCTTCTGTTTTCAGGACAAGGCCAAGAAAAATTGGCTCGAGCGAAGTGCTGAATTGATGGAACTAGATTTGGAAGATAATGATAGTGAGGTGAACAATCAATAGCGAAAGAAAGCCACATCTGCTCAACTAACTAATCTACCAGAGGTCATTCATTTCTGATATTAATATCTAAAAAGAGGGCATCCCAGTGCACTGAGCTCCAACTATGTGCAGGGTCCAGAAAGCGTCGGACCACTTAGTGTCTTAAAACTCGTATGTATACTGAAAATATTTTACTTTTTTTTGAACTGCAGAAACTAAAAAGTCTTCTTTCACGGCCATTGCAACCCAAAACATTCTCATAACGCTACTTGGCTGGGGTAAGTATTCACGGTAATGTGATGTTTCTCGGAATGACTGCTATTTCTTCCAAATCTATCCTTCCTTGCATAGCTATTGTTTCTTCCTAAGCTACATGGTTCAAGTAATGAATAACACATAATCGTTTTCTTTGGGGGGGTTTGATGACACTTATTTAGGACGCACACAGTCTCTTAGTGTGTTAAGTCTAAACCAATTTGATTACAAATAAAAGAATTGGCTAGTCTTGTTGAAAATGGAGAAGGCAAGTGATCCTAGATGTGTTTTGTGCAAACAGGCAGATGAAACAAGAAGATGATAGATCTTGATCTCTACCAACAGAACAAGAACCATGGATACCTACTTTAGAAGAATTGGTGATGGTAATATTTTGTTTTCAGTCACCCTTGTAAAGAATTTAGGACATTCGTATCACAACAAACAATAAGCAAAAAAACAAAATCTAGCTACTTACGATGATTATCAGCATTATCTCCTCCCCAGGCGGCACATGATGATTCTTCTTAGCCCAGCCAGCACCGGATTACCAATTCCTCCTATCACAGCGATTCGTCTTACCACAGGAAGCACATCATTAGCAGCAATTCGTCTTACCACAGGCAACATACCAACAATTCCTGCTACCTCAGGCGGGTTACCAGCAATTCGTATTACCACAGGCAGCATACCAACAATTCCTGCTACCTCAGGCGGGTTACCAGCAATTCGTATTACCACAGGTAGCACATCATCATCCACAATTCCTGTACCAGGCTGTCTACGCCTTCCCTCAATGGCATCAACCGTAATTCGTACCAGGACGAGAGTAACAGACAAAAACATAGCAAGATAAGTCTTGAAATTACGAAATTCATAATCTCGCACTGACATGTTCATGATCAAATGAGAGGCGGTATAGTGGCCGCCGCCGCCAGTAGCGACGTGTCACGTCCCGCCAATTCTCAGTAAGAATTTGCATCCGAATATGGGAGGAAAAGTCTAGAGTTTTGGAGAAGTTTGTAAAAACTCTAGAAGTCCCTAGATCTTTCTAGAAAGCTTTGAAAAGTTCTAGAAGGAAGACTAGATATTTTCTAAGAAAACTTTGGAATTTTCTAGAAAGTGTGGAGGATTTTAGAAAGGGACCAAAATGTAAATAAGTAGGGATTTGTAAAGTAATTTTTATTTATACTTTAGCTCCTAGAAAATAGTATATATAGATGGGGCATTCATTTGTAAATAACCAAGAAAGTTGTAAGCAATTTTTCAAGCAATATAAAGCCTTCTTCCAAATCATTTAAAGTCTTCTTTTCATTCTCTTAGCGATCTTAGCTTTAGTAAGATTCGTGAGTAAGTCAAGTGCTGCACGGAGCTTTAGTAAGACTTTAAGTCCGTGACAAACAGGTCTGCATACTACCATTAGAATGCAGAAAAGACCTGATACGAATGCAGAAAAGACCTGATACTCCAGACATTAATGCCACATATAACGGGTTGCTTTCGATAAAAAATGGGATACAATCCATAAGACGATCCATTCCAAAACTTCCACAAACTTTACCCAATTAGGACATATGATTTGTTCATCGCCATACCTTCTCGCACTGAGAAACGCCAAAACATGCACCAAAAGTGAGTCGTATAGCGATACAACACACAGTAGCGATGTGAAACAGGAAAGCTACGACCTGCCATACTATCTTTTCATTATCTGATGCAGGCATTGTGCCTGAATGAACAGAGGAGAATTTTTTAGAACAATAGTTGCTGGGAGAGGAGAACGTATTTTTTTGGGGAAAACGGTTATACAGCTCAACAATAGGAAGAAGAATCGCAGTTTGAAGAAAAAGTAAATAAAAATTCTGTTATATTTCTCTGTTTTCGGGCTTTTTAATTTCTTTCTGTTATTGGATTGAGATATTTAATATAAAAATTGATCCACAAGTTTATATTTTGTTAAAATAACCCATATTTATATCTTTACTTCACATATAAATAAAAATAATAATCACATCATTACAAACAATCACATCATCGAGTAATTAAGTATATATAAACAATTTGATCAAGTCAAAATAAGATTGACAAGTTAGGGTTAAAACAACAAAATTTGAAAACACACTAGTTATAGGAGAAGGAAGTTCACGGGCATTTAAGATTCTTGTTATCTATAGGACTTTTTTTTATGTTTACGAGTGTAATTACATAAGGTTGTCTTTTTTCGAATTTCTTTTTCCTACATGGGAAACAAATCTACGAAATTTAGCTAAATAAAATATCAAGTGGAATTTTTTTCTCTTAATATTTTTTTTCACAATGTTTATTTTAATTTAATTTTTTGCTTTACAACTTTGTTAATATTTTTAAAATTATACGCAATCATGTTTAGTGTGTAACTAAAAGAATGATAATTTTAAATCATTTGCGTAATAGTGTAGACTTGTGTATGGAATAAACTCTAAAAAAAAAATCTCACTCCTTAGATTGTATTAAAATGATTTCTTTTTATTAGTATTCAGTATTCGTATTGGAGTGTGATTAATATAAATTTATACATTATAAAATTTGCTTTTGAAAATAACGTTTTCCTTTACTTTTCACATACTTAAAACTCGAACTTCAAATATCTGATTAAATATTTTATACATTAAGAAACTATACAATAAATAGGTTACGTTGCTCTTAAGATTCTTATATCCATTAAAATAGGTTCCAAACCACATGTAATTGCCCTATCATCAGAAGCGGAGCCAGAAATTTTTAATAAGGATGTTCAAAATGTGTAGAATAAATAGGCGAAGGGTATTCGACATCTATACATATACATATAAACTTATTTTAACCATATATAAATAATATAATTTTCCACTGAAACCCCTTCATACAAGATAGCTCCGCCCCTGCCTACCACCATAAAGTAAAATACAAAAATTAATTAAAAGATAGTGCTAGAAATTAAAAAAAAAAAAAAGGAAAGGGGAAAAACAGATGGAAGATGACAACAAAATGCCAAAATTTGGAAAGTTTGTGTTTGCTTCAATAATGTTTGTTCTCTTTATATCACAAATTTTACCATACAAAATAACTTACTGATATAACTCAATTTGACTCTCATATCATATAAAGAAAATTAAATATGAATTTTATTTACTCTTTTATATATTCAGCTTATAACTAATTCAAAATTTTTCAATAATATATATAAAAAAATAATTTATTTTTGGATCTAGCATATATAGATAACCATAAATATATATTATTCTTTTAATATTAGACATAAGGAAAATAAAGAGAAAAAAAATGAAACTTATTATATGTAAAATTTTAATCAATCATTAAACTGTAAATCTTGATATTCACTCTAATAACAAATTAATGAGAAATATATAATTCAAAAGCTCAAATTTGTTGCTTAAAGAGTAATGGTGTTTCTCTTTTTGACAAAAAAAAAAAGAAGAAAGAGTATAGTGTAAGGGGAAAAAATATTCATTTTAATGGTAATTGCAAATAGACCAACTTCCCATATGATTTTTAGGAAAATTACCTACTTTATCTAAAATAAATTTTTACACAAATTAGACATTTCGGGTTCAATCCTTGTATAGAATCTGATTATATTGAATTCGTGTTGTATAAAGTCTTATTTGGGGAAGCTTCCTATCAATCAGTGACATATCAGAATTTTTAATAAGGGATTTAAATTTGAAGGAATAGACACACGAAATAGTCGAAGAGTTCAATATGTACTATATGTACTTAAAAAATTATTTTAACTATGTGTAAATAATATGATTATCTGTCCAAATAGATTCCGATGAACTCCTAACTATAAGGTGACTTCGTAACTGCTATCAGACTCATGATTTAGAGAAAAATAACCACATTTACTATATTATTATCAAATTAAAAATATTAAAGAAATCATTTTAAAAAATAACGAATTCGAATTAATCAAAATTTCAAAATATTCCATGAAAGCATCTCCTAAAAAGTTAAGATTACTATAAGTAGACATAATTAGGCATGAATTCTGGTAGGAAATAGAATAATTTTTTTTCCCAATTCAATATGAAATGTGACTTTACAATTGGTGCAATATTTCAATTATTTTAATTATTAGATTGACTTATTTTCAGTTTTTTAATTTATTTTTTTAACCAAAAAAAGAAAAGAAAGAAAATAGTCAGATCCTCAAATTCTTGACTACTAAGTTGAATTTTACAAGGTTGATTAATATTGATTCGTAGACTAATAATGCTTTATTAACAGAAACATGTTTGGTTTAAGTCCAAAAAATTAATTTAAAATTACTCTACAAACTCATAAATTCGTATAAATATATATTTAATGGTTTAATATTTTCATCGGAGGTAGAATCAGAAGATATTTGAGTACAAATTTAACCGAATCAAATAACTTTTATTCGAGCAACATAATTGAATTAAAAAAATATTATATATATATATATATAAATATTAAATTTTAAACTCATTTATTATCATTTGAAATCATCAATATTCTAAATTTTATAAAATTGAAATCTTAAATCCACTTTTGTCTAGCAATATTAAATATAATCAAAGCGTTACAATTGGCAAAATTACACATTTTTAAAATTTTAAAAAATCAACTGATAATAAATTATTCAAAATTTTGACTAGGAAAACTAATGGCCTGCCAAGACTGATTTTTTTAATCTTTATTTTTTATTCAAGTTAAAGACTAGTTATCATCCAGAAATAAACAAAATCATCTAGATACATGGTGATATTTTTGTTTTCGTATGATATGTGAGTCGTAAAAATAATTATTAATATTTGTGTTAAAATAAAATATTTATATCGTGTAATTTTTTTCTTGATTTATATGTAAAGAAAAATATTGCATTTTTCAAAAATAAGAATCTAATATGAATATTTTTACCATCTAAATTTATCAATTTACAACTTTTAAAAAATATTGTAATTCGATGTAGTTTGACTTTCGACAAATCAATAAAAATACAGATTTTTTAATCGAAACACCATTTTTGATATTTTCTCTTTTAAGAAAAGTAAAATTATATTTATAATAAAAATTTATTTATTTGCTTTGATCACATGCTGACAGGCCACAGCCGACATAGAAATTGATATAAATATATCTAATTAAAAATTTACCATTTTAAGTCATAAATTTAATATATATTAATTAACTGTAATTAGGTAAATAAAAAACATAGTATTTTGAAAGATACATGTTTTGTACTTAGAAGTCATTTGATTGGATGATTTGAGAGTTTAGCTTTATTTAATTGTCATTTTCAAATATCTATTACTAATAATAGTGTTGCACTCACATTATCAATTTTTGTAAAAATATTTTTTTCACTATTATCGTATAACGTTAACTATCTTTAAAAATCGCTTAATATATATGAATACAGTTAATCATTTACTATAAAAATTATAATATAATTAATCATTACTAATGTTAACATCACTTTCATTTTATCAATTTTTGTAAAAATAATCTCCTCACAAATATCATCGTATAAAAAATCAATAATATAATATTTTATTTTATTAGATATTTTATGACTACCAAACTAATATACGTATTAGTTATTTTTGGTGAATCTGGTATAAAGTAACATCAATTGCAATATAAATAATGTATTGAATTTTATATTAGAATTAAAATTAATTTTCTAATAACAAATTAGTTTAAAATAAAAATTGTGTGTTCAAAATGGATGGCCGTTCATCGTCAAAAGTACTTTTGGCCAACTATTTTCTTTCTAATTAATTACTCCTTCAATCTTGATGGCACATAATATTCATCATTATGGGTCCCACTTTCTACTTTTTAAAAAAATATTAGTAAATATTTTACTTGATTCCAATAAAAAAATATATTTGAATATACTTATTTATTTTATCAAATTAAGAATATTTTTAAATTTTTTTATCACGCTATCCTTGATATTAAAGCAACATATAATTATATTTGAAGTTTGCTAAGAGTAAGAGGTATGCTTAGATTATAGTAAAATAATATGAAATTGAAGGGTAATAAAAAGACGTAGATTAAAATAAATATCAATATTAATAAAATAAAGCTGATGTGCGAATTATTTTACATTTATAAAATTCGAAAAAATATTATATTTTAAAAATTATGAAATAAAAAATATCAATATTAATTCAAAATTTTAAATTAATTTTAGTAATTGTTGAAATTACAAAAAAAAAAAAAGAGAGGGGTTTGGGGTTTGGTCAAATGATTCATCTAATCAAGGAAACAATTTATATATAATATTTATATTTTTTCAATAAATAAATAAATTAATTGTCTCTTTATTATTCTCCATTGTTAAGTATTCTAGAAAACAAATGAAGTTGTTTTACTAAAAGACATCTATTTGAGTTCTAGAATCTTTTAGGTGACTTAATTATACCTTATTTATTTATTTGAATAAAATAAGTTGTATTTTAGATAGATAGAAGATACTTTAAACTAATTATAATTTTTAATAATGAATTCCATGTGTAAGAATAATTTATATATATCTCAATTTAACTACTGATATTCATTTAATTTGGTCGATTGATTAATTTTTATGATTTACATCAAAATTTATAAAAATTAATATTGCCTTTAATTATCGTAAATTTAAATTTTAATATCGCTTCTCACATCATATAATGAGAATATTTATTCTCTAGTTAGCTACTTTTACAATTTTTCATGTCATTAATGACCTAAATTTAAACGTGACGAGTGTTATCTCTATCTTTATTTGATGATGCTAATTGAACTTAAAAGAGGATATTAACTTTATCTTCTTCTTTTTTTTTTCAAAATAAATGCAAAATATATGTTTATCAATACTTATTTTCATAATAATAATAATAATAATAATAACAATAATAATATTAATAATAGGAATAATAGTTTTGATTGATAATTGACTTTAAATTATTTAGACCTTTCTAAAAAGTGATTTTTACAGCTATCACAAAATCAATTTTTTCAATCGATGAATATGGTGTAGTTGATGGAGTTTTAGATATAGACTTTTTAGGATTAGATAGAGTAATGTCCTTCGTAAGAAACACTTTCTTTCTAATAAAGCCGTACACAATACAAATTTAAATTAATATAAATATCAAATATCGAATTAAAAAAAAAAAATACTTTCACATATCACATCTCACTATCTTATACAATTAAAAATTCTCAATTTTCCTTTCTTTTTCTGCAATCATCTCTTCTTCTCTCTCTCTCTCAACACATATCAACAAAAAAGTGTAATAAGAGTCAGAGCATTACATTATATACATTTTACATAACAAGAAGACCCAAATTTATATTACTTTGATTTGATGATACACTTGGCAACTGTTTGATACAGTTGCAGAATTTCTGGTTTACAGGTGTTGGATCCTCTCAATACTCAACACTTTTTTCAACAAAAACCAGCCAAAAGAAGGAGGAGGAGGAGAGGGTATATATAGAAAAAGAATACAATAAAACCCAAGAATTGAAACCCCCCAAAAAGTATTCTTTGATTATTTCTTTTGATATATTGTAAAAATTGGATTTTGGGTAAAAAAAATCCAATCTTTATAATACCCAAGTTTTGGTTTTTGTGTTTGCTCTGTTTGAGATTTGGGATCAAAGTGAGTTTGATCTAAGTTTTGTAGTGTAGTAGTTGTAAGAGGGTGGAAGAATTGAACCCACCCTTTTTTTTTGGTGTTGCTCTTTTTGGGTTAAGGCACTGTTTGGTGTTCTGCTGAAGAGAGGGAGAGAATAGATTTTGGTGTTTTGTGTATGTGGGGATTTGGTAAATGGTTTTGAGGATCTTTTGATTGGAGAAAGATTGGATTTTGAGTGGTTAAAGGGTGGTGGAAGAATTGAACTAAAGTTTTTTTTTCCCTGCGTTTTGGGGTTAAGGCACTGTTTGGTGTTCTGCTGAAGAGAGAGAGAGAGACAAGAGATTTTGGTGTTTCGTGTATATGGGGATTTGGTTAATGGTTTTGAGGGTCTTTTGATTGGAGAAAGATTGGATTTTGAGTGGTTAAAGGGGGTGGTGAGAGGTTTATAGAGTTGGAATAAAATGGTGAGTGGTACTTTGTTTCATTATAGGAAGAACTCATGGCCACCTGAGGAGTACATCACTAAAGCAACTTTGCAATTGGTAAGTTGTTGTCTTGATTGTTGTTATCTTACTACTTGAGTTCTGTTATTTTGTTTGTAATGAACTTAGTTTTGTTGTTTTATGTCATGGGGAAAATGTATGGGACCAGTTGAATATGATTGTTGAATATTTGCTGACTTTCAAAAGCAAAAAGTCATACTTAAGAACAACAATAACAACATACCTCGTATGATCCCACAAATGAGGTCCGGAGATGGTATAGTGTACGCAAACCTTACCTCTATCTCAGAGAAGATAGGGAGGTTGTTTTCGATAGACCTTTGCTCTAGGAAAATATTGTTAAGGATGTTTGAAGTTGTAATGAACTGAATCATTTTTTCTTTCTAATGTCTTGATGTTGGTCCTGCAACTCTGCAAGCATAACTCCATTTTTCTCTCCTTTAGTTTCTGTTGTTTTTCAAAAGTTAGTGTTTTTTGTTGGTATTGTAGTGTCCACAAAGAATTGGAGAGGGAGAAGAAATCATCTAGTGCTTTGCCTCCACTGTGATATTTCACTTTTGTGATGTTTAATTCTTTTATAGTGTTAGTGATCTCTCATGTATTTGCTTGCTGCAGTTTGATTTTGATAGTGCTGCACCACCATCTCAAGCTTGGAGAAGGAAACTAAACAGCCGTGCTAGCAAGTTAAAAGAATTTAGTGTCACATTCACAGAGGCAATAAAAATGGTAAGCAAGTCATTGTTAGGATTTTAGCACCATTGTCAGATTGGAAAATTCTCCTCGATTTTGACTTGTTGCTTTGTCTTGTAATCTTTGTTTATTTTTTCATTTTTTAGGTTCGGCTTGGTATACGTCTATGGTCATACGTAAGAGAAGAAGCGTCCTATGGAAGGGTAACTTTCTCAATCTCATCTGATTTATGGTAACCACAAGAATAATTTTATGCTTAGAACTAGTTTGTAAGTTAAGGGCTTAAGCAAGGTCTTACCATTCTCTTACATGTGCAGAGAGCTCCAATTGATCCCTTTACACGAGAACGCTGCAAACCATCAGCATCTCAGGGCGTTCCACTTGGAGGGATGGGGTAAGTGTATACTGGTCATTTGGTAGTTGGTTAAGAGCTAAATTATTTATGTATTAAATCTTGCATAAGAAATACCATGTTTGGTAGTATACTTTTGGTATGTATAAAGTTCTGGACACCTAATACAGTGTTTGGTTTGTAATTTAGAAATCCGCATAACTAATACATGAATAAGTTATAAGGGAGTCTGCATTATTTTTTGCAGGATATAAGATGAAATAACGAATACATGAATGAGTAACTGAACCCTGCATAAAATAATACATAGGTTTCCTCTAAACTAATCTCATGTGTTACTAACTAATACCTGCATAACGCTAACTAGCTACCAAACGTCGTATAGACTAATGAACAGTTGCTCTTCTGCCATACTGGAATTCTTTTGTTGATCTGATGAGGTATCAAACCTATAACATCACAGGAGCGGCAGCATATCCAGAGGCTTTAGAGGCGAGTTTAAGCACTTTCAAATTCTTCCTGGAACATGTGAGACTTCTCCAATCATGTCCAATCAGTTCTCAGTAATGCTCGTTCCTTCAACTCTATATTCTTTCATAAATATCTTTATTTGGATAATTTGATGCTGTTTTCTGCTTTTTACGAATGAGGAGCAATGAGTGTGAGCTCACGATGAGTGAGCTACAGTCATGCCACTTTATCTTTTTCTTTTTCATAGCAAACAATCAGAAACTCTGTATCTAAAATGAAGCATACTTATCATGCAACAAAAATGTCATTTCTTCATAGGTTCTATACATATGTATATCATGTTTTAGCCCTTGGGCATTGGTTCAGTAGCAAAGTTACAAACATGGGATGTGCGGTAGGCGTACTTCATTAGTTCAATGCTGGTAGAACCAAATCTTGTATTTAAGTGGAAGGGTAGAGGGATGGAGCCATCACACACGATGTCTCAATGTTTAAAACAACAGACTCAGTTACAGGAAAAAGATGTAGTCTTTATGATCATTCTTTTGAAAGGAATTTTTAACTCTTTTCACGAGTAGTCTTGTAAGTTAGTGTTAATACTTCCCATCACCAAACTCTTTTCACGAGTAGCCTTGTAAGTTAGTGTTAATACTTCCCATCACCAAAATAACTTACCTCATTAGAAAAATCAGCCAAGAAAAGAGAATAGATGGGTTATCTGATGATAATTAAACAAGAAACAGTCAGAAATGCCCTTAACATATTAGAAATGACTTTTAAAAGGCGTCCTTCGACCTCTTGGATCCCACTTGCCATTGACTTCAGTTTTAGGATTAAAAATGCCCGTCCTTAAATGGAATTAGGATATGCCATTGGTGGGTCTTTGAATTAAACAACTGTTGTTAATTTTCCGTTGCGGATTTGCGAGTTGGGTCGAGCCAATCCAGTTGGTTTTATTGAACGAGCATTTGATAGAGTTAACTGTTTTGTACCACGATAAGCTGTCAAGCATATAGTTAGAACAAGGCTTGTGATTTGTTGCTTGGGAAGACTGTTCTTGTGTTGAATGTGTGACTAAAGCAATTAAGTTATCATGATTTCTTGTCTTGGATATATGATGGTAATGCTTACTTTGTCATGATTCTTCTTTAATAATGCAGATTTTCATATCCCGGGATGGAGGAAACAAAAGGTATGCGTCCGTTTTGTCTCCGGGAGAACATGAAGGGCTAGGGTAAGGAACTAAGTTTCTGAAGAGTAATTTCAATTTCATGCCAACTGATTGTAGATTTCTTCTTTCATTATTATTATAAATTATTTTTTTGGGGTGGGGTGGAGTGGGGATGTTCCTTAACATCTATCTTCCTTCCATTTCTGATATATTTTCCACATTTCTTGCATACATTAGCCACATTAGTGATCCTTGGAATTAAAAAGTAAAAAATGAGTCTCCTGTCGAAATAAGAGGGAAGTTCAATAGCTGATGGACAACCAACTTGCTGAAATATGTCTGAAAGAGAGAAAAAAGTCCCTTTGATGCCATCCTGTTACTACTCTTCATACCCAACTTATTCAAAAATAACAGGCGGTATGCTTTTGTTGAGTTCCAGTGGCTTTTGTGCTAATGCATACAGGAGGTCTACTGTGTTGAAATGAGGCGTGAATTGATCTGTTTATGATGAAGTAAATGAGCTTCCTCTTGTTAAAATCATTCCAACACACCTTGACTTGATTCCTGAATTCTATTTACATAAGAGAGAATAGAAAAAGAGGAAAAGGTAGAAAGCGAAGATTCTCATGTCTCTGGTGTCCATCTTACAGGAAGGCTAGTGATCATGGTATATCATCATGGGGCTGGAATCTGAGTGGACAGCATTCTACATATCATGCACTCTTTCCTCGGGCTTGGACAGTATATGATGGTATATACTTACTATCTGAAGTATTAATTTATCTGATATGTTGACTTGAGTTTCTATAGATGTCATTTAGATTTTTCTTTCATATTCAGGTGAACCAGATCCAGAACTGAAAGTTTCTTGTCGTCAAATATCACCGTTCATCCCACATGACTACAGCGAGAGCAGTCTTCCTACATCAGTTTTTGTTTACACTGTATGAGTACTTGTTCTGCTATATGACCTTTCAAATTCTGCTTCTCATTATCTTGAACAATGTGATACTTTGATTTAATGAAGTAACTGTCATCTAATGAATTCATCAACAAAATGTCTCTTTTTTGAGAAAGAAAAAAATGTCATTCTAATGATGCATGACTTCTCTTTTCCCGGTAATATAATTCATACATCTATTGCATCATCTTAAATTGAAACATGATTGTAGTGCTGAATTCAACTTTGCAGCACGAGCTATCATCTATGAAGATCTTGTATTATGGTGGAACCAGAAGTCACGTGAATGATTCACACCGATTTTCATTAAAAAAAATGGTTCATGTGTATCAAAATTTTTCTAAGTGCAGTTTTCAATGCCAGATTTATAAAAGCCATAACCATTATTTGTGTGTTCTTTATTCACCAGCAACTGTTTCTCTTTGCAAGAGAGTCAATTATGTTATTTAAGGAAAAGTGAACATATTTGTTCCTGTTTCTGGACATTTTTAGAATCCATAAAATTTAACATGCAGACATACTCAACTCAATGCATAAAGTCGGAAGTCATTTGGAAATCAATGAAGTGATATTACCTAATATGATCAGCATTATGCTCGATCGGAGGGACTTGATTAACGGCTCGTCTTGTGTGCTTATTAGCATCTTTTCTTTCTTCTCTTTGGCAGTTGGTGAACACTGGGAAGGAAAGAGCACAAGTTAGCCTTCTTTTTACATGGACGGTTAGTAGCTTCGCTCTTCTGATGTTGCTATTGTGTCCCCTTCAGTAAAAAACTATGGGATTATTCAATATTCAGTCACAATAATTTGTTTTGTACAGAATTCAATTGGTGGTGTCTCACACCTATCAGGAGATCACGTGAACGAACCATTTATGTGAGTGGTTATCATTCAATCTAAATTATCTTCCATATACTTGTGGTTTGCGATTGATTTCCAACTCTTCTTTATCTTCCTTTTGGCAGAGGTGAAGATGGAGTCTCTGGCGTACTCCTACATCACAAGCAAGTCATCAAACCTTATTATCTAGATATGACGGTTGGTTTGCAGATGTTCCTCGGTATTTTCAGTTTTGTAGTTGGTGAAAGTCGAGGAAAGTCTGTGACTGGATAAGTGAAAAAGAAAACTGTGTGTCTGTAGAGGTCAACAGTTATAAACAACTTCCAGAGAGACACTAAATATGCCTTTCTTCTTGAAAACTTACAATTAGATTAGTCAAGCAAACAAATATCTAGCATTACATTGGAGAATATGTTCCATAGCACAGTCAAAGTATATCTTTATATATCTGGGCTCTTAACTCTTCAGGCTTTACTGCTCCCTTCTCTAGAACTGAATAGCTGCTGTTAAAACAGTAAGGGACAGGCCTTAATCTTTCAGTCATTACAGTACAATGATCCATTATTTTTCTTTTTATGTACAAACTTTTGATGATTAGAGAATGTTATTAGTTTTGGATTAAACTATTTTCCTCTCACCATACGAGATACGAGGGACTCCGAAAGATCTCTGATTTGAACACTTACTTTAATGGGGTATTCATCCATTGTGAGGCTTGAAGCACGTGACTTGAGCTGAAAGCGGCGATTGAATGTCTGTGTACAGTTTTATCAATTAATCCATACCAAACTGAACTTTGAGTAGAGAAAAAGGTTAAGAGGACAAGCTTATATTTTCTTTCTGATTTAGCAAGCTACTGCTTGATATTTCATATTATTGTACTAGTGTGATTGTCTGCCTTTCTGCTTTTGACATTCGGGAGTTACTTTTAGTTGGGGAGAAGACTAGATTCAAAATTCTAACATGTATTAACTGCTAGTAACTGTTATTGACCTTTCTTTGGAGTGTCCCTCTTGGGATAATGACATCCATGGTCATTACAAAAGGGATATGTCTTTTATTCCATCATCATGGTTGAGGTTTTGTTTTCTCTTTTGTGGACCCATATCTATAATTTGAAATTTTGACTGTCGTGCTGATAGATATGTTGTTGGCTGAACTACAGGACAAAAGAAAATCCTCCTGTTACTTTCGCTGTAGCTGCATGCGAAACTCAGAATGTCAGTGTAACTGTTTTACCCTGTTTCGGCCTGACTGAGGGAAGCTGTGTAACAGCAAAGGATATGTGGGGTAAAATGGTGCAGGTGATTGCTTAAACTATATTCTGATAGTTAGAGACTTTCCGGTGCATTATTTAACCTTGATTTGATGGTCCATTATCATGCTTACTTTTTATCTGTCTGGAGACAAGTCCTGCATCAATCCGTATGGGGTAAAATTTCTGAAGCAGGAGTTGGGACTTATACAATGTTCTCATGGCTACCCTTATCTTTTTTTAAGGATGGGCACTTCGATCGAGAGAACTCCAGCAAAGGACCAAGCATGCCATCATCACCTGGGGACACACATTGTGCTGCTGTTTCTGCATCTGCATGGGTTGAACCACATGGAAAATGTACCGTGGCATTCGCTGTTGCTTGGTCGTCTCCTCAAGTTAAATTCATGAAAGGAAAGTCATACTATAGGTAAGATCTCATGCATGGGTTACTCTTTTTGGATGTTGGACGTACACATGATTGTGGTCCCATATTGTTAAAATTTAGGCTCTTTGTGACTAATGCAATTTTACCTTTTGTCTAAGAACTTGATCATAATGTGGTCATTACAATGTTTACCTGTCACCTTATCCTAAAAAACGTACCAACATAAGGAGGTGAATAGGCAACAAGTAAAAAATCTCCATCCTCATTACATCAGGAGTTAGTCATATTTTAGAGTCAAGTTTGTCAAGCTGTATAGTCAAATTTGTCAAGGTATTAAGTTTTTCTCAAAGTCCTATCTGTTAGAGGATGCTCGTCTTATTCTTTTTCTTTCTTTTACTTTCCGTCTCTTGGGTGTGGGGGTTTGCTACAGGCGGTACACAAGGTTTTATGGAACATCAGAAAGGGCTGCTGTAGATTTGGTTCATCATTCATTGACAAGTGAGTGTCTCCTGTTCTTCTTAGATTCCTGTTTGTTTTCTTAGTTGTACTTACTAATTGTTGGCATTACTATTCTTTTACATTGATCAGATTATAAGTTGTGGGAAGAAGAAATTGAGAAATGGCAAAATCCTATCCTTAATGATAATAAGCTACCGGAATGGTAAGTATTGATACAGTTTTACAATTGTGGTAATAGCATTATGCTTTTTTGTGTGAGTTATCATTATGAGCATGAGAATAATTTGAGAAAGGAAGGTTAACATAAAATTAACACACACAACTCTTTGCGATAAGATTAGTGGGACTTACCAACACTTCGTACATCCAATTACGTATTGTGTTCACTACCAAGATTTTGTGTCACAATATGTATCTTCTCCTTTCTCTCTGTGTTCCTTCTTGTGGAAGGTTCAACTTCCCACATATCAGCTGTCCATGAAACAATTATATTGTGCGTAATTAAAGTCGTCCAACATCTTATGATTCACATATAAACTACAGAACAAGTTGTTCGTCAGTGTTATCTTGACGTCAAGCAGAGTAGTCGTCCAACATCTTATGATTCACATATAAAATACAGAACAAGTTGGAGTTCAGAGGGAGATTCAAAAAATGCATGCTAGAACATATTATGGTGACCATAATGTTAGTATTTGATATTGATACATGTCATTTGTATGGTCAGACATGGAATGGGACAGATGAAGCACATTGAGGGAGAACCGATGTCATCTTTTTTCCGAACACGATTTTGAATGTAGTTACTTTTTCCCCTTGGCATCCCATGCAGAATTAGCGAAAGATGGGGCTCAACGGAAGAAAAAAAATGTAGGCGATACCAATTAGTTGAGAATATTCTTTGTCATGTTAGTACATTTACTTCAGGTTCCAAACTTGTTAGCACTTCTTTAGCCTTCAGTATATAGGACGTTTTCTGGTACTATTTATTTATTCGTATATTAGTGGCCTCAGATGAGTTTAAATGGAGAAACATGATTAGTGAGGATTCGTATAGCTGACACCTACTAGCTTGGCCTGCGTAGTTGTTGTTCTCTATCTTTTGTACTGTTCTTTTCACTCTATCTTCTTGCTATTGGCTGCTTGTTTGTTTTGGGCTATTTACAGAGTGCGTGTTTCACTGTTTTTCTTTGAACATTTTTGGGAGTTGTAGCTGAACATTACAGTTGTATACGCTCTATTTACACAGCGGTCAAAATATGTATGTCTGATGTGAGTGTTGAGGTGAATGTATGTCTGATGTGAGTGTTGAGGTGAATGTATGTCTGATGTGAGTGTTGAGGTGTTACAACTCTGATATTTACAGGTACAAGTTTACGCTGTTTAACGAGCTGTATTTTCTGGTGGCTGGTGGAACAGTTTGGATTGGTATTCATCTTTTCATTCATTCTACACTTGCTATTGTCTTAAATTCTTGAATGAATCCTGAATTGTAAGTGCTATATCAAACCTCTCATTTTTCCACTTGAAACACCTATTGGAACTGAATGGATGATTGGGGTGCGATTCCTATCCAACACAGTGGATTAGAAGTTCTTGCGGGTTGAGGGAAGACATGTGATTGCTTCTTCTGTTCTCTTTTGTTATTTTGTTGAACCCCGAATGACATTATTCTACAAGTCTGCAGCATCATATGCTGTCCTTACACAGAGGCATATCTAGAAGGGGGGCACCGGGTTCACGTGAACCCATGCTCCCCTCCTGAAATTATATATAGTAGTGTTATATTTTTAAAATAAATATTTAATATAGATGCGTGAACCACACTTGGAAGTATCATATAATAGCATGCGATGATGATTGGGTGCACCTCTCTGAGTGAGACTTGAAATTGAATCTTTTATTTATCTGGTTTCATTTTCCTTTCTAAAATTGGGCAACGCCTCTTTAAGTGGTTTGGATAGATAAACATAATTTTGGACTTGTAATTTTAAATTTTTAATGGTTTTCAGTGATAAGAACGTAAATATTATACCAATCAAATTTATATCTTAGATCCACCTTTTCGTAATAGTGCACTCGTCATCTCAAAATCCTTGATACGCCTCTGTCCTTAAAATGTCACAATGTTATTGTACTCAGCTGAATTCAGATATCTCGATACAAGTTCTATCTGTGGGAGAGTTGGGTTTTATCACTCATCTGTTGACTGACATACTACCTATTCAACATGTTGCATTAGGAACAAAGAGTGGGCCGTTATTCTTTTTAAATCCTTTAAATCACTATGGTTGATTTTTTCTTTACTCTCACTTTTGTAGACTCTGGTGTTCCTTCTTCAGATTCTGTTAGTACCAGAACAGCGAGACCGGAAGTAGCTAAAGTTAAATCGATTAAAAATGGTGTACAAGTGGAGCAGACTGCATATAATGGTTATGGGGAAGACAACCAGTTGTCAAGTCCTGATAAGTTATCAGGGTCAAGCACTGACAGTGATGATGTGGGTAGGTTTCTATACTTGGAAGGCGTAGAATATATTATGTGGTGTACATATGATGTGCACTTCTATGCCTCGTTTGCACTTCTTGCTTTATTTCCTAAAATTGAGCTCAGCATTCAGCGGGAATTTGCCAAAGCCGTCTTATGTGAAGATGGGAGAAAAGTGAAGTTTCTGGCAGAGGGTAATTGGGGAATACGGAAGCCCAGGGGCGCTATTCCTCATGATCTTGGAATGCATGATCCTTGGCACGAAATGAATGCCTATAACATACATGATACTAGTAAATGGAAGGACCTCAATCCAAAATTTGTGCTTCAGGTCTATAGGGACTTCGCTGCAACTGGAGATTTTTCCTTTGCTACAGACGTCTGGCCTTCTGTATGTGCTGCAATTGAGTATATGGATCAATTTGATCACGACAATGATTGTCTAATTGAAAATGATGGTTTCCCTGATCAAACATATGATACATGGACGGTTCATGGAATAAGTGCTTACTGTGGTGGTTTATGGCTTGCTGCTCTTCAAGCTGCAGCTGCGATGGCCATGCACGTGGGCGACTATGCCTTTGCAGAAAAATGCAAAGGCAAATTGATAAAAGCCAAGACAGTATATGAGGAAAAATTATGGAATGGCTCATATTTTAACTATGACAGTGGTTCTAGTAGTAACAGTAAGTCAATCCAGGCTGATCAGCTAGCTGGTCAGTGGTATATGGCATCTTCTGGCTTGCCTGATCTCTTTGATGGTGTAAAGATCAAGAGCACTCTTCAAAAGATTTACGACTTCAATGTCATGAAAGTTCGTGGAGGCCGAATGGGTGCAGTAAATGGAATGCATCCAAATGGAAAGGTGGATGATACTTGCATGCAATCTCGTGAGATATGGACTGGTGTCACATATGGTGTGGCTGCCACCATGCTTCATGCTGGTATGGAAGAACAGGCATTCACTACAGCTGAAGGCATATTCACCGCAGGCTGGTCAGAGGATGGCTATGGGTACGTCACTTATCACTTTTCCCTTGCATCATTTAGTGAACTTTGCTTTATAAATAACTGGACGATGTACAAGTAAAAATTAGGCAATTCCCCGAAAACAATCACGTTCTGTAAGATCCCTGTTTATCAACATGACATCAGACTTGAACACCTAAATGTTTGAAGCATAGGAGTCACTGCTTCAAGAAGTGATAAGTACTGTGCATAATTTACTTGGAAGTATAGCTAAAGCCTAGAGGACACACTGATAATTAGAAAGTGATTATAAAACATATTTCATGATTTGATAACGCATACCATGTTATTCTTGATATAGAACAGTATAATTTCTTTTTATGTATCCATAACATATAAAGAAATTTGTTACATAAACAGAAAAAAAACTATGCTGCATTTTATCCGATCTTCCGGAAATTACCAACACGATGAGTATACCCTACACCCTTCTAAGGCATGTACGGAGTTATCCATTCAAAAGAAAGATGTTCAAATCTCGGATACCTCATCACCAACGAATTATATGGAGTGTGCCGTACTGAAAGTGCTTTCTTTAATTGATAGCCTTGTATACTGAATCCTGCATCTGTCCACCACTGTCCCTTGAAGAAGTCTCAATAGAATTTTTTTAAAGAAAATATAGAGAGACCAAGAAGAAAAAAGTTCAACAGAGAGCAGAGACCATAAAATACAGAGGAGAAACATAAAGTTTTAGGGGACTAGAAATGGAGCATACGTTTTAAGAATTGAGTAGTTATCAAACAAGAAGTAAATAAAAGAGAGCAGAGTTAGTAGAGACCAAAGGATTTGGGTTCAATGGCGAGGAAGAAACATAGGTGGTGTGTAGGTAGAGCATCACGAGTTCGAAACATGCTAGGTGTCTGAAGCCTGATGTATAGGTGGGTGTGCGTGAAAGTGTAGGCATATACGGCCTTGAGTTTCAAACCCGTTGGCCTACTGGATTGAGGCATCTAACTTGCATGGTGTTTTCTCGGTTATTCTTTTTAGAAAAGAGAGCCCATTCTTCTTCTAGATCAATATTCACATCAAATGACTTCTTGTTGTTTTAGATTTAGAATTGAGGTTTCCTTATTTATTTCTTGCAATTGCTATAGCCTTGTTGATGAATTTTTCATCCTTCCATAAAAGACTTGAAAAGTTTAAAAACAAATACGGACACGGTCAATTGGTGTAGCGCTGGACTTGCAGCATCTGGAGACCCACATAATTCCTAAATCCTGTTCATCTTATGACGAACACCATTATTTTCATCGCGTCTTTCGTCAAATAAAAGTGTGTATCCCATAAATGGTGGAACTGCTATGTTGAAGCATATGCATTTTTGGTTTGCGACTTAATTAACTTGCCAACATAGAATATAGCAGTAGAATTTGTCTCCTTGGGTTTCTTCTGTGTCTTTATATCTTTCCGTTTATCATGCAGATACTCATTTCAAACACCCGAAGGTTGGACCACTGATGGACATTTTCGATCTCTGATATATATGAGGCCTCTCTCAATTTGGGGCATGCAATGGGCGTTATCGATGCCTAAGACAATCCTTGATGCCCCTAACGTCAATATAATGGACAGAATTCAAGTGAAACCCCACACACCTCAGGAGACGGGTGTCCAGAAAATAGTCAAAAAAGCAAAATGTTTCAACAATTCTATCTTCAGCTGTTCTTGCTAAGAGTCATTTCAGTTCATAGGTTTTAACCTTTTGTAGAAATTCATTCCTTTCTTCCGCGTCTAAGGAGGAGACAGTGAAAAGTCGCTGTCTGGCTAATCTCTTAACACAAAAGAGCAATAAAGAGATCTGCAGTACTTGACTTGATAGAGATATAACGACGAAAGCTGGTATGAGAATTTGGTTCTGTATCGATGAGTTTCAACTTCGTGACATACACATCTGTTATGTGTATATTACAAGATCCGTGTAATATCTCAGATGCATTGGTATACAAGTGAAACTAAGTTCTTTATAATTTTGAGCTGAAACGAGTTTAAACGGAGCGAAGTGGACTTGCTTCGGGCCGAGACAGGTCCTCAAGTTTGGTGTAGTCAATATGCAAGAAGATCAGTTTGTATAGGATGTTATTAATATGGAACTGAAATATTTTCTGTTCATAGAGCACAATTTTGTTCTAATTAATGTATTCTCTGATTTTAGTTAACAGACTTGCATACCTTTGAATGAGTTATCATATCATCTTTTTTTGTATTTGATACAACACATATTCCGAGAAATCCCGCTAAGTGATGTCCTTTCGGGGTGTACACAGATATTATGACTACCTTGTGGTGAAATGGGAACGAAGTAACTCGACCAAGAAGAGAGGAACAAAGAACGAAGTGTCACGACAGGACAAGAAGATAACATAGACGAATTCTAATTCTATGGGATTTTCTTGGCGAGAATGCTTATTTTTTCTTGTAGAGTGCGGTTTTTGTCCGCTAGAGAAATCATGCTAAGTGATGTTCTCCCGGGAGTGTACACAGATCTTACGACTACCTTGTGATTGTAGAGATGTTTTTGAAAAATTCAGCTCAAATGTATCAGATTCAAGTTAAACAAAGAAGAAAATAATGAAGAATAAACAATTACTACGAGTGAAATAATATGATAATTAAAATATAATATGATCAGATAAGACAACACCATCGAAGCATTTTTGTTTTCTTTCTCTTAACAATGTATAAATTATAGGTGAATCATCTATCATATCATGCAAATCATCATCTTGACTTGTCTACGAACAAGAAATATAAATATTAGAAAATCTAAACTTAAAAGAAATTGATGGAATGAATCTAAGAAATGATCTTTAGTTTCTTTCTTTTAAATTTTACATCGTTATTTTATTATTGTTATGCTTTCTTCGATTATTATCTGAGTTTTATGTACTTAAATCGATATCTTTAGAATCGTGATGAGTTTTATCTATACTTTACCCTCTTCAAACCTCATCTCGTGAGATTTTACGAAATAGGGCTAATTATTAGCAACATGTCTTTCATCATGTATATATTGCAAAGTAGCAATCAAAATCAAACATTAAAACTTCTTCCTTTTAGAATAAATAAATAAATTATTAATTATGGCCCCCCTTCACCATTATGAATACTCTATAGTTTTATGATTGGTTAGTTCAACAATTATGAAAATGAACTCGATCGTATTATTGCTTTACATTAATATTGGACCCTTCCAAGAAACAGCTAATTTGTCTTAAAAAAGTATTTTCATTATATTATCATATAGTCCATAAAGATTATTTATTTATTTAGCTAATACATATATTTTTTGTTTCTTTCTATTTTTTTAAATAATAATATTCCACTTTTTATTAGTATAATGACATGTTATAGATTCAACACAAAACAACTTTTATATTGCATCAAACATGACGAACGGGAGATCGTCATAGCATATCGTTCTTTTAATTTTATAAAAAATCTTTCAAAATAATATAATAATAAATATTAGATAAATTTTGCCATGAAATATGAAAAAGATAGAGTGAATTTCGATCTATATTTAATATAATTTTACGTAGTACATTTTACCTTTCACTAATAACATATATCAAGTAATTGTGTCATCCATTAATGTTAGAATAAATAAGAAGAATGTATCTAATGTTTCTGTCTCCAAAATACATCGATATTTTTCCAATTTTCTTTTGAGTTTTTATTTTTAAGCCATTAGTATGTAGGAAACTCAGAAACTTACATACATGATAATTAAAATATAAAATTCAAATAAATCGAAATACTTTTCTATATAGTCACTCAAAAATAAAATAAAAAAACGAAACTTGGGTTATTGAACCGGTGGGTGCCGGTTCATTTTTGGTTTTATTTAACCGGGTTCTCATTTCTACAATATATATATATATATAGGAGCACTTGCAGTTAATTCTCCGTTGTATACTCCGGCGATAGTTTACCGGCGGCGAGTGGATTGTCTCTCTCACTATATCAACTGGTAATTTCATATTTTCAGCTTACTATGAAACTTTTTGAAGTTTTAATTTGAAAATCGTCGAACTATTTATCGAGGTTTACAGCCTTTAGTTGATTTTAATCCTGAAATTGATACTAGTATTGAGTTCTGAGTTTTTGATTTCGATCCGGCACCGGTGTGCTGTCGGTTGTTTTGCTAGGTCATCGTGAAACCGGAATTTTATTTATTTTGCGTGATTATATTTGATTTTGGGGCTGCTGCAAGAGAATTTATTTATGTTTTATTCAACAGTATTGTTATTTTATGTAGAAATGCTACATATTTTGTTTTGAAACTTCTTCCTGTTCACTGATTAGAGACCAAAAGAGCTTTTTTTTATTTTTTTATACCTTGACTAAGATTATATTTATTGTTTTAATATTATTTTTGATATATATATATATATATATATATATATATATATATATATATATATATATATATATACTACAATTCCTATATACATTTGACTATATTTTTATCATGTGAACACTAAGGTATACACATCTCTCCATTGACCTACTCAGTTTTTTTTTTAGTTTTATAAACACTTTGTGCTATCAGAAGTTTTCCAGATCAACTATCTCCTTAAGCTGAAAAGGATTAACTTTGCTGATAACTGTTTGCTTCAAGTTCACTAAGGTATTCTAATATGTGATTCTTTCTACAATTTGTTGCTAAGAATCTTGGTGTGATATAAGAACTAAAGGGTGGTAGAAAAGTAAAAATAGATTTAGTATTGTTTTAAGGTGTTATTTTCTTTAGTTATTTACAAACAAGTTGCTTCCTTATCATTTTATATGGATCTTTAAGTTAATGGGTCGTTTCAAATATTGAGTTTTATAAACTCCTTGTTTTGAAATGCTATGCTAAACTTCTTTTGGTAGTTTCCATGTACTTATCGCAAGAGTTCTCTTGTTTCACCTTCTTCTTTATGTCCATTTCTTTCCTGGTAAACAGTATATGAAAGTAGTGGTGATTTTCCTTTTATGGGTGTTGTGCATACAGACTTGTAATCATGGCTAGGAAGATGCTAATTGATGGAGAGTTGAGCAAACCCGGTGAAGAAGAAGCGCACTATGACTTCGATTTATTCGTAATAGGTGCTGGAAGTGGTGGGGTTCGAGCTAGTCGGTTTTCAGCCCAATATGGAGCTAAGGTATATAGTACTTCTGCAATTTGTTTATGATTCAAATTATTTCAATCTAGTGTGCCCAACAGTTAGATCTAAGGTCGCTTGAAAAGGATAAATTTCCATTAGTTTTGTTGATGGATATGACAAGTTGAGATATGCAGCAAAGCTAGTTAAAGTTTGTTCCTGCTTTCATTTATTGGTCTTAGCGTCTTTGTGATTACATGAAGGGTGAATTTCCATTCACGGTGTTGAACAACATTGACAAGCTGGATAAGTACCTGTATCAAAATGAATTGTCCTCTAATTTGTTTGTTGAGTGGTCTCTTCTAGAATGGTTAGACTAGATAGTTAGTGTCCATTTTGTAAGTCATGATTATTCTATCCAGGTGGTATTTTAAGTTTTTCTTTGCGGAACTCAATTTAAGAGAGCTTTAAGACTAGAATGATCTAGTCATGGAAAGGTAGATGGTGAAACCATTATAATCAAATATTTATAAATATAGGATATAGCATCTTTAGGATCTTATTTCATTCTGATGGCTTTATGTCTTGAGTACCATTAACTGAAGCAACATGCTTGGTTACTATTTTTGAGGTTTCTGTTTGTCTCTTCCTCAATGGTTGCATTTCCTGCTGGGATATGTCATCACATTATGATGAAACATGTTTCTATTGTTCCGTGACTTGTTCTTACCACTCTTATTTACTTATCTTCTATTGATCCTTGTATAAAAACCCATTCAATTTTCCTTTACACAATTATTTTATATTGATTTTTGAAGGTTGCAATCTGTGAGCTTCCATTTGATCCTATCGGCTCTGAAGTTAGTGGGGGAGTTGGTGGAACGTGAGTTCATATTATTTCTCTTGTAACCTTTTCAGTTGGAGACTAATTTAATGTTTATGATTTCACTTGTGTTGGTTTATGACTACGATTGAAAATGAACTCTCTCTTGAAGTCCCATATGTAACCTGTCAAGAAATAAGATTGCTCCTCATTTAAAAAAATATCATGTGGTAGAAACATTTTTCTATGTGATTATACTATTTCAGTTTTATGCATATTAGATGACAGGATCTCAATGTAAATCCTGTTTTTACAGGTGTGTTCTTCGTGGTTGCGTTCCTAAAAAGATTTTGGTTTATGGAGCAGCCTATGGGCCAGAACTGGAGGTGAAACTTTACTCCTACTAAATATTTTGGCTTACAGAACTATCTATTTCTATTGTTCTGCCATTGCCTTAGTTTGATTACACAATAGTGAAGTGTAATGGATACAAGTAATTTGGTCCTCTGATGCTTCTGGGTGACCTGCAGGATGCAAAGAATTATGGATGGGAAGTGAATGAGAAAGTCAATTTCAACTGGAAGAAGCTTTTGCATAAAAAGGTAGTTCAAACTTTTTTTAGAAATATAATTTTTTATGTGAGGGACCGCGCCGCCGACGCCAACATACCCAGTGTATTCCCACTATTGGGGTCTGGGGAGGGGGTGGGTGTAGGCAGACCTCATCCGTTACCTTTAAACTGAGCCAGTACTCATCTAAGAATTCTATTCTAGGAATTGTCATTTCTCTGAGGAAGTACAATGGAAATAATTGTGGAGAGTTTGATCTCATATAGACAAGAAATTTTAAGTTCATTTTTATTGAAGCATCATCATTTTATGGAAAATGAAACACAGAGTATGATAGCTTTGACATGGTATTCACTGTCGGGCCTAATCTGTGGACACCTTCTCAAACTTATATATTTTACATGCAGAAACAGAACTGTCCACCTTTTCACTAGCCCATGTATTTTTCCTTCGAGTGATAATTAAAGTTCGAAGATACAAATTTTGCTAATGTTGTGTTTCAAACTTGCAGACCGAGGAGATTGTACGGTTAAATGGGATCTATAAGAGGCTACTTTCAAATGCAGGAGTAAAACTATTTGAAGGTGAGGGAAGAGTGGTAGGTCCAAATGAAGTTGAGTTAATTCAACTGGATGGCACCAAGATAAGCTATTCGGCGAAGCACATTCTAATTGCAACTGGTAGTAGGGCTCATCGTCCAGACATTCCAGGACAGGTGAATCAGATCCATCTAAAATTTCGTAATTATTGCAACATGGTTAAATGGAGCTTAAATTTCTGGCTTTCTGCTTCCTGTCATGTTCATTACATCAATAGGAACTTGAATCTAGAATCTGTGTGTGGGATAATTTTCGTTGGATGTTTAACAATGTGATTGATGATTATCTTGCTCCCTTCCTGGGCACCTTTCTCCCTGGTTTCTCTTCCTGGGGTTTCCTTTAAAAAAAACAGTAGTTTCTCTTTGCTGATTGTATAATCTTGTTCCTTTTTTCCTTTGGTTTTCTTGTGGCGTCTCATTTTCACTTCTCTATGTCATTTACCTTTTTCTTTCTTAATTGTGTACCTTGTGTTGTGCAAATAGGAGCTAGCCATAACTTCAGATGAAGCCTTGAGCTTAGAAGAGTTACCAAAGCGTGCTGTGATACTTGGTGGAGGGTATGTGCATATCCATATCTTCGTTTTCTTGAGTTCGTTTCCACTGATGAATTAGGATGTGAACTAGTTTTTTTTTTTACTACAGGTACATTGCTGTTGAGTTTGCTTCTATATGGCGAGGAATGGGTTCAACGGTGGATCTATGTTTCAGAAAGGAACTCCCACTGAGGTAAAAATATGTCTTGTTATAAATTATCTTTTTTCTATTTTTCTAAAGAACGGAAGTGGTTTCTTGTCGAAGTGAGACACTATAATTCACCGAAAATTGAATAAAGAAGGTCTATTTTCCCAGGTAGTTAGTCGGGAAGACCAACTTTTCTCTTCTCAAAGAAATAGTCTTTTCAGCAGGCTCCACTGCTGCAGTCACTGCTCTAGAATTGTGTAAATCAAAATTAAAAAGAGAGTTCTATTCTAGTGCTAGTGGTTATAAGTTTGTGACACCTCAATACCTCATGCGACGTTATAATATTACCAAATTGAAATTGCAGAGGTTTTGATGATGAAATGCGAGCTGTAGTTGCACGAAATCTAGAAGGCAGAGGAATCACTATGCATCCTTGCACGACATTGACTAAGGTACTTTATTTCCCGTAACTGTATGGAGACTGAACACTTGTTTTTTAGGTGTAACTCTACAGAGGGAATTATTAATTTTTTTCCCCATTTACCTAAGGTTTTTGTCATCACCAATTGCTGGTTTGGTTTGATTGTCTATTCTGCAATTTATGTTCAAATGGCACTACCTATCCTCTAGCTACACCCCCACCCTAAAGTAAAAAGTAGGTGTTGTTTATCCTCCTATGTTATGTTCTTCTACTCCTTTTACCCGAAGAAAACATAGTTTTACTGTTGATTATCTTTGCCTATATTGCATATTTTGAGTAATTGCATTTACATATTTGCTACTCCTAACTGCAATTTAATATCTCAGCTTGAAAAAGCAGAAGGTGGCATCAAAGTGCACACAGACCATGGTGAAGTGATATTTGCAGATGTTGTGCTCGTTGCAACTGGTAATTTTTTCATTATGTATATAGTCAATACTCAATAGAGAAACTGAAGTCAGGTTACTAAGTCTACTTGGTTGGGCAATTTATCTGTTTTTGGCTGTCCAAGTATCTTCTCTTTAATTCTCCTCAGTTAAACTTGCAGTCCAATACAGCTGGAAGTTCCTCCTATCTTTCTCTCTGTTGCCAATGTAGTGAACCATTGTCTAATTACTTCAGTGTTTTTGTGTCTCTTCTCCAGCAATGCTCTTTTCCCCCTCTTTTTTCAAAATTCCCTATCTTGTTGGATTGGTCTTAAGCAGCTCAATACTGTGTATTGCAGGTCGTCTCCCTAACACAAAAAGGTTGAATCTGGATGCTGTTGGTGTCGAGCTTGACAACATGAAAGCGGTGAAGGTTAGTAAAGAGTGCTTTATCCTATTATTTGAGTTTCTTGATTTATCTTCTTCATAAAAATCTTGTAGATGATGATTGTTGGTGCATTGTGGGTTTTCTTAGATGTGGCCCGCATCTTCTTTACAAATTTGATGCTGTATTGAGATATGAACTTGAACGCAAATTTCCTTTTTGAAAATTTTAATGGCGTAGGGTCATCTATTGAATGTATTATGATGAATGAGATCGTTGAGGCAGTCGCAGGACTTTAGAGTTAACTGAGTATAAAATATGTGAAGTGTCTAGTGTGGGTGGTTTATTATGCTGGGTTACTTAATATCTTGTATGTTAATATGCATCCCCTTCAGCCCATCTGGTAGTTTACCACACACATTGAAGAGTCTAAAACAAAGGGAAAAGTTGCATTATGAGTCCTTAAATGCTACGTCCTTTTTTTCCAGTATATGAAATTCTAACTGTTGGTTTTCAATGCTAGTCAGTATGCATGGTTATGTGTTTCTTAATTTCTTGCTTCTAAATTATTGTCAAAAAAAATTGTTGCTTCTAAATTGTTCTAAAATTCATTACTAACTTAAGTTAATGACAATTGCTTTTTCTTCTTCTTATCAACAACAGTTAATTTTCTATAAAGAATAATCTCATTAAGGCTGTGAAATTTTTTTCAGCATCCAATCTGTATACTAAAAGAGACCTTACAGAAAAGAGAAAAGTAATCGAGAACTTGCCCATATGTGTTTTTTTAAAACAAGTAACATCCAATCATCTAACAGGAATATCGTCGGTGCACCAAAAACTAACTAGAAATAGAAGACATGCCCTCATCTATACAAATCATTTCATACTTTTGAAGGTCTCCTATTCCTTTCTCTCCAAGATACCTAAAGAGTTAATGGAGTTGCATGGCTACATCCCATGCTTTGCATTTTTTTTCTTTTGAGGCCTCAGTTAAACACCATATTCTTGCTAATTGCCCACTATATTTTGGTAGAGTGTCCACCCAATGATTACCAATATCAAAGTGTAGCAAAAAGTAATTGATGTCTTCAGCACGTTTTCGCATGTATGAGAATGCACCCCCACCACTTCCAACCAAGTGAAAAACATACCTTCCTTGGAGCCCTGTAAATCTGTACTTGTTAAAATTGCTTAAATAATCAAACATCAATTGATCTATTATCCTCAGATCAGGAATACTCAGATAAGGAGTATATGATTTTGTTAATTCTCTTACTAGCATCAGTGTTGTGAACATGCTTATGTTTCATTTTGTATTTAAGATTGCCTTCTAGTGATGACCTTGTTTAGCAAATTGCTGTAATTCCAAGCAAATTAAAGATGTTTCATGCTGTTGTCTTGAGAGAGACCTTCCTAATGTTTGTTCCAGGTAGATGAGTACTCCCGCACCAATATACCCAGCATTTGGGCCATTGGTGATGTCACCAATCGAATGAATCTTACTCCTGTTGCTTTGATGGAAGGAACCTGTTTTGCGGTAACTTTTTCTTATGCTTGTTTTTTCTGAGTGAAATCATTTAGTTCTCCTTAACTTGGATTGGTGGATTCACTATGGTTGCTTTTGTTGTCATCTCCTGAAAGATAATTGTCTACTTATGTTGTGCTTCATGTCTGCAGAAAACTGTTTTCGGT
The DNA here is from genome assembly GCA_022817965.1 of Solanum lycopersicoides. Classification (NCBI taxonomy): domain Eukaryota; kingdom Viridiplantae; phylum Streptophyta; class Magnoliopsida; order Solanales; family Solanaceae; genus Solanum; species Solanum lycopersicoides. The sequence continues at coordinate 109,169,219 of CM040626.1, read as the reverse complement.
GGAAAGCCTACCAAGCCTGACTACTTGCATATCCCATGTGCTGTGTTCTGGTACGTCTTTGATATACCTTCTTGATTGCTTATTTTCTTGTTATTGTGACCTATTTGTAACGCTTCATCCCAAATAGCTTGTCCTAGTCCTGAACGACCTGTAGGTCAGTTCCTAATGTCATCCTTTATTAGTATAGTTTGAAACTAGTTGAATCAATTTTAGAAAGATCTCCCAATATAAGTTGTTTGGAGTTCCTAGTCTCTTTTAGGAAGTACAATTTTTACAACTGTCAATAAAGAGCTGACTTCTAGTGGAGAAAACATGACAACAAAGAAATTGATTACTTGAATTCTATCTCATAAGACAGCTGATGGGAACATTCTCCAGAGAAATTGGGACTTTTTAAGTTCAATCTCATAGAAGAGCTGATGTCAACATTTTGTGAAGTGTTTTAGGACAGCAGCAGAAGCGGGTACTTCTCGGAAATCAATTATGTTTAGACTGTCACACATTGTCTGAGGGAATAGCAGGTAGGTTTACAGATGATTTTGGAGAATATTCACTTCCTGAGCTAGTTTTGGGGGTTGAGTTAGGCCTAAGGTTCATTTTCTTGCTATCATAACAATATCAGACCAATCCCTGTCGTGTTTCCCAATGTTGGACCCCAAGTTATGTTATCCACATCCTAGATATCCAGTACAAAGCATTGATGGTGTTGGACTGTCCCACGTGGATTGAGGATATGAACTGTAGTCTCTTTATATCTTGGACAGTCCTTAACTCTTGAATTAGCTTTTGGGGTTGGGTTGGCCCCAAGTTGATGTCAATTGATGAAAACTAGACAATGAAGTTGACGATTTTATGAAGTATGGGGGTGAATTGCTTAAGTGATACCAAATTATCTAGAGAAGCAAATTGGCAATAAAAACCATTAGTGGCAGTTACTTTAGCTCTGTAGTGTGGATAGGTGCTTTTTTAAAAATCAGTTCTCATTTTCTTATCAAAGTTCTGAAATAATTGCTGTGATGTTGTGAAGTAAGCCCATACCTGGTAGAAAGTATGTCTTTGAGGTTAATCACATGATTAATATCTTGTTTGATATTTTTGGTTGAATGTATAACAAGTATATTATTTTTGCTGGACAGCATCCCGCCTCTCTCTGTTGTGGGGTTCAGCGAAGAACAGGCCGTAGAGCAAGTAAATGGAGAAGTTTCAGTTTACACATCATCATTCAATCCGATGAAGAACACCATATCTGGGTACCAACCAAATTACTTTTTGATTTGTTGTCAGTAGGTTGCCCCTAAATGTATACCCAATAGTACAGCTAATTCTTCTTTACCTGGCTCGTAAATCAATTCACTGGCCCTCCATGATTCTTGTGTGTGCACATAAGCTTAAGCTACAATGGAGGGGAGATATTTCTTTTCTCTCTCTTTTTATATTTGATGAGTACTGGATATTTGATGATTACTGATTTCTTGTATGTAGCATTTCTGTGATGTTATGTATTGATTCTTGACCAGTTTTTCGTATTTACGGATTGATCAAACCAATAAAAAGTAGAATTGTGGCAACTAATTCACAACATTCATACTGTAACAGACGAACAGAGAAGTCAGTAATGAAGCTTCTTGTTGATGCCCAGACAGATAAAGTTTTAGGGGCATCCATGTGCGGTCCAGATGCACCTGAAATCATGCAGGCATGTATTTTCTGCTTCATTGCTGCGTATAATTTGCTTGTACACTTGCCTTTTCTATGTTTGTGTTAATTTTAACCTTTTATATTGCCTATTCATGAGTGCCATAATGAGATTCTCGACTGTGAATAATTTGAGTATCATGCCATGTAGTTGGTGCATCTGAGTCTTAATGGCAGAATATGACTGCCCAACTAGTTTTCAGCATCTTTGAGGGTTGCCTCCTTTTTGTTGCATAATAACGTTAACAGCCTCCATCATTTAGAGTCTCTCAAGCAATGTCTCTCTCCTGAAATCCAATTTCCATCTTAAGTTTAATTATTCACACGTCTTTGCTGAATGCTTATTTCAATTTTTGAACATTGTGCCCCACTGCCTTTGTCATCTTTGTAGTCAATTTCATTTTATATGCATTCCATGTAAGACTTCATTCTCCTCCGCATCCTTCTTGTCCCATAGGTATGATAATCCTCACCCCTGAATATTAGATTATTCCTCACTTGTCTTCATTCTTCCCTGCATTTTTACTTCCCAGCATGCACAATTTTAGTTATGCTTTGCTACCCTTCCTCCAGCTATTGGCCCCCAAAAGGTAACATAGAATCTTCAGTGTTTTTTCTCCCCAAGTTTAATTTGAGTAAACAAAATAATGAATCCAGTAACAATAATAATGTCTTCTTCCTGGATGACAGATTAGCTTTAAAATTTTCATTCTTAGAGCGCCTCGTGAATTTCTTCCTTTTACCATCATTCTAAGGTTTCTACATCATGATCATGATTGATAAAATTTCTTTTTTCCTCCATACAGGGCATTGCTGTGGCACTAAAGTGTGGAGCAACCAAGGAGCAGTTTGACAGTACAGTAAGTCTTATGTTACTTTTACAATTTCTTCCTAAAAGGCCAAGTACTAAGAGCATTGCAGTAAAGACGAAACAGAGTGAATACTTGACTTCATAGATTCCGTCAGCGGATAAATTTGGGATATGATTTTATGAATAGTATTTGTTACATTTCCCCCAAAAAAAAAAACTACTCCATAGAATGATTTCCCTATAGGCTGAATCCTCAACTCCTCATCACTAAAGAATGGTGACATAGAATATCTTATAGTGAGTTGTTTCTTGTTTTGGTATTGGTTTTGGTTTTCTGCTTTCTCTAACCAAGAGATATGTATATATCATACTTCATTTATTTTCCTTATTTACTACCCCAGGTGGGAATACATCCTTCTGCCGCAGAAGAGTTTGTGACCATGCGTTCAGAGTCGAGGCGTATTTCTTCGAACAAACCAAAGACAAACCTCTGAGGAACCAAAGATGTGATAAAACTATACTTCCACATAAAAAAAGGTGATTTCATGAGGAAAAAAGAACACCTACATTCAGTATTTACAACCCCCCCTCCCTCTTCATAGTATTATTTGCTACATGGTACGATTTTGTTTTGGTGGTTTTGAAAACGTTTGAGGACCAACAGAGAAATGCTGGCAATAGTAATATCTGCATGTTGAATAAAAAGTAGATTTGGGTCTTGAAAATTGTACTAGCAGCATGTTTCAAGCAGTGATTTGGTCCGATCTGAGTTGAGTGTCTTTCGAAAATAGTCTCTCTAACTTTCTGAGGGTAGGGGTAAGTCTATATACACTTAAACCTCAACAGATCCTAGTTGTGAGATTGTTGTTATTGTTTTACTCGGAATAGAAGATTTTTCAATCATGTGATCTTAATCTAAAAATATGTTTGATGAATTAACATAATTTACAACTTTAGCATCGGTATAATTTTCGATACTCGTGAGAATCATTTTTTGTGAACTTTTGTCTCAAATATTCACGTATACAATTTACCTCCAGAGGTGAAGAATCAAAATTTGACAACTAAGCTTGCATTATCTTATTGCCTTGACAAACATCACAACTTATGAATCCATGGCCTTCACAATAAGGACACTTCATTCCTTCATCAATCCATTCCATAAACTGCAGCAAATTCCAACATAAGTTTATCAACAAAACACTTGAATTATATATATTGCTATTAAAAAAAAAATACAGTTATGGAAAAGCTTTCATAGTCCTCTAACCTGTTCCTCAATGTTTGGTTCACCAGTCCCATCACATTCTGCACAAAACACATTTACCCTCAATGTTTGACAAATAGTTCTTCAAATACAAGAGAAGGGACAGAATATATACCCATGCATAATACGCGACCCTCTCCACGACAAGTAATACACTTGATGGTGGTACTGCCACTAGTAGTCTCTGCTGGTTTCTTACTTGAAGAAAGTCTGGAAGGTTCTTCCCATCGGTTCTCTCCGAGGAGAAAGACTCGATGGTGTGAAACCTCAGTTTCAGATACACTATCTTCTTTCACAATGGTCTGCTGAACTTCCTCTATTTCCATTATAGATGTAATTGGTGCACCATTTGCACTAGTCTGACGTGGGAAGAACAACATCGGATTATAGTATACTAATGAGATCACTTACACAATTGACATTGGAAACCCACACTGATATTGATGTACACAAGAAAATATGATCAAGACTATCATTGTTTGGGATAACACACCTTAGCTTCAGTTCCATCTGGTTGTTTGGGATTTTCCTTCACTCTGTCAATATTTTGCACCATATATAACTTTTCAAGAAGTTCAGAAGTCATAATGCCGTCTTCTCGTAAATCAGATGAAGCCTGCTCAGATGGATATAAGAGAAATATGAATCATCTGTATTTTACCCACAGCCAAAACAAATGGAAACAAACCTGCCAAGTTTTCACAGCACGCTCAGTCCCACTAGAGAAGCTGGAGAACTCCATATCTTCCTCACCACAATAAAAGCCCAATTTTAATAATTGTTCCTGAAAAGGGCAAATGGAATCAAGGGATGTTAATAAGTATTAAGTACAAAGACCCACAAAGGAGAGAAAACTGCTAAAGTAAAAAAGCAAATCCAGAACTAATCAATATAAATGAACCATTACATAAGTGCTTATGTGATCCAACACAATCCAAGTTTCTGGCAAGTGCATGAAGTTCACAACACACAGGGATAAAGGAATCTGTTATCAATAATTATTCAGCTAAGAAGAAAAAAACAAGTACAAAACGTGACTCCAAAACAGGAAGTAAGGTATTCTGTGCCACATTCATGATACCTCAGTAAAATTAGCTTGATTGACCAAAACACTGGAGCAAGAGAGTTATAACGATACCAATAAGGGAAGTGATCGTCATAATATATTAAACGTTTTGGTGTTGATGTATACTTGAAACAATAACACTTTTGATGCTTTAAGCTATCTACTAACTAAGCTCATTTTATCCTCATAATATCCTGGATACTCTTGGACTACTTGGTGACAATGGTACAAGGACAACCAGTCTGTTCATGTTGGAAGGAAACTTGTCACGTGAAGATCACATGACGGACAAGCTCTGCTGAAGGAAGAAAAAAAATACAAGTATAGAGCAAATGAATACTCAGGTTCAAAATTTACAGGTTGACTCAAATATTAAGTCTCCATAGTGGGTTTTCTGCAGCTGTACCCAGAAAAAAATCCTCTTACGAAAATTCATTTCTCTGTTTCCACATAGTTTTCATTACTTCCAGGTTCTTACTTCTCAGTGAGTTCATTAAAGACCACACTCTATTTTGGTACTGTTCTTTAAATCAATGACTTTATTTAGTTATGACATGCATCTAGTATGTATCAAAATACAAAATAGAAAGCAAAGAATCAATCAAAAAAGCAGGAGCATTGAATTAACCAAGTAAATGTGATAAAAACACATGGTAACTCTAAGTAAGCAGACCTGCATCAGTCGAACTTCATCTCCTTCAGATCCCTTTTTCAAACTCCGCCTCTTCTTGGCTTTGTTACCCCCCTCTCCTTCCAATTCTTTAGGAACTTCCCTAATCACCTTCTCCTGTTGTGGTTCTTCCTTGACAATAACCTCATTTTGCTTTGCTGCTTCTAAAATTAATGGCAACGCAATCGACCCACTTTCTGCAATCACAGTTACATTCTTTCCCACCTCTCCCTCCTTCAGCAGCTAGAAAACCAAAAAAAGAAACATAAACATAACAATTAGGTTTTCATGTATACACTAATTATAGAACTGTTCAAAAACTTCAAAGTACCAATTTACCAAAACAAAAAAATAAAAACTTACCAAAGAAAAAAAAATGTTTTTTTTGTGTTTGTTTTCCTTGAATACTCAAAGCAAAAGTAACAAATTTACCAGGATCCATGAATCAAACACACATATCAAGAATAAACTACCTAAAGATAGAGATTTAATAATCTCAGCAACTCATGAAATTGTGGAACCTTATTTTAAAGAAAGGGAACCATATTCCAAGTTGAATTTCGGAAAGTACAAAAGAGAAGAACACCAAAAGCCTCAAAATCATAAATTTTGATACTAATATAGTTCAGTAAACATGATCACACATCTAAAGAGTAGACTTAGCAATTTAGACTTTCACATTTTAATCAAACAATGATAGACTAGTGAGCCTACTTTCATCTTTTCCGACTCCGAACTACGAAAAAAAATCACTTTTCCAGTGTTGTTGTTGCTACTAGAGGCCCTGATTAAACCAAAAATTCAGCTCAATACTGAATAATCAATTCAACTGAAGCTCAAACTGCAATTAGGAAAACTGATTAATAACAAAATAAACTAAATCAGGTGTAATAATCCAAACCTAATTATACACAAATTTGATGATTTCAATTCATTTCCATTTTTAAGGCATTTAGTTAAGTATACACAAGTCAATCAACAATTTGTTCTTCCCAAATTGAAATAGATCCATCATCACTGTACCACACCTGCAATAACTTAGCAATATTAGCTACCGTCTCCGTTACAGAAGTAGTTTCTGGAAGAAGCGAATCCCTACTACTCTCAATCTCCTTAACACGAAGCTCTAACTCCCGAATTTGAACCAACAAAGCTTCTCGCTCCGCTTCCCACCTTCTCTCTTCTCTTAACCACCGTTGCTCCTCCCTCAACCACCGCTGCTCCTCCCTTAACCACCGCGACTCCTCCCGTTCCGGCGAACCACTGTAGCAAACATGAGATACAGAAAACGATGCCGAGGAGTTTTTTAGAGAGAAGAATTTAGGTATGTAAGTGTTGTTGCTATGGAGATTTGAGGTAATGATATGAAAACTCAGTGGTAGTGAAGAAGCCATGGATGTGAAAACTGTTAAACAGATTATTTTTTTAACGGTTTTTATTTATTTATATGAAAAAACTAACTAGAGATATTTTTAGCTGACGGGAAGCTAAACAGTGCATTATGCTATAATGCCCGATTTATTTCAAATTAGATGTCGTGTTTCTTTACTATGCACTCATTATAAAAATGACTTTTTTTAGTCTTGTTAGGTGATGTAAATCGCACTAGATAAGCCTTATGCAACAAGTTTAACTCAGAAGACATTTAAAGAAAATCAATCCTGGCTTATCGATGTGGATAATTGTCTTTCAAACCAATCAAGCCATTTCGAATAACATTGAGTATGTTGTTGAGAGAAAAAAATTTGATAGATCGTGGACTAATTCCACGGAATACCAATCACCACCCACCAATAACAGGTATCACGTACCCATCCTCCGTCAAGGCTAGGACAAATAAAAAGAAAGTTGTTTGAGATAATTTTCAAATAATGTCACATATCGGTGTTCAAAATATTGCAATGCACCAGAATCCTGATGATCCAAATTCGAAATAATCTTATTCATCGACAAAAATATTGAAGCAGACGATATTCCATTGTTCAAGTTTTGGAATACAACAAATATAAAGAGCATAATACCAGAATGTAAATGAAAACACAATCTGTTTCCTCAAACCCCTTTTTCACTTCAACAGGTCCTCCTCATTTGCTTCCATGAATAATTACCTATATATTTGCTACAAACAGCTAGTGTCGTGAACAACCCCAGTAGGCAAAACCAGCTTTATTACAGCTATAAGTTGATCTTTGGCAATGGCAATATAATTTAAACAACAGGAAATGAGAGAGAATCACAATTGTACAATATCATGGGCAGATTGCACCATTGATGTCCCGACGTTTATGCAGCTGTAGAATTCTAGTCGAGCTTCACGTTAGAATAGAGAAGGGTGTCCCTTGTAAGTGGCATGTTGAGGAGAAAGTAGATCTGCATTCATTTAGAGATGCAATGAGTTGCAGAAAAACAATGTACGAGAAGACGACATGATAACATGTTATAGAAGGGCGCTAAAAATAGAGAAATATAATCATCCCCACCCTACAAATCATGTCTGAGATTGAAGATAATCTATGACAAAGGAAACTATACATATGCTTTCTAAGAAAAAGGAAACTCTTGGTGCAATTATTCGGAACCTACAGGACTTGGAAGACTATCTAAAGCAAACAGTAAATGCTTGAGAAACTTATTCACTTTTGCATTTCCACATGTATGACAACACTTATAGTGGCTGTGCTACAACGTTTTAGTGTTTACACCCACTGTCTGCTTTCTCTTCTGCTAATACTGTTGTTCTATATTTATTCATCAGCTTAGGCAGAGGAGTCACTACCTAATGGGGTGCAATGAAAATCACTAGTCCAGTTCCAATTGTAAAAGCTAAAACTAGAGCACTATTTTCTCGACTAATGGAGAAAAGGCCTGGCTCAACTGCTGGAAACCTCGGTGCCTCATTATAGCTCCTGAGAAACTTCAGAACATTATTACAGCTCCCGAGAGGTCCAAAGGTTGGAGGGCAAGAACTCAATAATCACTTGAACCCTCTTCAGGGTGGATTTGACTAAAAAGAATTTTAAGCCCATCTAAATAAAGTAGACTTTTTTCTTTGATGAAGTAGATATCATAGAAAACAGGCCTAGATTTTTGTTCTAAAGCTATCAGCTTGCCATCTGTAAGTGTCATGTATTCTTAGATTGCTATAACTTAAAAGTTAATCCCATGCATGGTCAGCTATAACAAATGTGCAATAGTTCTTTCAATTCTGAAAATTGAAGCATTGAAATGTATTTGGTCAGCAAAAACTTACTCCTAATAGAGTGGCAATTATAAGCAAGAGTCCTGTAATCCATGCAACAGTTCGTCTAACCAATATAACTTCTTCAATAGCAGTTGAATTGGGTGAAGTTTGTGTTTCCTCCAGCCAGCGGGCAGATGGTTGAGAAGTGAAAACAACATCGAATAATGGCTCTGCTACTGAAGGTGTTTCATTGCAGACAATGACTCCAACAATTTGACCTGCATGAGTAATACCGAGTTGAATTTAACATAAATAAGAAAGGAAGAAACAAAGAAACACATTCTTCTCTTAATTACTGCACATAGTTTTTTCCATTTAAGAAGTTCAAGTGCTTTCATGAAACGCAACCCTAGTTTCAAGAATACACTAGATGGGTAAATCCAACTCCTGTTACATACCAATGCAGATTCAGAGATCGCTGAAGCTGCTAAAAGTTGTATCAAAATTGTCAAAATCAGAGAACAAAATCCAACCTTTATAGGCTTCACTTAAGGAATCAAACATCTTCGACATCACAATACTGAATAATTTAGCTCCTTCCACAACACCTTCTGCTCCATACTGCTTTTTGAGAGCCTACATAAAATCAAAAGATTAATTAAGCTGGTAGGGCCTGTATAACATGTTTCATGTTCGCCTCTTGTATGTATCTTAAGTGCGGTCAAACATTTCCGATTACCACCAATGTAGGAAAAGAATTTTCCTTTTCCAGACAAATGACAGACATAAAAGACATTAATGATCATCTGGAACTGCATGGCACACATCCAACTTACTGAAAGCATGACCTTAGATAGGAAGGTTTGGAGGTCAAGGATAAGGGTAGAAGGTTAGTAGGTAGCCTAGTGTTGTAGCACTTTTATATGGGAGAATCAGGGGATTACGTCTCTCCTTATTATTAGTATTACTATCTAGTACTTGCATAGTAACATTTACTTTGTTGTTATTTATATGTTACTTGTTTCATTGTTTTTGTTCATCTTGCCACTTTGTTGCCATTAATTTTTCTTAGCCTGTTTTGGTCATGCGCCCTTCAATTCTCACTATTACATGTTACTTCATTTGCTCTATTCATCTTGCTATTTTGTTGTCGGCTCGCTATTTTCCTTTCTATCATATTTTATCTACACTTCTTTTGAGCCGAGGGTCTATGTGAAACAACCTCTCTACCCCCACAAAGGTAGGAGTAAGGTCTGCGCACATCCTACCCTTTCCATATCCTACTTGTGGAATCTTTTTTTGAGATAAGGGTATAACTTTATAGTCAGAAAACTCATTTAGGGTAAAGGAAAAACTATATCATGTATGCACTAAAGCTTAATTTGTGGTAAAGGAGAAACTATATCTCGAAGTAAATACAGGATTCAAATGTAACCTTAAGGCCATCAAATTTTCCAGAAATTAGCTCAGATGGATGGTGCACAGCTCCAGGCAAATCTTGGTGCGTCTCCATTGCTCTTTGAATCTTATGGGTGAGTGAAACAAGACTTGTTACAAACTCCCTATCTGCTTCCTGTGCCGCAAGTAAAAAAGGACAATCAGTAAAGGCCTAATTGGAAAGAACACTACAAAAAGAAGTCATAGTATAGGTTGTTAAGCCTAAAAAAGTACCTTTGACAATTGAAATTTCAAATTAGCATCATCCTCCAAGGGGACTCTCAGCTCTCCATTCACATATGAACCACTCAACCATGATGCCTGCTCACAAATATCAATCCTCTCATGAGTTGTATGACCTTGAAGTTATTCAATGTGAAAATATAATCATGCAATGCAACTGCTAACAGACGCTCACAAATTCATTTAGTTCTTTGTCTGAATATTCAGCATCTGTTTTTGGTTCATCCAATGAAAAAAGAGAAACTTTATCTGCATCTGCATACATGACAAAATAATTAGACATAAACCAATCTAATTCTCCTTTTTACAAGTAATTAACATATCAAACTAGTAAAACACCTTACAACATGTATAAGAGTAAAAGACAACTACCTGGAAGTTGAATATCAGCTCTATTTTCGTTTACTACATTGCTCCTAAGGGCCTCAAAAGAAACACCTATAACAACAAATGGGCATCAATAAGCACAATCTTATATAATCACCAGATAGAGGCTTAATAGACAAAAAAGGCACACTAGAATGACCAATAAGTATGTTATTTATCTTATATACACAAACACGTGCACGCTCACACAGGAGTGAGAGAGAGAAAGAGAAACTTGGTATGTTAATCTACTGTACTATATATTTATTCTAGCTTGCATACCTTCAGCTCCTGTAACTTCTAGGATGAGGACAGAACCCGGCCTATCAAACGGATTTGGTACAAGTACCTCATTCAACTGCAACCAATGGATATTTGATGATGTATATTTCGCTTTGAAGTAAAAAAATTAGCTAATAAATGATTCATCTTTCCTACCTTCGATGAACTAGCAGAGGAAAGGGTAGCAGGAGGTGCAAAACCAAGCAAGACTGATACAGTAGCACCAACTTCGGAAAGAGACAAGGAACTTATCTGTGTCCAAAAGACAATTATGCAGTTGATCAATAAAAAATTATTAGAGTATGGTGGTACAGAAAAAATGGATGTCGAACTTCAAACAAATATCTAGAGGAACTTGTAATGTCATATTTTCGAGTTGTTTGGCAACTCAGATTGTCAGAAACTACGGAGGCAATGTCTTACTGTGTAGATACTAGTACCTATTCCCAGAGTCTGAACATAATAATTGCAGTGGAATATTAAAATATTAGTTAGAGAGGCTGTTATTTTTTAATGACTGTGGAGTCCGGGCTAGCTTTAGCGCATCTCGACTAATTCCACGGATACCTTCCACCTCCCACCAGCAGCAGGTACCAGGTAACCTGTGTCCACCAAGGCTAGGACACATGGGAAGAATCACCTAGTGTCTTTTGTCTCCAATTGGAACTGAACCTGAGACCTCATGTTCTCAACTACTTCATTGACTACTGGGCCACACCCTTGGATGAGTTAGAGAGGCTGTTTTGTTGAGTGTATTTGATGTTCGTGTGTCAGAAGTGAACCTCGAAACAATGTAGAAGTAGTATACATTTCTATTCGTAACCACGGTTTGAATCTTGGAGGCAGCCTCTCCAATGACGTAAGGCTGTCTATAACCGCCTTCCCCATTGCCTGCCTAGGCAGGAGCCTTCCGGCATTGGAGTCCGTGTATTTGATCTCAATTTGTCTTCTAATACATCATTACCCTGAAACTTTATAATATGATTACGCTATCTTAATAGCCTTGCTGTGTCAGTGTCTTCATGTATGATAACGCGATACTCCTAAAATTATGCTCAAGAGTCGAAATTACTAGCGTATGCAAGTATACCCAAACACAAACAATGGGCAATGCTAGAATAGTGCATCTTTAAGGTTAGTCCACTCAAGTGCTCTATAAACTCTCAACATTAATTCGTCTGATTTGAGCTAACACACGTTACCCACCAGGTGAATATTATGAATATATGGTTATGGATGCAGAACAATCTGTTGAAGGAGGGTAACCTTCATGAGCCTTCTTAGGGAACACGTTAATCATTGCTGAAGACATAAAATCTTGAGCAGAATTATCCATTTTATCTCAACCATTTACTCACAAATCTCCACTGGATGTTAATGCTTTTTTAGGATCAGCCAGCCACGGCCCATGGAATTTCAGATAACCAAGTTAAAATAAGCCAGAGGAAACAACTAAATCAATCACTGATCCAGTACTTTTAGGTAAGTTGACTTGCAAGTTGCAATCAGCCAACCAATCAACTATTCCTCAATTCCGAAATAGTTGGAACCGACTATACGAACCATCTAAAACGTTCTGCTCTATTCAAGCTAATACTAAATAATTTGTCTTAAAATCAGACACACAAGAGAGACACACAATTATATTCAACTATACCTCAATCCCAATTCCCAAACTAGTTGACTTGCAATATCTTTCAACATTTAGCTCCAAATCAGAAATTGAAGTTGCTAAGCTTTCTATTCACATAAATATTAACAAATTCACTTCAATTCCGAGATAGTTGGAACCGACCATGTGAATCATGAAATCCGTTATGCTCTATTTGAGCTAATACCAAATAATTCGTCTTAAAATCGAACACACAAGACACACACACACATGTATATTCAACTACACCTCAATCTCAAACTAGTTGACTTGCAATATTGTTCAACATCAAGCTCCAAACCAGTAACCGAAATTGCTAAGCTTTCATTTCACATATCTACAATCAAAATCACCTCTTTCATCAGAATACAACAACCCCATGTTCCCAAATAGTCATTATATTGTTGTTAAGCTCGCCAATCTCAAACTAGTTGACTTGCAATATCTTTTGGCATTTAGCTCCAAACCAGTAATGGCAGTTGCTAAGTTTTCAATTCACACATCTACTATCAAGTTCACATCTTTAATCCTTATTACAACAACCCCACGTTCCCAAATGATCATTATATTGTTCTAAAGCTCCCCAATCTCAATATTCAACAGCTACCCAATCACAACAGAACAAAAAAATCTTACAATTGAAGAAACACCCAGATGGTAAAAAAGTCGAAATACCTTAGAAGAAGCATCGGAAGAAGGAGAACGGAAGTAACGGTGAGATGGGTTATCTAGGAAATACACTGAAGAGGTTCCTTCAGCAACCTGGATCAAATTTCAAGATTCAAACATCAAATTCACTAATTTACAATACAATCGATTCAGTAACCAAAAAAAATATTAAAAAATACCTTAGAATGCAGGAAGAGTGATAGAAGTAATAGAAATGCGAATTTGTAAGAAGATTTTGGATCCATTGTAGAGAGAGAAGGAGAAAAATGGGAGTTTGAATCTGATCTATGTGGTTTTGGGAAGAAGAAATTGAGATTGAAGGAGATTCATAAACTTTAAAAACGACAACGTTTGAAAAGGTGTAAAATTGTACGAAAGGCCCTTGAACTTTCTTTAATGGACCACTTTTCCCCCCTCATGTTTTCACTATTAAACTTTTAGTTCAAGACTCAAATCAACATGGAAACCCAATTATTTTAATTTGATTAAGTCTTTTCATTTAAAAAAAAAAAAAATATTCCGGCAACGATAATATGCTTCTTAATGTTTATATCAAATCAATGAATGTAAGGCATATGTATATCACTTAATCATGAATAAATTATATATATAAATATTTGATTTGATGTAAATATAGAAGGGTATAAGATTAGTAGGGGCAGAGTATTGGCTTGTCGTACGTAAGTCTAGTGTCCGTCATGAAACTAGTTGGACTCTGAAGTTTTTGTCATATGTTGTACATTGAATGTCGATTATCACACAATTCTGAAGTTATTAATTTTCTCTTGCAGACTCTATAATGCTATTCTTATTATGTTTTCTTTCATTGCCTTTCTTTTGTTAATTACTTTGGTTGGATGCACGTGAACTCAGAGTTTTTTTTGAAATAATGATAAAGTCTGCTTATACTTTACCCTCTTAAATCCCACTTCATAAAATTTCACTGATTATATAATTATTACACTAGATGTGAGAACGTATTAATCAAAAAAATAACTAGTATTTAACTATTAATTACTCAATAGTTAATAATGTTATCTCCATTTTTATGGAACATTAGAGGTACATTGATATTTGGTTTAGTGTCCTTCACCTTTAAATTTGGTGAGATTAAAATAAGTTTTACTCCTAGTAAGTTTTATTTATGAGATTATATATATATATATATATATATATATATATATATATATATATATATATATATATATATATATATATATATATATATATATGTGTGTGTGTGGTCGTTCAACCAAAAATTATTACAATTCTTAGTCAATATTAAAGAAATATGTACTTACATAAATATATTATAATAAAATAATATTTATTATTTATAGCAATAATATTTTTTTCACTTGATCTATTTTAATTAATTTATAATACAAGTTTAATGATGAGTAATACAGTTATCACACATTTTAATACACTTATAATACAATAAGTCAATTTTTTACCAAACAAACATAATATATTTCAAAAAATAATTATAATTCATATATATTTCATACATAATTCACTTTTAATACATATTGCAGATTTAACATCGTAGTGGTATAAATTGTAAATAAATATAAAATATCACTAAAATCAGTAATTATTTATTAAAATATACTATCATGTAATTTTTCATATATATATATATATATATATATTTGGGCCTTAATGTGAATAGCCCATTATAAAAGCCCATGATTGTAATTTCTTTCATTTGATGTGATCAAAACACAAGAGATCATAAATCGCGTTTCTCAATAGCATTTTATGTGTTAATCTATCACAAGGGTATTTTCGATATTTTACCATCAAATCTCGAAAATAGAAATTCCCCCCATTGAGCACCGATTTAATACCCATACCTCATATACATGTCTCCCCGACTTTTTATTTTTTAACTTAAAAGTCATTTAAGTTTAATTTTTTTATTTTTGAATGACGATTTTTAAGTCAATCCAAATGGGTTCTTACTTTTGATTTCCGGCTTATTGTAAGATATTTTTTACCTTACCAAACACTTTCTAACTTATTTAAAGTCATTTTTGACTTATTTTAAGTTATTTTGTATATTTGTCAAACACGTGCAAAAGTCAAAAACTAACTTAAAACTAGATTTGCTCAACTTTTAAGTCAATCCAAACACCCTCTTATAATTGACATGTTGAGTCGATAATATTTCAAATTAATCGAATCGAACGGAACCAACAACATGCCCAAGCTAGCCCACTTACAATAAGAGTAGATTTTGGACCTAAATTCAAATGGCGACAATAAGAGTAGATTTTGTATGTTCGTATTGATTCTTAATAGCAATTAGATAAAAGAAATAAAAAGGCTACTCATTCCACTATGAGGAATATTTGAACTTAGTTGAAGTAAGCCATGAAATATTTACTGCATGTTTAAGGCCAAAAACTTCATCTTGAAGTAGTAAGAGAGCTAGCTAAGGTTTACAACAACATATTCGATGTAAATCCATGAGCGGAGTTGGGCTAGGATTTAAAACAGCAAAAACACCCAGTGTAATCTTGAGGTCTGTCCAGTATAGAGTGTATATGGAGCTTACCGCTACTCCGGGAGGTAGAGAGGAAGAGGGCTAGGGTCTATTTTCTCGAGATAATGATAAAGTCTGCTTACATTTTACCCTCTTAGACCCCACTTCATAGAATTTCACTAAGTATTTAATTATGATACTAGACGTGAGAACGTTTTAATCGGGAAAAACTAGTATTGAACTATTAATTACTTAAGAATGTTATCTCCATTTTTATGCAGCATTAGAGGTACATTGATATTTGGTATAGTGTCATTCACCTTTAAATTTGGTGAGATTAAAATGAGTTTCACTCCTAGTAAGTTTTATTTATAAGTTTTTTTTAAAATATATATTTGGTCGTTCAACCAAAAATTATTACAATTCTTAGTCAAAATATGTACATACATTAATTCTAGAGAAACTTTCATATATCACTTAAAAATAATTTATTACTCTCCATAGATATAGTTTGATAGTTACAATTTGTAGCTACATGTTATATGGAGGAGAGCGGCGAGCGAGACTGGGAGAGAGAGGAGAGAGGCGAGAGAGGGGAAAAGAGTGGGAAAATGTGAATTGTATATGTATATTGGTTAGATAATTGTATATTATACATATGTATTTGTATATATGGAAAGAGAGATTGGGAGAGGAGAAGAGAGGCGAGCGAGATGGAGAGGAGGAGAGAGGTGAGCGAGCGAGAGAGGACAGAGAGTGGGAGAGAGATGAATTGTATATGTATATAATTGTAGATTATACATATATATATTTGTATATGGAAAGCGAGACTGGGAGAGGGAGGAGAGAGGCGAGCGAGATTGGGAGAGGAGGAGAGAGGCGAGCGAGAGAGAGCAGAGAGTGGGAGAGAGGTGAATTATATATGTATATAGGTTATATAATTGTATATTATACATATGTATTTGTATATTCTGGCGAATTATACATATACAAGCATGATTAATTATATAAATTCGAAGTCAGCCCACGTAATTAATGTATAATGTTAGTCGCGAGTGGTAATTATATCAAACTATAGCTATGATGAATAATTAAATAGTATAAATTTACTTTGTTGCATAATTTTCCCTTAATTCTATATTTATATCACAACTAATTAATATATAGAAATATATATAATATTTTGGGATAATTGTATAGAATGATAAACTAATAATATAAAATAAATATAGTAGCTACCCTTTGATTTATTTGTGTTCCATAGCAAACTTTTTGTCAGTCCCTCTCTCCCTCATATTCTCGCTCGCCACTCTCCCTCTCTCACTCGCTTCCTGTCGCTCGCCTCTCTCGTTTTATACAATAGAATTGTATAAATTGTGTTTCTAATTGTATAAAGCGATAGAAAATTGTATAAACGCATGCAAATACATATATCTTCGTCCTATACACTTATAATTATACAATACAAATATTTCCCTGTCCAAGTCTCTTTTGACTTTCTCGTTTTATATAAATTCAAATTGTATATAATTTCTCTCTTTCTCGTTTTATACAATTTGATTCAATTGTATATTCCATACACAAGTCTTTTTTTGCCTTTCTCTCTTTCTCGTTTTATACAAATTCAAATTGTATATAATTTATCTCTTTCTCTTTTATACAATTCGATTCAATTTTATATGTATAACGAATTATGCATCTATAAGTTCGCTATGGAGCGTAATTATGCAAACTTTGCTATAACATACAAATATGAATTTTATTTTTACTATATGTGAACGTTTTTTTACTAGTTCATGTATAGTGGCCCAAATATAAGATATATGGCCATAATGTGAGTAGCCCATTATAAAAGCCCATGATTGTGCTTTCTTGCATTTGATATGATATAAAACACAAGAGACCATAAATTGCGTTTTACAATTGCTTTTTATGTGTTAATCTATCACAAGGGTATTTTCAATATTTTACCATCAAATATCGAACATAGAAATTTCCTCCCGTTGAGCACCGATTTAATACTCATACCTCATATACATGTCTCCCCGACTTTTTATTTATTAACTTAAAAGTCATTTAAGTTTGATTTTTTAGTTTTGAAGGACGTTTTTAAGTCAATTCAAATGGGTTCTTACTTTTAATTTTTGGCTTATTTAAGACATTTTTTACCTTGTCAAACACTTTCTAACTTATTTTAAGTTATTTTGTATATTTGTCAAACACGTGCAGAAGTCAAAAACCAACTTAAAAGTAGATTTGATCAACTTTTAAGTCAATCCAGACACCCTCTTATAACTGATATGTTGAGTCGATAACATTTCAAATTAATCGAATCGAACGGAATTTACAACATACCCAAGCTAGCCCACGTACAATAAGAGTAGATTTTGTATGTTCATATTGATTCTTTATTGCAACTACAGAAAAGAAAGAAAAAGGATACTCATTTCACTATGAGGAATATTTGAACTTATTAGTTGAAGTGAGCCATGAAATATTTACATGTTTAAGGCCAAAAACTTCTATCTTGAAATAGTAAGAGAGCTAGGATTTACAACAACAATAACATATTCGATATAATTTTACGAGTGGGATTGAACTGGGGTTTATAACAACAACACTCAATGTAATCTTGAGGTCTGTCGAATATAGAGTGTATATGAAGCAAAGTCATCCATGCTTCAATTCCATTTATCCCACCATTTGACTTGTTTTATGATCACTTGAGAAAAAAAAGTACATTGGATACTCAACATCAATCAATTATACTTATTGTGTATTTGCTTAAAGGGATAGTTTGGTGTATTAAAATTTTTGTTATATGCAGAGTTCAGAAAAAAAATTCAACTATAAGAACTTATAAATTGTATACACTCGTATTTTATATTTCTACCGAAAATTATTTTCAAAGCTTAAATTCGTAATAAACTTCAAACTCGAGATACACTATCTTTTGCTCTCACCTTGTCTATAATTTTATATTTATTTATCAATTATTGCATTATATTATACATCTAGAATAAAGTTGATGCATCTTTCTCAGACATGTGTACATGAATTTCACAAACAAAAAGACAAAAAATGTTTTGCATGGCCAGTAGAAAAGTTTGATTAATATAATTTGATTTTCTATCTAATTTTATTATATTATAATAATTATGACTTGGTCATATTGGTTAATATATTCTTAACTTTTGATGTAAACAAAAACATAGTTATTTCATCATCGATTTAGAGAGAAATTATTATGATAGTGGCTACAATTTAATCCTTTCACCTAATTAGAAAACAATTTATGAATAAGCTTGATTGTGTTTCGATCGAATAGATAACGTACACGTGTGGTTTAATAATCAATTATCACACTTATAATCAGGTTTACGTTTACAAATTTTTATCAAACAATTATGATGTTATTATATTTCTCTTGCAGACTCTATAATGCTTTTCTTATTATGCTTTCTTTCATTGCCTTTCTTTTGTTAATTACTTTGGTTGGATGCACGTGAACTCAGAATTTTCTCGAAATAATGATAAATTTTGCTTACACTTTACCCTCTTAAACCCCACTTCATAAAATTTCACTGAATATGTAATTACACTAGACATGAGAACGTATTAATAGAAAAAGAACTAATATTTAACTATTAATTACTCAATAGTTAATAATGTTATCTCCATTTTTATGGATATTTGGTTTAGTGTTCACCTTTAAATTTGGTGAGATTAAAATAAGTTTTACTCCTAGTAAATTTTATTTATGAGATTTATATATATATATATATGGTCGTTCAACCAAAAATTATTACAATTCTTAGTCAATATTAAAGAAATATGTGCATACATTAATATATCTAGGGAAAATTACATAAATATACTATAATAAAACAATATTTACCATTTATAGCAATAACATTTTTTTTACTTGATCAATTATAATTAATTTATAATACAAGTTTAATACATATTACAAAGAACAATTTATTATTCACATATAATACAAGTTTAATGATGAATAATACAAATCACACATTTTAATACATTTATAATACAATAAGTCAAACTTTTATCAAATAAACACAATATATTTCAAAAAATAATTATAATTCATATATATTGCATACATAATTCACTTTTAATACATATTGCAGATAACATCATATTGCTATAAATTATAATAAATATAAAATATCACTAAAATCAGTAATTATTTATTAAAATATACTATCATGTAATTATATATATATATATATATATATATATATATTTGGGCCTTAATGTGAATAGCCCATTATAAAAGCCCATGATTGTACTTTCTTGCATTTGATATGATATAAAACACAAGAGACCATAAATCGCGTTCCACAATAGCGTTTTATGTGTTAATCTATTACAAGGGCTTTTTTGATATTTTACCATCAAATCTCGAACATAGAAATTCCCCCCCGTTGAGAACCGATTGAATACCCATACCTCATATACAAGTCTCCCCGACTTTTTATTTTTTAACTTAAAAGTCATTTAAGTTTAATTTTTTTATTTTGAATGACGATTTTTAAGTCAATCCAAATGGGTTCTTACTTTTGATTTCCGGCTTATTGTAAGATATTTTTTACCTTACCAAACACTTTCTAACTTATTTAAAGTCATTTTTGACTTATTTTAAGTTATTTTGTATATTTGTCAAACACGTGCAAAAGTCAAAAACTAACTTAAAACTAGATTTGCTCAACTTTTAAGTCAATCCAAACACCCTCTTATAATTGACATGTTGAGTCGATAATATTTCAAATTAATCGAATCGAACGGAACCAACAACATGCCCAAGCTAGCCCACTTACAATAAGAGTAGATTTTGGACCTAAATTCAAATGGCGACAATAAGAGTAGATTTTGTATGTTCGTATTGATTCTTAATAGCAATTACATAAAAGAAATAAAAAGGCTACTCATTCCACTATGAGGAATATTTGAACTTAGTTGAAGTAAGCCATGAAATATTTACTGCATGTTTAAGGCCAAAAACTTCATCTTGAAGTAGTAAGAGAGCTAGCTAAGGTTTACAACAACATATTCGATGTAAATCCATGAGCGGAGTTGGTCTAGGGTCTAAAACAGCAATAACACCCAGTGTAATCCTGAGGTCTATGGAGCTTACTGCTACTTCGGGAGGTAGAGAGGAAGAGGGCTAGGGTCTATTTTCTCGAGATAATGATACACTTTACCTTCTTAGACCCTACTTCATAGAATTTCACTGAATATATAATTATGATACTAGACGTGAGAACGTTTTAATCGGAAAAAGAAAACTAGTATTGAACTATTAATTACTTAATAATGTTATCTTCTTTTTATGCAGCATTAGAGGTACATTGATATTTGGTATAGTGTCCTTTAAATTTGGTGAGATTAAAATGAGTTGTTTCACTCCTAGTAAGTTTTATTTATGAGTTTTTTTTAAATATATATTTGGTCGTTCACCAAAAATTATTACAATTCTTAGTCAAAATATGTACATACATTAATTCTAGAGAAACTTTCATATATAGCAACTTAAAAATAATTTATTACTCTCCATAGATATAGTTTGATAGTTACAATTTGTAGCTACATGTTATATGGAGGAGAGAGGCGAGCGAGACTGGGGGAGAGAGAGGAGAGAGGCGAAGAGGGGGAAAAAGTGGGAGAAATGTGAATTGTATATGTATATTGGTTAGATAATTGTATATTAAACATATGTATTTGTATATATGGAAGAGAGATTGGGAGAAGAGAAGAGGAGCGAGCGAGATGGGAGAGGAGGAGAGAGGAGCGAGACGAGAGAGACAGAGAGTGGGAGAGAGTGAATTGTATATGTATATAATTGTAGATTATACATATATATATTTGTATATGGAAAGCGAGACTGGGAGAGGGAGGAGAGAGGGGAGGAGATTGGGAGAGGAGGAGAGAGGCGAGCGAGAGAGAGCAGAGAGTGGAGAGAGGTGAATTATATATGTATATAGGTTATATAATTGTATATTATACATATGTATTTGTATATTCTGGCGAATTATACATATACAAGCATGATTAATTATATAAATTCGAAGTCAGCCCACGTAATTAATGTATAATGTTAGTCGCAGTGGTAATTATATAAAACTATAGCTATGATGAATAATTAAATAGTATAAATTTACTTTGTTGCATAATTTTCCCTTAATTCTATATTTATATCACAACTAATTAATATATAGAAATATATATATTTTGGGATAATTGTATAGAATGATAAACTA